>OZ034802.1:24749805-25349805 GCA_964028335.1 Altica lythri | reverse complement strand
TAGTCTCTGAATCTTCGAGATATTTTTACCCGTAAGAGTCAGATTAGCTCTCGTGTCGCATCCACTGTCCAGTAAGTGACGAATGCTCTCACTATTGCTATGTACATTCATTGCAATGTCGTTAGGTTACAAACCCCATTTTTTGATTCTGCAGACCATAAAATCTTTTGTAGCTTTGTGTATTATTTTGTTTTCGTGTTTGTTCCAAAATAACCTAGTATCAAGGCTTAGCCCTAGCTATTTAACCTCTTTTCACTCAACTATATTTTCACCTACTTTGACAGTTTCATCTTCGCAATGTCGCAGATACACAAACAGTTTTTTGGTGAGAAAATTGGTATGTTAGTCATCTGCAATTATCGTTAAAGGATTCTTATATTTATTTTAAAATTCGGCATTCATTTTAATCGAAGACATGCTAGCATTATTTAAAGAAGATCAACCTTAATTAACTTCTTTACTCCAACAACAGAGAAATGCTAAAAATGCCGCCGTTCTTTGTTGGTTAGTGTTACACATTTTCTTGTAAATTCTATACACACTTGACCGAGATAGAGTGTAATCACCAAATAATAATATAAGCTGCACTGGTTTTTTTTATACTTAATTGGAAAATTCTTACCCACAGAAGTCATAGGAAATGAACTGCATACAAAGTAGAGTGTATTATTACGGCATTTGTTGAAAACCCTTTAATAGCCAATTTTTCTGTAAAATATCACCTTTAAATTAAAAAATAAAATTAAAAATAACACTTATTGGTTTACAATACTATTTTCTCAATATACTATAAGGGTAAAGATCAGTACATGTCATTCACATATGAATATAAGTGATTAGCAAAATAATTGTCTTTTAATTAATCTGCATGTGTATGCTACTAATCCAACATATGTCCATGCACGAATGGAACGATTGTGTCTCGCAGAAAATAACAGCTAGTGCCCGTATGGATATTTTCACATCATTTTGTCGACGAACTAATAGAGATTTGGGATTTAACGTGGCAATAGATATTGTAACATCGTTGGGCCAATAATAATATATCGGGAATAACCGCATTTGAATAGCCGATTATAGTTGAAATTGTTTTGAATTTGCATAATGGAATAATGGCATTTGGGTCGTTTTACTTTTTAACCATAGTTTTTGGTAATTAAAAACTAACTTACAACTTATAGTTCTGATTTGCATTTTCACTGTTTGATAAAATCAATTTTAAATGGATGAAAGCCAATTATTATGCAAATTATAGACAACTAAGTAGAGTGTAAAAATAAATTATTTATGTAATTTCCAGTGGCAAAGTGTGGTTATTTTTTAGGGATATATTAATATAAATCCAAATTTGTAGAAACTTTAAAAAGTAGTAGCAGTTTCATTACTCCAGTATTGCAAAATGTAAAAAAATATATGAAATGTGATGAAGTAGTTAGGTTATTAATAATAGTATATTGTGTGGCAAGGGGTGAAACAAGACGATTTCTGACTAGCGAAGCGAGGGCTTTCTTCGCTCGGTCAGAAATCGTCTTTATTTCATCCTGTCCAGTAAATAAACTTCCCTATAATCAATTTGGCGCCAGTAAGTAAAACATTACGGTACCATGTACTGTAATGTGTTGCCTAGCAAAACTGGTCTGATTGCTTAAGGAAATACAACTACTTTTAATTTTTGACATTTAAAAACAATAAAATAACTATAAAATAAAAATAAAATAATTAATTACTTACTTTTTATTTTATTTTAATTTAAAACACAAATTAACAATTAATACAAAAATTTTAAAATATTTGACAGTAACTGACAATTAAGGTAATTTGACGTTACTAGTCAAGTTACGAACTTTTTTTTTAGAATTTTTACGGATTTATTAATTTATAAAAACAAAATGAAATAAAATATAATACGATACATGGTCGTTAGGTGTTATTACAGTACTCGTTTTTATTACTACTATTATTAAACTCGTACTGTAATAAGTCACCTACCGACCTTGTAACGTATAATATGTAATATTATTTCATCCCGTGCCACACACTATATTTCTCATCACACATGCATTGAAACAGCGAGTGTTGATCTACGTAGCCAGTTGAAGTAAGACTATTTCAGACAAATAGCGTAGTAATATCTTGACATCGATTTTACGACAGCTGTCAGACGATTATGATCTTATTCGCTTTTGTTTGTTACAAATGCGATTCTGATAGACTTGAAATAAAAACATAAATAATAAATAAATGAATGTGCCGGCAGGAATAAAGTTGTTTCTCCCCTAGGGCAGAAAAAACTGTCTGACTGACAGTTACATTGGTCTGAAATTGTCTTGTTTCGACCGACAAACAGGGATCAAAACAAGCTGGTTTAATGCATGTGATATGAAAATATTATTTTACGTGTCAAAGTCACAACCTTCATTTTTGCCAAATTAAAATATATCACCTAATTCTTTTAAAATTTACGAATTTACAAATGTATAACCTTCTTGGTATAGACTAAGTCGAGTAAACCGACGTACTCCGACTGTTTTTGTTTCATAGGCAAAAACCTCGAAAAAATGGGATAAAATTTTCTATATTGCAGATAATTGTATTATCGGTTATGTTTAATCTGCGTTAAACTAGTTTTTGGTTTGAGGTATTCGTAGAACGGATAAAAAATGGATATAAAAAATATTCCAATTATATTAAAGCAGTCAACTAAATAGTAAAAGAAGAAAAAACAAAATAAAGAGCAAGAAAAAATATATATTGATACGGATTTTTTTTCGGTTACACATTTCTTTTAATAGATTTCTGAAAATGTGATTTGCCCTTAGAAAATAGGTTGCTACTTTTTGGTTTTAATTTTTGTGTATATTGGTTTTTTCAAGTTTGTGTTTTGTTTAGTGTGTTGAAATAAGAGATTATTAATTGTTTTGAAAATTAATTAAAAACTGTCATTAGCATGTACTAAAAAATAAATAAATAAATAAATAAATAAATAAATAAATAAATAAATAAATAAATAAATAAATAAATAAATAAATAAATAAATAAATAAATAAATAAATAAATAAATAAATAAATAAATAAATAAATAAATAAATAAATAAATAAATAAATAAATAAATAAATAAATAAATAAATAAATAAATAAATAAATAAATAAATAAATAAATAAATAAATAAATAAAAACACATAAAAAATAAGTTTAAATCAGGCTAGAACAGCAGCTGAAACAAGCAGAACAACAGCTTTTTTTGACTAGGAAGTAAAACAAAGCAACCAGAAAAGAAGAAAAGCAAACTGTATTCTTGTTTGTATATTTTTGTTATAGCAATCGAATTTATAAGTGCAGAATCCATAAACCCATTTTATTAATTATATATAGTTATTGGTCCATCTTTGCCTAAGAATATAGTAAAAACTGAACAATACATTGAATACAGTAATACTTTAAAATCTCATAGAGATAAAAATTTCCTTATAGTAAACCATTTTTTATCAAAATACACATTCTGTTGTGTGTTTGGTCAGAGATGGATTCTTAGTATTGGTTCTGTGATCTACACATCCAGGCTTTTATTCGCCTCCGGACCATACTTTTTAGTACCACAAGAGTTGGTTCTGGACCGTAAAATGTTGTGGCTAATCCTTTCCATGCACGTTTATTAGTATGTTTGTTGCCTTGTTTTTTCCTAAGTCCAGGAACTTAAACTAGTTTGACACTCTTATGTTCCGCCGTTGGATTAAACCCTATCTCTTAAAAATCCCCATAAAAAGAAGGCTAGAGCTTGGTGTCTAGATAACAATACCAAATCGGGAAATTGAACGTCCCGGAAAGATTGATCGCAGAAGAATTATTGTTTCCCTAACTGTGTGTTAAGTTGATTCATCCTGCTAAAACCGCATGTTTTGTAGGTTAAATTATTGGATTTGAGGAACCAGAAAGTTTTGCATCATATCACGGTAGCGCTCTCCATTAACAGTAAGAGATTTACCAGTAGCGTCTTCAAAGAAATAAGGTCCAAGATAACTCCATACCAAATATCGCACCTAACTGTGACTCGATGAGGATGTAGTGGTCGTAGTGACACGAGGGTTTGAACACGGACCGATCTTGGAAAGTCTTTAACTTCACCTATATTTGTTCAAATTTCCGCACCAACTAACGAGTAGTGTTGACACTGGACATTATTTCATATTTGTCGTGGATCCCGAAAAGTTGCAACAATCGACTCATTACTTAAATAAAATGTTTTAACAATAGGAAAACGCTGTGCGATAGTGTTATTTTGTAAAACTAATATGGAATTTTTAAGTTAATTAAATAAAATATACATAGATGAAACATTTGCCTACTATTCCTACTACTGCCAATATTTTTTGATCAGTTTTACACTATTCATGGTTTGAAAAATTGAATCCACGTACCACTTGCATTTTGCTTACTCCCCCATTTGCTCCGAGTGAAGCCATGGTAGGGGACATTAAATCGACTGAAGCGTTCGCAGTGGTTACTTTTGGCGTTACGGGAGGCTATTATTACTAAAATTGTAAGCAAGTCCATTTCAAAGTATTTATTTTAATTTAATTTTTATAAATTAAATAAAAAATGAGACACCGGAGTTGTTGTGTTGTAAATTGTAAAAAGTATCTGCAAATTTTATAAATTTCCGACTGCTTCAAGGTAAATAAATCAACGGAATCAGTGGATAGCTGCAGTTAAAAGGTTAAAGTAAGTCGTACTATACATAACCTTAATTGTACCAATAACAATAATTCAAGGAATGGAAAGCTTTTCAAAAATTTTAAGTTTAATAAAAGTTAATAATTTTGTAGAGATTCTGTGATGAAAAAAATATAATATATAATAAATGCTTGAATTTAAATAAAAAAAAAAGATTATATATACTGTTCTAACATTTTGTATACCACGTGATTTTTTAGCGCTGATGGATCACAATGGGTTCCCAAGCCATACGATTGTATTTGTAGTGATCATTTTATTGAAGGCAAGAAATCATATTTTTTATAACTGTTTTTTAACTTCCCGCTAAAAAATTCAAAATTTTTTTTAAAATCGGGAAGTTATTGGTTTTACCCCGTTTTTCGAAAATCGAGTTTTTATCGGATCTCAACGTTTTGAGGTATTTGAAACCTCCCCTGACTATTTTTGCGAGGGTGTCTGTATGTATGTGTGGATGTGTGTGTGTGTGTGTGTGGATGTATGTAAACCTCTTATAACTTTTGAACGGCTTGACCGATCGGAATGAAATAAAAAGTGTTCCACAGAGTTCCATTTAACTTAGATTCCCTGTAAGTTTGAACCGATTCGAACTGGTAGATTTCGAGAAATTTAAAAAAAAAAACGAAAAAAACAATTGGTAAAAATGATGTTTTTTGGGCATATCTTTTTGGCTATTACATCGATCCATTTGATAACCTAATCAGCTCTCAAGCTTAAAAAACCACGTCGAATGCCTTTTTGCAAATTAAAATCGGTTAATTCGTTCGTGAGATATCGTTGTCGAAAAACTTAAAAAAAAGTGTTTTTTTTAATAACTTAGAGGTTTTTCGACTAATCCATTTTGCACTTCTAGTAACATTTTTAGGTCTCAAAAAACTGCGTCGAATGTCATCTTAAACATCAAAATCGAATAACGCGATAAAAAGTTATGGCTTTTTAAACATTTCAAAAAAAGTCAAAAACGTCAAAATACGTCACGTTACTATAGCTTTACGGTTAAAACTAGCGGGAAGTTGCAAGGATGGCCTTTAAGGTCAACCTCTTTTCGAATTGTTTACTATTATTTATAATATTTATTTATTTTTGTGTTGCTTGCTATTAACATACGTATTAAAAATACTCTGACAACCTCCCGTATTTCAGATTTTGTGTGGCGCTGCAGTCACACTCGGAGCGAATAGGAAGCAGTCGACTTCTGAAACATTGCTTCAATTAGGTAATAAAATAAACAGTTACGACCGAGTTGAGATTAATTAATTAATAAAAGAGAACCCAACCAAAAACAAAACCACACGAAAACATTTAACTTATCCATTACAACCTACAATGTAAATTATTAATACTTGTTAAATTGGGGCAAAACTAACCAACAATTATTACTAAAAAGTGTTTTTTCAATTATGATAATGCTGAAGATTTGCTTTATTTTCGGGTAACATAAAAGTTTTACGTTCGAAAAATATACCATTTATAAAACTCAAAATCTATTTTTTATTTTTAAATTAACAAGTAAATAGCAATGCCATTTTTTTTTTGTAAAATTTTAAGTAACGGCTTGTGCCATGACAAACCAATCCACACTTGAGGGATCTTCCAGACAGGATTTATATATCCGGACATTGTTACATTCAGTATTCTAGAGCTCATCCAGGAAAAATAACTTCCGCAGTTTCTTATCAGAACCCCATCTAAATTGAAAAAGAAAATGTATGGCACACATTTTCGTCGTGGGCAACACAAGCAACAATATATTATCTCGTTCTTAAGAACACTACAAATCATCCATGAAAACACGTTATGACCAACAAATTAGTTTTACTAGTGAATTAACAGAAAGGACAAAAAACATGAATACAACGATTTAACTGTTAACCAACATCCATAATTTAATGTAAAGGTAAAATTTTATTTACAATAAATATCAGCTTCACATATAAATAACTATTATAAAGAATATCCTTTATGAATAAAACACAAATTAATTTTTAATGGGAATAAATGCTGCAGTATACTACTTACATATTAGGTATATTTATATATAAAAAAAAATACTTTCTTACTATTTCGTAGATCCGCTTTTTCGAATGTTAGAAACCAAGTTGCACACTATATTTTTCTTACGACTGAATATGGAATTTGGGTTAATAATGTACGGTATGCAGACGAAACAGTCGTAATTAAAACAACATAAAAGACTTGCAGGAGCTTTTAATACCATAGGTAAAGCAGAAATATTGCCTCAATTGCAATACTAAGAAGACTAAATTTATTATAGTCTCACTCAATCCGGAGCAATATCAAGATGCAAATTTAAGTCATAACGGTTACCACAATAGAAAGAGTATGCATATTTAAATAGTTAGGTACGTGGCTGTGTGAATAGTTTATGTCCGATTTGGAAATTAAATGTCGAATAGAGATTGCCAGAAGTACTATCATGAAATTCAAAAGGGTTCTTACCAATAACGACTTGACCTCAACCTACGATTTGCAAAATGTTACGGTGGCCAGTGTTGCTCTATGAAATAGATTGCTGGACACTAAAAGTAAGCAATAAGTAAACTCTATGAACTAACTCAAAGCATTCGAAATCCAACGAATAGTTAATAGAGATCGCGAATCACTAAACACCATTAGGCAAAGGGAAGCAGCATATTTAGATCACGTATTTAAAAACTAAATATATCAAATATTAAAACTGGTAATCGAAGAAAAGATCAAAGGGAAAAGAAGAGTTGGTAGAAAAAAATGTCATGGTTCAGAAATGTGAGACAATGGACAGGCTAAGAACAATAGGGGATTTGTTCAGCGCTATCAAAAACAGGAAAAAGTGTGATCGCTAATGTCCATTATTTGAAAAGCAGAACTAAAAGAAAAAGAATATTTTTAGCAATGTTAGAATTAAAACTATTTCTTTATTGAAATAAATAGCAGCATTTTCTTGTACCTTTATTTATACTACTTTTAATATTTTTAAATTGCTATTATAATGCCGTCATCAGTGCGGCATAACCAAGTAAGGTATTGCACTTGGCTAGCAAAAGTGTTGGGTACTTGGAAGCAAAGGATGGTAGGGAAACATCTGTCAAAGAACACAAACAATGAAACTCAAACAGGAGTCCTATCGCCATTTGTGTCATCGGCCAGCTGTGCCCTCATTTCGGGGCAAGTCTGCGGTTACCATTCCTACTCGTGACCCTATGATCCTTTTTTGCGTACATGCCCATTAATTTGCCCCTTTTGTTTTTCTAAGTACGCATACTTGGCACCCTTATATATATATATATATATATATATATATATATATATATATATATATATATATATATACAGGGTGTGTCACGACGAAGGGACAGTAGAAATATCTCGAGATCCATGTCGATTTGAAATCTGAAAATTTTTACTGGGCCATTTTCATTGATGGCCTATCTGCCTAAAATAATATCATTAATCTTGCACTTCCGGTTATACCGGAAGTCGCCATCAACTTCGTTATTTTAAATGAAACACCCTGTATATTATTACATTTTCGGATTTCCCATAAAATTCTAGACTAATTTTATATAAAGTAGTCTATATTTTAAATCGATAGTTTTTGAGTTATACAAATTTTTTTAAAAATTTTGACAGATGCGACTGAATTGTGAAAAATCAATAACTGGACTATTTCACAATCAAAGGAAACAAAAGTTGCTACGCTTGAACGATAAATAATGTTCTTTAATTCGATAAACAAATAATTTAGTTTCACAACACAGGGTGTTCTTAAACGGTGTGCCATTTTTCAGAACTTTGAATCAGAATAAGTCAAAATTTTCAAATAATTACGTCGTTTTACGTGAAATTTATTTGGCTTTCAAATTGTATTAGGGTTCCCTATACCTAAAATCAATAGTTTTCACATAAATCAGAAATTATATCCTAGGGGCAGATTTCCACATACAAATCGCAGATTATATGACAGTTAATTTAAGAATTTTTTTTAAAAACATAGCAAATTTTCTAAATTATGATTTTATGATGCATTTATTATTGTTTTCCTATGACTTCAGTAACTATAAAACACTAAGCTTCCATTAAAAGAGGTAAAAAGGGTATTACGAAAGAGATTATTAAAAATGTCATTTGTGGGAGACGAAACTGTTAGCGATTTTTAGTAATTTTCACAAATAATATTGCATTTAAGAAAACAATAATATAATATAATCAAATTTAATAAAACACATTAAGAATTACGTTTAATTTAAATGTTCAAATTGCCGACAGTTTGTCGCTAGACATTTGTGAATGCGACGTACCATGCCTTCTGTTACGGCCCTTCGGATCTCATTAGGATCTAAATTCCTAAACGCCTCCCTAACCCTTTGTTTCATGTCTTCTTTGGTGGTGGGAGGAGTAGCATACATTAAAGATTTGATTTTTCCCAAATGTAGTAGTCCAACGGTGTCAAATCTGGTGATCGCGGAGGCCATCTAAAACGTCCGTTCAGCGCTATCCAACGATCGTCAAAAGTCTACATTAGAAGCTGATTAACACCATGAGTATTGTGTACAGAAGCACAATGTATTGATACCACGCTGCTCTGATAAAGATTCTAATGCTTCTTGCAAATTATATGGCATGGTACGTCGCATTCACAAATGTCTAGCAACAAACGCTCGGCAATTTGAACATTTAAATTAAACGTAATCCTTGATGTGTTTTATTAAATTTGATTATGTTAAATTATTGTTTTCTTAAATGCATTATTATTTGTGGAAATTACTAAAAATCGCTAACAGTTTCGTCTCCCACAAATGACATTTTTAATAATCTCTTTCGTAATACCCTTTTTACCTCTTTTAATGGAAGTTTAGTGTTTTATAGTTACTGAAGTCATAGAAAAACAATAATAAATGCATCATAAAATCATAATTTAGAAAATTTGCTATGTTTTAAAAAAAAATTCTCAAATTAACTGTCATATAATCTGCGATTTGTATGTGGAAATCTGCCCCTAGGATATAATTTCTGATTTATGTGAAAACTATTGATTTTAGGTATAGGAAACCCTAATACAATTTAAAAGCCAAATAAATTTCACGTAAGACGACGTAACTATTTACAGGGTGTCCTATTTGAAAATTTTGACTTATTTTGATTCAAAGTTCTGAAAAATGGCACACCGTTTAAGAACACCCTGTGTTGTGAAACTAAATTATTTGCTTATCGAATTAAAGAACATCATTTATCGTTCAAGCGTAGCAACTTTTGTTTCCTTTGATTGTGAAATAGTCCAGTTATTGATTTTTCACAATTCAGTCGCATCTGTCAAAATTTTTAAAAAAATTTAAATAACTCAAAAACTATCGATTTAAAATATAGACTACTTTATATAAAACTAGTCTAGAATTTTATGAGGAATCCGAAAATGTAATAATATACAGGGTGTTTTATTTAAAATAACAAAGTTGATGGCGACTTCCGGTATAACCGGAAGTGCAAGATTAATGACATTATTTTAGGCAGATAGGCCATCAATAAAAATGGCCAAGTACAAATGTTCAGATTTCAAATCGACATAGATCTCGAGATATTTCTACTGTCCCTTCGTGGTGACACACCCTGTATATATATATTGAAATGGATCCTCCTTCCGGAACACCCTCTTTCAATAAAATTATCGGTCGTGGATTCAAGAATTTTAATTTGATTGTCCTAAAAATAAATTACAAAAATTATAAAGATAAAAAAAAATCTATTGCGTCTTTCTAAATCTTTCTTCTTCCGTTTTTCCACTCTTTCTCTATATCTTCCTCTTCCAACTACTTTCCAACTCCTTCTTGCTGCTGCCTTTCCATCTATTTAATACCTTTCTGCTGCTCAGCTCTTTCTCTATACCTTCCTCTTCCTACAATTTTCAAACTCTCTGCTTTTCTGTATCTTTCAAGTTTTGGTTTGTATTACTCAGTGATGTTAATATTACTTTAAAATATGTAATTAATTACAATTACAATTACTTTGGTCAAATTGTAATTAATTACAGTTACAATTACAAAATTTGCAATTGTAATTAATTACAATTACAAAATTGGAAATGTAATTAATTACAATTATATAATTACACGCTGTGGTGCAGTTTTAATTAATTAGTTAGGTACGTCTTCCTTTCAGGTAGAAAGTTCGAAAATGTTTTAAAACAATATATTACTCCTATACCTAGTTGTTTTAAAAATAAAACATTGTTTTTCAATTGATATAATTTTTAGTACATATTACCTCAAAATTCAGATAGGTACCTACATCTTTCATGTTAGTAATTATTATCCTACTTATTTATTATATACAACTAATATTATAATAACAATAACTTATATTTATAAACTACTATTATGTTTTAAAAATAATAATTTTTCGAAATGGTTGTCAGACAATTTATTTCGTCTAGCCGTTAAAATTTGACCACCGGAACTAAACATTCGCTCAACAGGAGCGGATGAAGGTAACATGACATTATATTTTTTAAAAATCTTAAACACAGTAGGATAATCTTTTATAGATATTAATTTTTTATTTGGAGAGTACAAATGCAAAAAATCTATATTTGAGGCATTTTCGTCAATATTATTACGTAGCTCCGGGGTAGAACGTTGAACTGAATTTCTTGCAAACCCTTCTTTCGAAAAGTATGGTTTTTCCAGTTTACTTTTAAAAATATCATTAACTTTTTCCTGGAAACAAGAAAATAATAGAAGAAATAATTCTTTTACAATATGCTTGGGTTTAAGTATTTATTTGTTTCAAAATCCCGAGAAATAATATTTCTTATCGTAGCTCGCCGATCTGGTTATCGCTTGCATTGTATTCTATTACCTGGTTTGGATTTTTTCACGTACCTATCCTATAAGCTATTAAAAATATTAAAATATTAAAAGTATTCATTTCATCGAATGTAATTGAAATGTAATTGTAAAATGTAATTGTAATTGTACAGTAACGAGTAATTGAATTACAAATGAATTACAGTTGAGTAGAAAGTAATTAATTACCGTACCAATTACAATAAAAGTAATTTAATTACTTTTTAAAGTAATTGTAATTAATTACTTAACGATTACTGTTTGCTCCTGCTTTATTTTTATCTTTCTAATTATTCTTATACTTTTTTTATTCACCTTTCAAATAAAATTTCTTTCTCTTAAATTTTTTATTAATGACAATTCTATTCAATTTCAATGACCATCCAATCAATAATAATATCTTAACAACATAACATCCTATAATCTTAACAAAAACAAATACAATATCAAAAAAAAAATACTTAATCAAGACAACCGATTTAAAAATCATGACCACGTTCCAACATTTCACTGAAAGAACGTACACCATGAAGAAAAATCCATATCAATTTCCCCCAAATTTGATTTGACTTGGTGAATTACTTCACCTTGCCAAATCAAATTTCCTTTCAGTAGGAAATTTTTCTTTACCATCAGTTGTCAAGCTTTTAATTTGGAATATTTCAATTTTACCTAATACACTACCCCTAACATATGAGTCCCCTATCATATCTACTTTTATATCTACCTACTTTAACATTCTTCTTTATTCAATTTTTCATTTCTGTTTTACTGTTTTTTTATAAAATTCATTCCCCCTTCTTAACATTTATTAAATTATAATGGTTTTTTTTATAGTTTTAAATTTGTTCCCCCCCTTTTGAAATTTTCCTATACATTTAATTTTTATAGACCCCTTTCCTAATATTTTCCTACATATACTTTTTTTTTATAAATTTTGTGATTTTATTCCTTTCCTGATATTTCCCTATATATAACTTCTTTCTAAATTTAAATACCTTGCCCCTTTCCTGATATTTCCCGCGATACAAACTTTTAATAAATTTAAATTTCTTTCCCCTTTCTTGATATTTCCCTCGATGCAAACTTTTAATAAATTTAAATTGCTTTCCCCTTTCTTGATATTTCCCTGTATATAACTTTTTTACACATTTAGATACCTTTCCCCTTCCCTGATGTTTGCAAATATAGAAGTTTTTTATAAATTTTCCCTTTACCCTTTCTTCTAATAATATTTCACGTTCTTTTTCTTGTACTACCTTTATTTCTTCTTCTTTTTCTTCTATCTCACATATCTTCTTTACTGTATTTTGCATTTCTTCTATTACATTTTTCTTTTCCATATTCTCTTGTTGTATAATTATCTCTAAGTCATTTAATTTTTTATTGGTATTAGTATTGATTTCTTTGATTTCATCTTTACATTCTTTTACTTCATCTTTACATTCCTTGTTAATAATTGTTTTAATTTTTACTTCTTGTAACTCCTCTATTTCAGTTATTCTCGCTATTATTTCAGTTCTTATTTCTTTCTTTGTTTCATCCAATTTTTGTTTGTTTGTTTCCATTTGATTCCTTATCTCATCTTTAAATGTTTCTATGTTTTTGTTCATCTCTTCTTTTATTTCTTTTTTTATAGAATCCATATTCTTGTTCATGTCTTGTTTTATTTCTTTTTTCATTGCATCCATATTTTTGTTCATTTCTTCTTTATTTTTGTTAATATCTTGTTTTATATCTTTTAACATTTCCATCATTAGTTTTATCGCTGATTCCTTACTATCCCCCATTTTACTATCCTGATTACTTTGATTACCCTTATTATCCTTACTACACTGACTACCCTGCCTATTTTGACTATCATCAATACCCTCTCTATCCTGACTGATTTGATTTTCCTGATTATCACTATTATCCCCTTGTTCTAACATTTTAACTTTTGTATTCTTTCCCCCTCTTAATTTCATACACTTATTACAATTTATTTAATCTTTCACACTTTTTATAATAATTAACGTAAGCTTGACACCTAATAGTAAAAAAAAATTTCTTACCCTTAGTGCCGAAGCAGCCACACGTTCTAGGGCGCCAATTGATATGGATCCTCCTTCCGGAACACCCTCTTTCAATAAAATTATCGGTCGTGGATTCAAGAATTT
Source organism: Altica lythri (assembly GCA_964028335.1). NCBI lineage: Eukaryota > Metazoa > Arthropoda > Insecta > Coleoptera > Chrysomelidae > Altica > Altica lythri. Next base: position 25,336,074 of record OZ034802.1, on the reverse strand, counting down.
TAATTTGATTGTCCTAAAAATAAATTACAAAAATTATAAAGATAAAAAAAAATCTATTGCGTCTTTCTAAATCTTTCTTCTTCCGTTTTTCCTCTTTTTCTCTATATCTTCCTCTTCCAACTACTTTCCAACTCCTTCTTGCTGCTGCCTTTCCATCTATTTAATACCTTTCTGCTGCTCAGCTCTTTCTCTATACCTTCCTCTTCCTACAATTTTCAAACTCTCTGCTTTTCTGTATCTTTCAAGTTTTGGTTTGTATTACTGTTTGCTCGTGCTTTATTTTTATCTTTCTAATTATTCTTATACTTTTTTTATTCACCTTTCAAATAAAATTTCTTTCTCTTAAATTTTTTATTAATGACAATTCTATTCAATTTCAATGACCATCCAATCAATAATAATATCTTAACAACATAACATCCTATAATCTAAACAAAAACAAATACAATATCAAAAAAAAAATACTTAATCAAGACAACCGATTTAAAAATCATGACCACGTTCCAACATTTCACTGAAAGAACGTACACCATGAAGAAAAATCCATATCAATATATATATATATGTATATATATATATATATATAGATATATAACGGATAGTACTATTTGCTGAATCGTATTAAAATACGTTAAGGAAGGTTGATTGGGTGTGCAGCAATAAAACATCGATTTAGTTCACTTTTTTATGCATCCGAGCTTTCAGTCAATTTTTGATCATCTTCAGGGATAGATCTACAATATACAATTTTAATATAGGTGTTAACAAAAAAACATGGAAGGACTTCTTGTTCAGGTTGTATCTAAAGTTGTTCGTTAGGACAAATATGCTATGGTAAGTATAATGAACGTGGTAAGTATTTGTACTTGTATTGATTAGTGACTTGAGAGACATAGCCTGTACTACACTGACGAGCTCAAACTAAGAGCGAAACACGTGTCTGTAGTTTGGTTTTGCCCTGATATAGGTTGAATGATATTTATATCTATTTATATCGCAGCATCCAAGGTGTCTTTTAAAGTGTTAGAAATTTCTAACCGACACCATTTCAGTTCAAAACTGAAATTATTACTTTTGACAGTAAGGCACTAGATACTTTATGTATCATCTTTGTTATATATATATATATATATATATATATATATATATATATATTATATATATATATATATATATAATATTATATAGGCGAAAGTTTGTTTGGATGGATATATGGATGTTTGTTCCTCTTTCACGCAAAAACTACTAAACGGATTTTAATGAAACTTTACAGTAATGTAGCTTTTATAAAGATATTGTGTGAATTGTCCAAAATATAACGATAAATGTCATTTAAGTCCGAAAAAATTACTGTATTTCTTATGTTGACAATATTGTTACGTTATTACAGTGCGAATGTAACATCTCAATATTGTCAGACTGTTATATTTTTCAAATACGACCCAAAAATTATGTATGTTATAATTTTAATGTCATAATGTTAGTTCTTTTCACGCTAATATAAGCTACTCGAAATACTAATACTGCGCACACGAAGTCGCGGGCACCAGTTATTGATACATAAAGACCTTGCTTTTATTCGAATTACACGCAGACGAAGTCGCGGGCAAAAGCTAGTATATATATATATATATATATATATATTAGTAAAAGTGGTTATTGGGTAAACAGCAATACTTAACGTTAAATAAAACTCTTTAGAGTATTTTTAATCCAAGCTTTCGTAATTACTTTATTACATTATCAAGGAGCTACAAAATTAAGAGTGACAGAATGCAAGTAGAAATAAATTATAAATTTATACTTACATCTCTGTGAGGTTATAACGTTGTTGTTCTAAAAGAAATTAACATGAGTAAATAATAAATTATAAAATTAAAATGATGTTTTTTATAAGTATTATCAAATTGATGTTTCTCACAAGATATGACATTAATGATTAAATAGTCATGTAACTATGATATCAAAAGTAATAAATTAGAGAACTAACTATAAGGTATTAGGAATAATAAAAAAAAAAATTTTTAAATTATGGAAGTATTAAGATATAACAATATTAAAGCTTAGATGTTATTAGCCCTAAGGGATTATCCTGGATGTATATCCCTCTAAGATCAGTATAACTGTGCAATGATATACTAAAAATTATTAGGAATAATAAGAAAAATAATAAATAAATTACACATTTGTAATTAATAAAAAAACAAAATGTAGATTTTCTTAAAAAACTTAAAATAAAAAAGACATCTAACAAATCTAGAGTTTAAAGTTGTTAATGAACAAATAAATATTACAAATTCTCCACAATTAAACTATCTACTTTAATTGAATTTACATTTTGTGATACATAGATAAGATATAATTATAATTCAAATATATTAAGTTATTGTAAAGATCAGCAGATATAGTTTTTTCCTGGTTTTTCTATATCATTGCACAGTTATACTGATCTTAGAGGGATATACATCCAGGATAATCCCTTAGGGCTAATAACATCTAAGCTTTAATATTGTTATATCTTAATACTTCCATAATTTAAAAATTTTTTTTTTTTTATTATTCCTAATACCTTATAGTTAGTTCTCTAATTTATTACTTTTGATATCATAGTTACATGACTATTTAATCATTAATGTCATATCTTGTGAGAAACATCAATTTGATAATACTTATAAAAAACATCATTTTAATTTTATAATTTATTATTTACTCATGTTAATTTCTTTTAGAACAACAACGTTATAACCTCACAGAGATGTAAGTATAAATTTATAATTTATTTCTACTTGCATTCTGTCACTCTTAATTTTGTAGCTCCTTGATAATGTAATAAAGTAATTACGAAAGCTTGGATTAAAAATACTCTAAAGAGTTTTATTTAACGTTAAGTATTGCTGTTTACCCAATAACCACTTTTACTAATAATTAATTTTTCAGCAAATATTACTATTTAATTATATATATATATATATATATATATATATATATATATATATATATATATATATATATATAGAGAGAGAGAGAGAGAGAGAGAGAGAGAGACAAACAAAAACAATCTAACTACATTTTTGGGTTCTATATTGATGTAGTATAACACCCCTTCTAAATAACTATTTGGCAAAGTTTCAAACCTGTAGGACTTATAGATTTAATTTTTTTATTTAGATTTCGTAAAATCCGTTTACAATTATTGACCTTAAAATTATAAAAATAACTATTCTGCAAAGTTTTAAACCTGTAGGACATTTTAAAACCTAGAAAACAATAATTACTTCTATGTAACACTATAGGAGTAAATCATTGAAAGAACAGATGGTCCTTCTGAAATTCAGCGATAATCAAGAAATTATTGTAAATGATGTACAAGTCCTTAGTTAATTAAACAGAACAAAATAAAAAGAAACTAATTTAACTTAATGAAACAAAGTCTCTAGTAAGTCTAGTAGTATTCAGCCTGCAAAAGAATAGTAAATATTGTTATAAACGATGGAAGCAAGAATGGATGACAAAACAGTTTGAAAGTAGACAACAGTAAACAAATAATGGCTTGAGATAACTATATAAGATAGTATACTCCACTATTTTTGTACACAAGTGGATATTAAAAAAGCAACGCTTTTTTGCTTAAACAAATATTTTAAGAATAATATTCACCAGAGTCAGGAAAATACTGGGTTACAAAATATAACCCAAGGCAAATAAAAAAACTATGAAACAAAACAGTAGACTTAAATAAAAGAAAAAAAGTTAATTAAACAGAATCTAACTTTCAGAAACTCTGGATCAAGAATTGAAGAGAGTAAGCGTAAATCATAATTCGTATATCCAAGTTTGTAAAAGTACACAATAATAGTAAGTAAGATAATTTGAAGAAACTATATGTATAATAAGAAGTGATTCTAAAAAAAAAATGTTTTCCTAACTCATGTAATTTATATACTCAGGGTACTAAAGCTCTTTTGTACAAAAAATAGTAGTTTGTAAATATATAAAAAAAAATTACAAATTAAGTAAACGAAAAAGTATCTATACGTCCAAGCATCTAAGACCTGCATGTGTGTTGACAGAAAGTCACTAATGGTAGGTTCACATATTTGGCAATTCTCGGCAAGCTTTCACAAACACAAGCAAGTAAAGCAGTGTTTGGCTTGACTTGCGTCAGATAGGAAGAGCTTGCTACAAATAGGTCAGTATCGGTTTTTAAACACAGATCAAAGAAAGCTTGCGGCATAGGCTTGCAACGTATTTACACGTTGGCGCATGTTTAGTGCCGCTCACAAGTTCTTTTCATGTTACGGTTTCTATAAATTTTCAACATCCACCATCTTATCTGTTGAACTTGTCGCTTCCTAGACTTTTGTCTATATTTAAAATAAAAAAAATTGCCAAGCCAAACGCAAGAAGTGCTGAAACAACTTTGACGTCTAGGTCTGTCTGTCCGTAACACACTAGGGCACTCGCAAGCGTGTAAATTGTATTCAAGCGTTTGTAAAGGCTATATAAGAGTTTGTAAACAATCACGTTACATCAAAAGAGCAGCAAAAAAAGTCTATTGCTGACCTTACTAAATAAAGAACTGAAATTTATATTAAGTAAGAATTAAAAAAGAATAAAGGTATATACGAAAAAATTGTAAAATATCTAAATATTTGATCAGATTTATAAAACTAAGCATACCAATACAATTTCAAACATAAAACCTAACACATATTCAGTTTTACAAAACAGTTTACCTTTTAAAATATATAAAAGTAAAGAAGTTTGGAGTGAAGTAAAAATATTATCTAAAAATATAATATTAAAAAAATAAAGAAATATGAAACACAAATAAAAAGTAATACATACGCAAACTCAAATTAAATCCAAAATAGCTACTTTTAACGACGAAGAAACTCAACCACAAGGACAGATTTAACGAGGTCCTTAAAGTAACAGAAGTAGGTTTATTCAAATCGTTGAAGTAGGTATATAAGAGCGAAAAAGAACATAAGTGGCCAGCAGATAACCCAGAATTTGAAATTAATCAAGTTGTCACAATGACAGTGAGGAAACCTTACGAACGACCAGCTTATTTTATTGTAATTTAGAACACCTATTGAAAAAATATTTATATAATCGCAAAGTATATAATTGATAATTACGGTAATGATGTGTTATGTAGAAGCTACAGCATCTCTTACCTTTTAGAGTAGATTCGATTTTAAGGAAATTATCTCAATACCATTAAGATTATCTTAATTACTTTAGGGACTCTTTTTTAATTACCAAGCAATTAGTCATGGAGACTAGACAAGGAGTACGCACTCGACCGGGGGAATTGCCAAAATCTGTCCACGGTATCGTACATATTAGGTTTACTTTTTTCATCACTAGTGTCGCTAGTTTTCCTTTTGTACCGGTATGAATATAGACAATTAAATAATCGTAAATTATTATATTGGTTTTTATTATTTATATCTGATAGATCGAACTATTTTTTTCATTGTGTTTAATAATGAAATAATTAAAAATTATTTATTTTATTTTAAACTACGCCCTCATTGGTCGCCATTTTGGTACAAATGGAACACCAGCGCTCTCTTATTTTGATAGTTCTATTTGCATACATGGAGTTCGTACTCCTTGTCTAGTCTCCATGCAATTAGTATAAAAATAGAAAAGCAACAATAGAATAAAATTCAAAAGTAACTGTCATATGTTAATCAAGGTGGAAGTTAGTAGATTTGCGAAAACTCTATATAATATCCATTAAATTCTAATTAAAATATATACGAGGGTTGTCTTTTTTTGCATATAACCATAAAGACAAAAAATATATAGACTTAAAGAATTATTTTGTTTTTTAAAATATGTCCCACCAAGATCGATTTAAAAGGCATCGATGGCTTCTACTGTCGACTGGAATCGCTGCCTTGATCTTTGGGATTAAGACCGGGACTCTACGTTGGAACTATACGTTGGATGATCTAACAATTCAACGTTTTGAAGCTCCAAAATCGTGATTGTCTTTTGGGCAGAATGATTCGCGTTATGTGTTGCTTTGTCAAAGTCTCGTGATAACTTCTGGTAAACAAACGTTTATATACCAATCGGAATCACCGTTCTTCGATCTTATACAGCAATTGTTGCCACATAAGCAGATTTTGCCACAAAAGTTGCTAGACACTTCGAGGACGGATTTCTTTTGTTGGTTGTTGTTTTTTCCTCATCATGAAACACCCACACAGTGGATTAGTGTTTATTTTGAAATGCAATTAAGAACTTTATGTTTAATATTATCGGAAAACGGGTAATAATCTAAATTATTTTTAAATTTCTGGTTTAATTGGTAAAAAAATCTCTTCTGTTTGTTTTTTGCATAGAGTCCCGTTTTAATGCAAAAAATAAAACATATTAAAGCATTTTTTTTTAATTATTAATTATTAATTTTCATTATTATTACATTAGAAGAAATTATCTAACAGAATAACATTAAACCAGAACAAAATAACACTAACATAATTTTCAGACGTTAAACAAGATTCAACTCGTCGCCTCATTGATTCGGATTCGCGCTAAAATTTCTGATGCCTTTCTTATTGTCCTACAGATTCCTCAGCACTTCCTTAGGCCTTTATGACAGGTGTCGAATAAATTTTTGATCAAAGAAAATTATAAATGCAAAAATCTATAGGATTTAAATCCGGTAATCGTACGAATACAATGTAATTATGTACATTGATGCTAAAATAGGCTGTTGCATCGTTGTCTAATTTGTAAAAAAAAATCTTTATGTAGAACAGGTACCTCTTCCTGTAAAAAATTAAGTAAAAAATCGTCTGTTAGTCGTTGTAAAAGGAAATATGGACCCGTTAACATAATAATAACGATTAAAGATTTCATGTGGATTTTTCCCATCTCATAAATAATTGTGACGGAAATATCGTATACACTCAGGTTCAAAAGTAAACAAGCGATTTGATGAAGAATTAATTAACAGAAAAATATTCGCGAAAAAAATTCTCTAGATAAGATAAAGTTCGCACTGTTAATATGTTGGCAATTTATCGAGTTTTTGGTGAATCTGCTATTTACTTGAGAACTGCTTCTTCTAGTTGCAGAGTTCGTACTTCTCAATGCACAAACGTTAGCAAATGTGATGGGGTTTCCTACGTCCCAAATAATACGCAGCATAAAATCGTCGAGCTTAAAGATTATTTCTGTTACTTCGCCTACAGAAAAAATGCATATCTGTCAATTAATACTCATTTAAATTATTTTCCATTTTTTTAATAAAAGTAAAATTAATTATTTATTAACGTTATTAACGTTATTTAAAAAAAAATTGTATTTATCAGAATGTTGACAATACGAGTAGTAGATAATGTAATAAAAAAATTAAATATACTAATAATAAACACAAAATTCTTAAATGCTTGTCAAAAAATGCAAAATAACAACCTCGCAAACTTAATAAGTTTAATTTGCATATGATCGGTTTTGGAGCAATATTTAAATCGTAAGTTTAAAAAATCCTTAATACGTTTCTTGTAAATCGAAGCATTTGGGGAGATACCTTTATAAAGCCAACTTGCATTATTGTTTAATGCAAAATCCCATGCAAAATTTCATATTTATATGTCAGTGTTTTATCTGTGAACTTGTACAACATCTATATTAAAAATATCCCGGTCTAATTTATACTTAATTTTTAAAATTAGTTCTAGATTACATTCTTTAAAAAAAAAGATATTGACACTTCATCCATTTTTTTTAACAAAGTCTTTTTTTATTTAAATATTCTCGATAGCTTCTTTGTGGCATAATAATGTCTATTTATTTCTTTATTCGGGGATCTTTTTGCCACTAAAACAAACTTATAAAAAATATAAATCAATATTATGAAAATGACCCTTGCTTGTTGATCTTGATATGTCAAATTTGTCAAGGGTCGTCTTTTAAAACTGAAAATGCCTAACAAAAATGAAAATAATTTGTTTAAAAATAATTCTTCTGAGCTTTCGACAACCAGATCGGTTGTCGTTTTCAAAGATAAAAATTTTTTTAGTCTTTACTCTTTATGTAGTTTAGATTTTTAAAATTTTGATTTGTTTTTTTGTAACTATAGATATGTAGATTATTAACTCATTCTTTTTTTAAGGTGGTTATCCAAGATCTAGATAAATCCAAAGTAAAATTTGAAATACATTCCTTTGGATTTAATAAAATGTTTCAAATCAGTAACAGTTAAATTAGATGTGAATTGTTCGGTTTCTATTTTAACAATAAGCAGAGTAAAATAACCAAACTGTAACCATTAATATTTTCTAAACAGTAAATTTTACGACAAAATTATTAAAATACATTTTTGTAGAGCCTTTAATTTGACCTTCTCATTAAAATTAATAGCTCACATGTGCAGAGCCTTTTTCAGTAGTCCATACCTAGAAACATATTTTTTAGAGTACCACGTAAAATAAAAAATAATCGATTTTTTTACTCACCGTAACATCGTGCCTACTTGAAATACTTCTTAATATTGTCTAACTGCACTATTGTCGGGAAGTTGGTACTTTTTCTCGTTTTTTTGAAACATACAGTACCTATATTGTTTATATGCAGCCCATTTGAACCTTGGCTAATCCGATATAATTAAGTAAAACCTTACTATTTAAATATAATGCCGGAAGGTTCAAGAAATATGTTCAAAGTGCCTACTAAAACATTTTTTTCCAAATTTCTTGATACTCATGTGATAACCGAGTTACCTAACCTATCTTATATTTAAAAAAAAAAAAACATTTTTTTGTATACCTAGGTATATATTTATGTTCGAAAATTTAAGTTATTATGATTTTACTTTTATAAGCAATATTTGTTGTCTTCTTAAATAAATTGTATGTCACTTTGAACATTTGTAAAAAAGGATCCAAACTAGAAACTTAATACGTTAAATTTATAAATAAATAATCACAATTTATAAAAAGAACATTTTATCGTAGAAAGTTTTTTTTACTGATTTATAGGTTATATTACTATTATATAAATTATTTTGTTACTTTCACATGTAAGAACAAAAAAAAAAGAATAAAACTTCTCTCTCGCGAGATCGATCCCATTACGATAACCCAACATTCCCAACAGAATTGTCACAGGCCACGAAAAACTTATAAGAGGTCTTTCAAAATGATAATATGTATACATATTTAATTAAATAACAATTAAGTATAAATTTCGAAATCTATGTGTATGCCTAAACACACTTGAAACATGCATTGTCATCCAGTTCTCAGCTATCCTGAAAATTTCAGAGCTCTAGGTAGTCGGTAAATAGGATTAACTTCGATTACAAAATTCCACGGAATGACAAAGAGACAAAGATCACGGCGAAAATATAAAAACTTTCTAAAAATATATTAGATGCAATATCAGAAGAAAATTGATTTCTAACACTATGATTAAAAATATTTTGACTATTCTCATTAATTTAATATATTAATTGGTATAAAAATGATATTCACAAGTGTTCAAATTAAATTTTTTGTAACTGTAACTGTAACAGAACAAAATTATTTAGAAGAAACTATACTACTTTTTTTTCTTCAATTTTCATATACATCCAGATTCATAAAATAGGCCGGTAGTTATCAACTTGGCAAAATTGTCAGTCTTTTGTTAATCTTAATAGACAACTAGACAAATGGTAAAACGTTAAAAAATAATGTTTTAACTGGGCAAATTGTATTCCTAGAAATAAAAATAATAAATCCAATGCAATATAAAATATTTATTAATTATAAACATATGCACACAAAACATTGATATGTTTGTCATAATTTTAGTAATTTGCTTCTAATTATTTAAATATTTCTTTTAAAAGTGTGATACGCGCTTAACAAATTTATAGCGCGAAATAAATTATTGTTATATTTTGCTCTATGCGACATTACAATTTTGTTGCTTCAAAATGTTCTACAGTTATTTTTTATTTTTACGAATACTGTCTAATTTAGCGTGTCTGTTTGGAAATTATTTATTAGTTACATCCATAAACAAATATACATTTAAAAGCGCATTGTAAAAATTTGAATTAGATTTAGAATGAAAACTTTCCCATGCATTCGTTGTTCTATATTCATTTGAGCTCAAAGCCCAAATTTCCGTAACGTAAGTAACGTATCCTCTTCTTCAGGTGGTAATAGTGATAGACCAAACAAATGTAACCATTTTCCAACTTTGGAATTTGATTAACATTCGGTACTCAGTCCTAATTTCTGTATGTCTGTTGTACTACGCTTTACCCAAATGAAACCAAACACTTTGAATTTGAATGGAAGGCCAAAACATATTTTTTATAATTTTGACAAGTAAAGTGACATTTTTCAAAACTGCTGTCAGTTTTGAAAGTCATTACTTTTCATAACTAGTTTTGAAAAGTAAAACTTTACGTAACTAGTTTTGAAAAGTTCATTTCAAAACAAGTTACGAAAAATATAAAGCAAATATAAGTAAACAACTAAGAAATATTTTATACTAACTTTATTAAAGAAATATTTAAAAGCAGACATTTTTAAACAAAAAATTAAATAAGTAGGTATACTTAATATTAAGGTAAATCAGAAACTTACCTTTTAATTATATCTGTATTAAATAGAATTGTCATTAGAAAGGTGTCAATGCAAAATAAACACGAGAACTAGATGTATTGTTTTTAATTATTATTAGATAATTATGATTTTCTTTAATTATGGAATTTCGTCAAAATTATAAAAAATCTTGTACGGAACTCGTTATAAAACGCCATTTTGTTTAACTCGTGTTCATTTGCAGCACTCGCTACGCTCTTGCTGCAACATCACACTCGTTAAACAAAATTGGACTTTTCATAACTCGTTACGTAAATAACTATTGCGGCATTGTGGATAGCTATTACAAAGTCACATATAGGTATTATGATAGTTTTTGACGCAAAATTTAAATTACGTTCACCACACTTTTACTTCACTGAATATGATTCTTTCGTCTTATTTGGTGAAAGACTATAAACAAAAAGCACAGAAAATCCATTTCAAATAATATGAAATGCAAATAACAGAAAAATTTTGTACAAAATGAAAATTTTGCTTATAGCTTCTGACGCAATATTATATGAGGCGTTGTGGTTATGTACACCTTCTTGTGTAAATACGCAATTTTTTCCGAATTGGTAGAAATGTTTGCTTTGCACGTTATAACAAAACAGCGCCATATTTTAACATCATTTTGGTTTTATAACAAAAAAAACAAATTTTAAATTATTTATCACTATTAGATCGTCGTCTAATTATAATTTTCTTTTGTTGCGCAGGTACTCTTGTTAAAGGTTCAAATTCGCAACAGTAACTGATGTTATTTTCAAAATTTAGTATTTGAGAAATTTTTCAAAACTACCAACATCCAATCATTGTCAATAAAATTATCATTAGTACCTACTTAGAACAGATGTGAGAGATTATTATTATCCTAATGACTTCCAGTGGCCATTTGCCTAGTTGATGCACATGATTAATAGATAAAATTGTAATCCCAGAAATTTTAACAACCGCTTGCCCAGTTGCCTACGCCCAAATAAACAAGGGCTATTTTTAAAAATATTTTTTTTTATTTTAGAGGCAAAATGAGGAAAATATACATTTTATACCACAAAGATCATATATAAAAATAAAAAATTAAACCTTATACAGTTTGTAACATGACTTCTTACAGACTAAATTGTTTTAAATAATTGTATATATTAATTATTAGATACTTAAAGTATAACATAAAAACTTTATATTTAAAACTGTAGGTACTTATTGAAAAAAGTTAAAATGGAACATTTTTTGCAAAAAGTTTTTTTTAAGAGAAACAGTAGGTAAATAACTTATTTAAAAAAGATACATTTATTAGTAATATGACAGACAATATTTTTTGTATTAAAATAGGTACTTAAACGTACTGTTAATTCCATATTTAAAGTAAATTACCATTAATCCACAAGAAAAATTAGACGTTTTACGTTGTATGGACGTAGAAATGGTAACCCTATTTATTGTGTTGCAAATAAACATTTTTTGAATAAATATATAAAAACGTTAATATTTATATAATATAATTGCAGACTTAAATATTTGTTAAAGGTTGTTCCTTAGTAAAACTTGTAATTTTAGGAGCTATGTTTACGTTTTTATAACCAATGTTCCTCACAGATAACTGATCAGTCAAGTTACAACTGTTCGTTGTAACTGTTTTATTTTAAGTTTAAAAAAAAATATTTTATTATTAACGTAGAGAGAAAAAATAATTACACATTTATTTTTTTTATGTTACATTTATTAATTAGTTTTACTTACTTTTATAAACTAATTAACAACAATCACAACAACAACGTACACTAACATCAATCACAAAATATTGCACACCAATACACAATTTTAAATCAAACACCACCATAAATACTTTTTATATAAAATTACTTCAAAACATATGTTTTAGCGATCGTAAAAAACGTAATCTCAAAATAAAACGGGACTACAGGGATGATACGGCGGACGCGTCGCAATCCGAAATGAGCGTCTACCGGCGTCGGAAAAGCCTTTAGAGACGTGGCCGTGCGCACAATATGCGACTATATCACTGACACTGACAGAAACTATTTTCACACTGATAACAGACTGTTTGTCTGAATGTTATTCTTATTTTCCAAAACTCAACGGAATATTTCAATAGCTAAGAATACTCATAACGAGAAATCGCAATAAATCGGTTTTCTAAGAGAAGCGAACAAAACCTAAACATTAAATCAAGGTAGTAGAAATTATTTTTTGTACAACTGTCATTAAAAGTGACACTTTTAATGATAGCAAACAATGTTAAAAACGATTGTTTACATAGCAGCGTGTTAAAAATACTTTTAACACGTTGCCATGTAAACAAGTTTACTTTTAACACGGTTTAGTTTACTTTTAACACGGTTTGGTTTATTGTCATTGCAAATTCGCTAGTTTCATTATCAAAATAGGGAAGTTGTACAAAAAACATTGTATGGTATTTGTGTTAAAAGTGATTTTATTTTGTTCGTGAAATTGTTCAATTCGCTCCGCTCATTTCACAAACGTTTTCACTCACAAAATAAAACCTCACTTTTAACACTCATATCATAAATAACTATTTAAGACTTGTCATTTTATGATTACTTTACCAAAAATTAATGGGTAAGCAGTTGTGAATTCTGTAACTTCAACGAAAACTAGAAAATATAATATATTTTTTTCCTACCACTTTATAAAAAAGAGTTTTACATAATACTTTTGAGGGATGTAAGTGATCATAAACATTCATCGGGATTGTAAAATACAATTCTGACCAATCAGAAATATGCAAAACAAGCTCTCAAGGGACTTTTACTTTACACGATTTTGATTGGTTACAACTCGCCTGCAAAGAATAAGTTATGTTCGTAGGGTAAACCACGAATTGTCCTACAATTAGGTAAGTGTCAAATAATACAAACTATAAATTTATAATTGTATTTTAATGATTTTTCGGTAAATTTTAATTTTAAAATAAAATACAGATTTATAAATTTTTAGATTTAGAATCATTACGACAAACAAAGCTATTTTTTATAATTCACGTTCACAAAGTTTCTATTTTGACACTAAAAACAGTATCGAAATAGATTCATTGTAACACTGTTTTTGGTAACTTTTTGTTTTACACAATAATTGGTTGCACTGCACTGATTATCAACGAAGGATGAAAGAGTTCAGGTAGTAAATCAAGAAGTATGTTGTATTAACTACATTATCAGCGATATTGCGAAATTCAGAATATTTTATTCAAATTTGACAAACATTCAAATTTAAAATCATTCAAACTGTCAAGTGTCAAAAGTGTCAAGATCGCCAACATAAATAAATATTTCGAAAAACTCTTATTTTATTTATTTTTTTATACTTTTTAAAGTTCATTATAAAAAATAGTATGTAACACTCGAATTACAATGACGGTTTGTAGTACTCGTTCTTTGCAAAACTCTCCGCTTCGCGGTTCGTTTCACAAACTGCACTCGTACTACGAAACCTGTCATTGTAACACTTGTATTACAATATACTATTGTTTGACAGCTGTCAAATTTAAAATAACCATTAAATTGGTTGTCAATTTTATAGAACATATTTTTAAATGGTTGTTTTAAAATGATTGATCCCGAGAGTGAATTTGAAAACACTTCTTCTAATTGTCCGGAGACAGCAAATAAAACTAAAAAAAGAGTGTGCGTGTAACCTTTACGCGCGATTGAAGTAAAACTTGTTGACGTACGTATCGGAAAATAAATATTTAATTACAATTCAATCATATTTATTGCCTATATACTTTACAAAAAAAATGAGATGTTATATTTATATTATTCATTAGAAATAGGAATTTGAAAGTTATCATTATTTTTTTTATATATGAAATAATAGGTTTATGATAACTAAAATGTGAAACATAGATTTTAGTCTATAAATACCATTAATGTATTTGAAACCGTTTGAAAATTTCATAAATAAATTTCGGAAATTTAAACTCCTCCCATAGCTGAAATTATACAGTTACTTCCATCAGAATCTTCCGTTAGAATCTACCCCTAGTCGTGCCTAAAGAAGTTTTGCTTCAATAATAGGTAAACAATATTAAAAATATACACACATTACGTTTAGAATGTGTGATTTTGTAGCTGTATCTACCTTATTGTAATACATCACAACACAAGAGCCTTCGATAGTTAGATAACCATTTCATTTTGTAGCATTTTATAGCATATTCCATAAAATTTAAAATCCTGAGTTAAGTTTGTTTCCTTCACGTCTACGAAGGATCTGTTATTGGTGGTAAAAGATCAGCCATCTTGACTAGTGGTTTTATGGCCTTTATGGCTACCTAACCAAACCTAAAATAAGTATAAGAAAGTGTTAAAATATTTTGAATATTATTATTTTATGAACAAAAACGTGCAACATGCTTCTTTACTCAACGTAAAGATTCCGTATAAACAATTATTTACTATCATAATATGTATGTATGTATATAAACTTACTTAATCAAATCATAATGAATGTGGCTGTCTCGTCATTTTTTCATTTTTGTCATTTTTCTTCAAATCTTTCTGGCGCTTATAATATCCCCTTTGACGTTCACAATTTATTTTTCTTTTTAGCTCTTTAAATCTATAAAACGAAAATAGCTAGGTATAAATAATAGGTATAAATAATTAGGTATAAATAGTGTAATTACACACCAAAAATAAAATTTATGCATATAGAGTACCTACCTATTCACTCATTTTCAATCAATATTTTTTCATCACTTTCTTCATTAATAAATCCACATTGTTTATTCATATTTAATACAAACACTTTATACACAAAAAACTATTTATATAAAGCAATGTATTTCGATTGACAAGATGATCAGCTGTCAATTCATACAATTACAGATTTAATTTTATTTAATATAGGAGGCAAAATCGCATGAGCGCCGCCAGGATTATTTTCAGGGGGTGCATCTGCATCTACACACTATTATGATCTAATATATATATAGAATGTAAAATGATTTGGACAGCAACCGCGACGCCTTTAGTTTTTATTCAAACAATAATTTAATAAAAAATTTAAAAAAATATATAATTTTCTGGTAAATTCAGGTATTTTCTTTCATAGCAGGGGGGTGCAAGCGCACCCTCTTGCACCCTGCGGCCGGCGCCCATGCAAAATCGTGTCAGTATTAGGTTTTGTTTCCGGTTTCTGTTATTAGAATGACGTCACGTCCGTTAGAATAACTTTTTTACTCCTAGTCTCGCTAAAGAAGTTTTACTTCAAAAAACC
Organism: Altica lythri; assembly: GCA_964028335.1. Lineage (NCBI taxonomy): Eukaryota > Metazoa > Arthropoda > Insecta > Coleoptera > Chrysomelidae > Altica > Altica lythri. The sequence goes on along the minus strand of OZ034802.1, from coordinate 25,320,199 downwards.
TTCTCACAATAAATCTGAATTTCGTTATCAGAAAGAATATTCAAGTTTTGTGGAATGGCTGAAATGTAAACATACTAGAAAAATTAGTGAAAACACAATGCTAGCTTTCTGCACAGAGAAAGCAAAAACCTTAAAAGCTTTATCATTATGGTCTATATACATCATTATAAAAACTACGATACACGTAAATCATAATATAGATATAAGTAAATTTGCAAAACTAAAAATATTTCCAAAAAAAACAAAATATTGGATAGGTTTCAAAGAAATCCACGGTATTAGATGAGGAACATGTTTAAAGTTTTTTGCAGAAAGCTCCTGATAGAGAATAATTAATGCTTAAGGTAAATAAAAAAGAATATACATATTTATAAATATTTTTTAAAAGATATTTTTAGGTGGCTCTAATAATGGAAATACCTGGATCATGTCGACAAAGTGAGCTTACACAGATGACGGTAGATCACATTAAGGACAAAGATACTATTTTAATTGCAAAGGTGCCTGCCACCACAACAAATGTTTTTCAAACATTTAAAGTGACAAATGATGATTTAAATTTAAACCTTATTGATTTCTTTAAAAAGTAAGTGACTTTACGCTCTCCAAATATAGAAACACGAAGACGTTTTTACGATATACTAAGGGAAAATGCTCCTCTTAAATCGTTGGCAAAAATATTTTTAACAAAATTCCACAAAAAATTGCAGAATTTTTAAAGTTGGTAGATTCTTCTTCCTATACAGGACACTGTTTTAGGCGCACTTCTGCAATATTTTAAGCCTATTCTGGATAAACTGATGTGAACTGAAGCGTCATGGAGGTTGGCGCTCAACAACCGTTGCCGAAGGATATATCGAAGATTCTATTAATAAAAAAATAAAAATATCTCAGAAAATTTTTAACAGTTCTGAACCCTTAGGTTTTTGTTTATTAAGAGAACTGCATCAACCTACTATAACAAATTTAAATCCAAATTCTACAGAAACTACTATTCCCACTTTGGCTTCAGAAAACGTAGTTTTACAGAACTGTACGAATATAACTATTAGGACCAACAAAGTCAAGATGGTTTCGTTCCCAGATAGATTCTGGTATCAACAAAAAATATATTGGTATCTCTGGTTGCCGTTGCGTAGATTCTTGGTAGCTTCTACACTTCTTATTACAATTTTCAATGAATGTTCTTATTGATGTTTTGCCACCATACGTAATAACGTGACATAGCCCGAGTTGCTACGATACCAGGGTGGCCACTGTATACTACTTTTATTACATGATCTTAAAGTGCTTTTGACACAACAATTCTTCCTTGCACCATTACAACTCCCCTTTCTACAGATACTGAATAGAACTAGGCAATTTCACTCTTCTGGTAATTATTTCACTTTTGTGTTTGCAGACATTGTTTAACGGTGCGTAGTAACGTACTTTCGTATATTTTCTCACGGTTTTTTGCGATAGTGGAATATCTCTCAACTTACCTGTACGTTCATCTTCAAATATTAAAAAAGTATTTTTTCCTTCCTATTTGGCATTCTTAATAAAAAATTAACTGTTGTGTTAAACTTACCATAACGATAAACCATATTATAATTGTATTTACCAATGCATAAAGTCCAACTAATGAGTCGGATATTAAATAACTTTGGGAGTTGACGGTTTGGTCCAAAACGATGCTCTTAAAGTTTTTGATCTGTTAAAAGTGTGAATTTGTTACCTTGCAGGTATTGTTAAAATTCTCCAAGTCCAAAATATATAGCAAGTGCTTCACGATCAATTACAGGATGTTTTTCTGCGTCGGTAAGTTTGCGAGAAGCGAAAGCGATATCTCTCTCTCTCTTTCTCTGCTTTTGTCGTTAATGTGGTATAATACAGCTTTAACTCCTTTCTCGCTAGCGTCCATAGCTAAAAATAATGGTTTATTCTCATTATAGGCAATTAATAACTTTGAATTATAATGCCCCAGGCGTAATAATATTGTCATAATTGTAGCAACCTTTAGCATTGTTCATATTTAAAGAAATAATTTGGTAATCAAAAAAATCTTTAACCTATAGTCTAGTCCACAAGTTCAAAAACGTGTTAAATAGAAATAAAGCTCCTAAAAATATGTGCCATAGCTCATTCGATTCGGAATGACGTCTAGAAAAATGTTTTTTAAGGATATATTAGCACATAAAAAATTGCGATTGTTATTAACAAAATAAGATAAAAAAAAGTAATTTAGTTTTTCGTTAATAACTTTTAAAATAATGATATTTAAGGAGTTTTGAAAATAGATCCTGAAAGAAGAGGAAATTTCCAATAAAAAAGTTTGAAATGCCGGAACTCTATCTCCATTATTTATAATTTTAATTTGACGTTGAAAATAGTGCTCCGCTCGACTTTTACAGCATTCGCGCGCTGCCGCTAAACGGGGTTTATCACATAAAATATTTTTTTTATAACATAAAATGTGATTTTAAAAATTTGAAAAAGTTCCAGTATTTTCCTAACACTTGAAAGAATCTAATTCAGTTAGAAATATCATTTTGTCACTATTTTTCAATAAGTTATTCAATTGTTAACAAACAAATTTTTTCCTAATCTCTGTTGGCATAAACAATGGGATAAAAGTTATAAATAATTGGCCTAAAAATTTGAAACTTCGTGGAGCCCTTTTCATATGTATACTTTACAAGATCCTGCAATAAATGTTCATAAAAGTTTATTAATTTGTTAATTATGATTTTTCATAACTATTGCAAAATATTGCGAAAAAGTAAAAAAAATACAGAATTTTTATAAATAAATGCATGTAGTATCTAATAAACAATAAATACGAACTTGGTCTTAGAATTATTTGAAAGAGAAATTTATTTTCTATAAAAAAGACCTGAATGTCCTTTATCATATCTCCAATAGTTTAAAAGATATATCATTTTTTTAATTGGCAAGTTAAGTAGGCGCTACAGTTAACGTGACGTATGATATTAGAAAGTATAATAACAAATTAATAAATTTTTTATGAACATTTATTGCAGTATCTTGTAAAGTATACATATGAAAAGGGCTCCACGAAGTTTCAAATTTTTAGGCCAATTATTTATAACTTTTATCCCATTGTTTATGCCAACAGAGATTAGGAAAAAATTTGTTTGTTAACAATTGAATAACTTATTGAAAAATAGTGACAAAATGATTTTTCCAACTGAATTAGATTCTTTCAAGTGTTAGGAAAATACTGGAATTTTTTCAAATTTTTAAAATCACATTTTATGTCATAAAAAAAATATTTTATCTGATAAACCCCGTTTAGCGGCAGCGCGCGAATGCTGTAAAAGCCGAGCGGAGCACTATTTTTAACGTCAAATTAAAATTATAAATAATGGAGATAGAGTTCCGGCAGATGGGACTTTTTTATTGTAAATTTCCTCCTCTTTCAGCATCTTTTTTCAAAATTCCTTAAATATCATTATTTTAAAAGTTATTAACGAAAAACTAAATACCTTTTTTTTATTATCTTATTTTGTTGATAACAATCGCAATTTTTTATGTGCTAATATACCCTTAAAAATATTTTTCTAGACGTCATTCCGAATCGAATGAGCTATGGCACATATTTTTAGGAGGTTTATTTCTATTTAACACGTTTTTGAACTTGTGGACTAGACTACTACAGTAAAATATTTTAGTTTTGTTAAAGCTTGTAAGAAAAAAATATATGTAATAAAAAATCAATAAGCTGGTATAAAAATGCTTGCTATTTATACTTATGAACTGTTATGAAATTATCTACTCCATATTTTTTCTGTTCTGTGGCTAATTCTGAAAAAAATATTAGGCTATTTAAATGTTATTGACTATGTTATACATTTAACAAATTTTCCGTCAAAAATGTTTATTTTTATTAGTTTTTAATCTGATTTTTTTAGTAAATCAATTAACAGAAAAAATACCATTTTTGTTGAATAAAATAATCTGTAGGTTTTATTGGAAGGCATTAAGCCAAAAATTAATTTATAACATCAAACTATTTTAAAAAAGATTATTATAACAACATATAATAAAGTTTTACTCTCCGCTTTGTTAGATTAATGTATCATATAAATAATAATTTCTAGCAATAATTTAATATGGCGTTGTTTAAATTGCAAATTTATTGGAAAAAAGCAGCATATTTTTTGTACAAGTATCTACCAATAATAATGCCTTTTATACCCAAATAAAGCAAAAAAATAACAAACAAATTAAGGCTGTCTTGCCAATTTGATGGCTTGAGGGGCTTCGGAATGCTGCTGGGGTACTTCAGCAGGAGATTTTTTTTGGGGGCAAGTTTTTCTTATATGGCTTAGTTCCCCGCAGTTTTACCATCTCACTGGTCGCCTTCTTTTTGAAGATAACTTCATTAACCGCTCCACTACCGCCTCGACGACGCTAACGGAATGAACGGCATACTCGTGGTTACCGGTGACTTCCCTTGGCCGAGTAACTCCACGTGAGGCCTCCGTCGCCGCATCGAACTCCAGGGCAATGGTCAAGAAGTCCACAAGAGACCTCGGTCGCGCCAACCTTACAGCCCGTGGCAACTTGGCGTCTCGAAGGTAAAGGTTTGGACCGCCAGGCACTCAAAGAAATCTTCCGCTGCATTTGGATACGCAAACCCTACCATTTCTGCCACTTCTGCCTCGAACTCCTGGATAGTTTCTCCATTTTTCTGCTTTCGGCTCTTCAACTGCATTCGGTATACCGGTTGTAGATGAGTTTGGCCAAAACGCATCTCCAGACGATTCACCAATACTTTGAAATTTTCAGCCTCATCTGGCGTCAATGAATGCAGTACATCTAAAGCCTCACCTCGCAGAGCTATGGTTCGGGACAATGCCTTCTCCTGAGATGACCATCGATTCGTTTTGGCTGCTGCGTCGAATTGCTTCAAGTAATTTGACCAAAAAGTCTTCCCGTCGAAGGTTGGAGGTTTCATTGTCGTTCATACCTGGGTCGCCTCTTCGTTTCCTCGTCGTTTGACGTTTACGTGGCAGGTTTCCGTCCTTCCTGCATCTTCGTCGCCGTGTTGGATGGTTTGGTTTCGGCGACAGGCTTCAAGTTCTCGTTTAAGCTTGTCTATCTCGGACTGCATTAGCTAGTTGATTTTCTCTTGCGACTTGCTGATTTTGCTCGTCTCGCATGTTAGCCATTTGCTGATTTTGCACGTCCCGATGAGTGCACATTGCGGAGCGCAGCTGCGATATTTGCTAAGAAAAGGAACTGGATAACTTTTCTGGCAGGGTAGACATCCGTTGTAATAGCTCCTCTTGTTGACTCGTAATTCGTTGCGACAGCTGGGACATATCTTCGCGCTGGCGCCTCATCTGACTGGATAGCTCCTCTTGTTGGCTCGTCATTCGTTGCGACAGCTGGGACATATCTTCGCGCTGGCTCCTTATCTGACTGGATAGCTCCTATTGTTTGCTCGTGATTCGTTGCGACAGCTGGGAAAGTTGTTGCGATTGCTCTTCTTGTAGACGGGAAAGTTGTTGAGTCTGTTCTTTTTGTTGGCTCGTCATTCGTTGTGATAGTTCAGAAATTGCTTTTTAAACCGGGTCATCGAACTCCACAACGTCAGGGTCCAAATTATTACTTAGGAAATATTTACGGAGCCTATTCATCAGTACAGATTAGGTCCCAGTAGTTTCCAACTCTAATTCTTCGAGCTCTCTTCTGAGTTCAGCAACCAATAATTCATTTATTTTTTTCCAGGCATTCTTGTATCTGCACCCCACACCTGACACCAATTTAAAACACTTATGGAGACTTTAACACAATTTATTCACAAAATTGTAAAGATACACACAACTCTGCTGGTTAACATCTAAACTTATTGACAATACAATGAACTATTTTTTGAACTCCTCTTAACTGCCCATACATCCCTTTATATAAAACAAAAGAACATTCTAGAATGAACGCGAAACATTCTTGGAGTTGCTGTACACCTCCACTGTGTTTTCCCTGGTGAGGCACCAACCGATCATGATGGACCAAGACGGGATTCCCTTCCCTTAACTGCCTTAACTGCCTATACATCCCCTTATATAAAACAAAAGAACATTCTAGAATGAACGCGAAACATAAATTGAACTTAATCATTATACACTAGAAAGAGAGAGAACATTCTAGAAGAAATAACCTAAAAGTAGTCTTTCAAGTAAAGGTCCTTTTCTAAATCGGTTATCCCGTTACAATACTTTTGTTTTAACCAAATACATACTCGAAACAACTTAAATGTTTACGTCACTATTTCGAAATCCAGTAGCCTCTTATGATAATATTTGACGTTAAATAATTGTAATCAACTAAGAGTCACATTTATAATTATTTAACCATGTCCTTGTGATGCAGATAATAACTGTGCCTCGGAATAAAGCTGTTTCTCAAGAAGTTAGGAAAGTGATCATTCAGTTGCATTAAAAAGGTAAATCTGCGGCTCAAATCCCGGACAATGTTAATTTATTTAGATATGTATATGGTTCAAAATATTCTTTAACTTTACAAAACTACTAGTTCTGTGGTGCAGAAAATAAGAAATCCACGCTATTCTAATATAAAATTAAGAACTTTAAATAGCAAAATCGTCCCGATAATTATGGAGAGGTAAGTCTTTTTTGGAATGTGACAACAGGTAAACGGTTTTTAAGATCAACTGCTTATAATCTAGGATTTAGATAAGGTATAAACATTTTGCTTGTTATTTATTTTCAATCTTCCTATTCATAGCAAAACAAAATTACGGACGCAGAAGAAAAATCAAAATAGCGTATTTTTTGGGCTATAGAGCACAGAATTTGGTCTCAAAAAATCGATGGAATGCTATTTTGTACAGCGATAAAGCGAAATTTGAAGTATGCATTGCTGAAAGTCGAAGCCGAGTTATAAAAACTAAAGAAGTTTTTGATAACAATTTTCTTATAAAGAAAGTCAAGTTTCCTGCTTCCGTGATGGTCTGGGGTTACATGTCTGCTTATGGGGTAGCAAATTGCCCTTTGTTGATGAAATAATGAATGCTGATATATACATCAACGTGTTACAAAATAATTTAAAACTACAAATAAAATAAATGGCTTTAGCAAGACTGTGCTGCTTGCCACACGGCTAAAAGAGTAAAAAAGATAATAATATGTCTTTTTAAAAATAGACGTCCAGCAGCCCAGATCTATCGCGAATAGAAACTTGGTGAAATTTCATGAAAAAAAGTTGCGATCACAACCTGCAAGAACTATTCAAGAAATGCGTGATCGCCTTAAAAAAAGTGATGAAATGACAAACTTTGGTCAATCCAATGCCAAGACATATTTAGGCGTTCATTTAATTCTTATCAGTTTTCTGTTTTTTAATAATCTTAGGCTCTTCTACCTTAATGTTTTTCTATCTTTAAAAAAATAACTTTATGTATAAAAAGTTATATCGTGGTATTTTAAAGTGTATTAATTTTACTACATTTTTCTCGGACATGAGAAATTTCTTTAAAAAATATATTTTACTAGTTGGACCAACTTCACTGAGACAGGACTGGTATAATAAAATTGCCATTATGAAATATAATTCCTTATAGAGGTGGCCTCATTTTCGTTTTGGCCTGGTATGTGGCTAATGTATAATAGACATATACCCACATATCATTAGTTTCAATTACGTTAATATAAAACCAAATTAAGCTAACTCAATGGGATAATCGAATTAATCCGTTAATTAATTTTGTGCGATTAAACGTAATTAATTTTTCAGTTATACACTGATTTAATGTACATCGTGAAATACAATTATGAGTTTCAATTAAAAATTAACTGTAAATGTTTCTGCATATTTGCTGATAATGGTATTTGTAATAAAACAAATGAACAGGTAATTTAGGGTTATCAATAGTATAAGCGTTCATAGAAGTATTTGTTGAGTGAATTGTAAATAATTCCCTATATCATAATAGAGAACAACAAATTACGAAAATCTGTAAAGCAGAATTATCACAAAAAGAAATTATTATTTTATTATTCTGATACTGTAATTTTAGTCTACAACATATTATAACAGCATTAAATCACGAATCTATTAAGATTAAGATTTTATAGTATTAAGTGAGTTTTCTTGTAATGAAAAGCTTAAGTATAAAACATATTAATATTACAATAGCAAATAAAAATCTAAGAAAATTTTTGTGGCTCTTCATTTTCCTTGAAGATTATAATTTCTATGGGCAGAATTTATTAAAGAATAATTACTTTATTTTCTGTCCAACTTCTCCCGAACTTTGCGCAGTCAGTCACGTTTTTTACTTTCTTTGTGAAATAGCTAGAACAATAGTTTAAGAAATATATTATAAATATTATGTCCTTTCAGTAAATTTTATATTGTTTTATTTAGTGACAATAAATAAACGCAAACGTATATTTTTTTAATGGGTCAAACAATCAAGTTATCAACAGATTTTATTTTAACCCTACCCACAAATTGGTTCTAAATTTACTCTAAAGTATTACTCGATTTTAGTGTACAGCGAAACAGATATTTGTCAGATGTCGAAAGGGCTGTGAAAAGTATATCCTACCTGTTTTGTTACGTTTGCGGTGAGCTAATTATATCTAACAAAGGATACCCCATAACGAAATTTCTGAAAGAAGCGTAATTTTGTTATTTTATCCGGACAAAAATTGAGCTCCTCACGATTTCGTAAGAAATGTAGGAAAACTCTAAGCTCGTGGACTACGGGTGCAAAGAACGAACCGTTTTTTTGACAATCTTATACATACCTATTCTTCCACGACTGTTTATAACAATATGAACATTCATAAACAATGTTAGTGTGACATTTAAAAATTCAAGGTAAGTAGGTTTTAGAATCATAGTAGAATTTCTTTGTTATACCTTCGGACATCATACCAAAGAGGTATATGTAGTAGTAGGGTATTGTTTATATTCTAAAAATAGTAGAATACAAAACTAGGTGTCGCGAAAAAAAGTAATCAACAATTGGTCGGACGAAAAAAGATCGCGCACAAAAGGTCGAGTACAATTGATCGCGCGAAAAAAGATCTTGTAAATAAATATATATTATGTTTAAACCTTTAAGAAGCGAATTATAAATATGTTTTAGTGAAATGAGTATTTTTCAAAATATTTGTATAATTTTAACTTTCCTTCAAATTCTATCCAGGTTTAGGACTGGCAGTTCATAACTGGCGTGTTTAAAAGTCTTTTCTTTTTTGTTTCTGTTTTCTGTGATTGTTTTTTTCGTTTATGTAGTATTATTATCATTTATAGTTGGCATTCACAAGGTTTTTGTCAGCTTGTCATGTACACCATTCAACATTGCTGTTTTCACTTTGTGTCGGAAATTATGGGCAATTCCGTTTAAATGTTCTAAATTTGGTCTTTATAAGATTTTTCATAAATTTTCAAAAATTTGATATGCTGCATGCTGAAAGATTTCTATAGATTTAATGGAGTGATATTTTTCTTCTTGACCATTTTTCGCGCGGTCAATTGTACACGACCTTTTTTCGACTGCGATCTTGTTTCGCCGGCGACCCTTTGAGCGCGATCTTGTTTCGCGCGACCAATTGTTAGCATTTTTGTAAATTTAATAAACTAAGATCTTTGTGGGTTTTAATCTCACGAATCGTTAAAATAGTTATTTAAAATAAAAACAAACGCGAGGTAAGAATTAATGAAAGGTTGTAGCATTTAGAGGTAAGGGCAAATGGTAAAATGTACTCCTTTCAGTTTTTTTAATAGATATCTCTAAAACGATATAAAATTTTTAAATAAGTCGAATTTTTTTATAAAGAATTAAAATTCCTTTTAAATGGTGGATCAAAAGATTTAAAAACTATATTTTATTTCTTCAAAAAAAAAAAGAAAAATTTCTTTTCTATATCTATAAGATAGTATGGCTTATTATAGCAGATAAAATTTTGTTTAAAATCATGGCTTGTATAAGAATATCGTTTTAAAATTGAACAAAATATTTTTGTTTAAAGACAATTTTAAAAGAAATATTATTTTACTTAAATAAAACTATTTTAAGTTTTTTTTTTTTATAATAATTAAATCTTAAAAAAAATACTTAAATTACTCGATATTTTTTAAAACAAAGAATTGGCGTTCGATTTAATGTATGTCATACCACTATTTCAAGGGTAATAGAACGATACATAGAGACTGGAAGTAATGCTCGCAGACCGGGATAAGGAAGGAGGTAAATAACGAACCTGATTCATGCGAGATTTTTAAGTCCTACGTTTTGTAACAGCCCGTACTCTTTAAAGTCAGTTACGAGAAACCAGTAGCTTACAAGTTTGTCGAGTAACTATTCGTAGTCGAGATCCAGCTTTAACTAGAGGTCAACGGAGAGAAAGGATAAATTTTGTCAGGGAGTCTCGATGAGTCTTGTTTTTGTTTGTGGAATAATGACATGTGTACACGTGTATATCGATGCCCTAACGATTGCCATGCTCAGTCTAATTTTTTAAATAACACATTATTTGGAAGAAGATCGGTGATGGTCTGGAGAGGTATTTCTATGACTGGGTCGCAGGAAACTTGTAGTGATTAATAATTAAAGCCTTACAGCTAAAATGTGCATATTGGAGGTTTTAGAACAACACGTAGTGCCATTTGCGCCATATATTGGCCAAGGATTTTTGTCGATGCACGATAATACGATGCCTCACGTTGCTCCAGTTGTAACCAATTATCTCGCAGAGGTCAGAATCAATACCATGACATGGCCAACTCCACGCCCTGATTTGAATCCCATAGAGATTTTTTTGGATACTGTTGAATAAGACTACGAGGGAAAAGTAAAACATGTTGGAAAAAGTTGGGCGGAGCTTGATTTAAGTATGGGAAGAAATTAATCAAAATCATGTATTTTTATTTAAAGTACCTATAGGCCGGCGCAGCCAAGAAGTTATTCGTGCCTTTTGCTTTTGTTGTTAAATTTATTTCTTCGTAAAAACATGTCCTGCTTTAAATTTGTGTTTCTCTTGTAATGGCTAAAACAAAAGAATAAATCAAAAACCAAAATGTTACAAAAACATAAGGCTAGACTTTGCGTTGTATTATAACTTGATATTGTTACTGCGTTAATTTGTTGAAGAAGTGTATATTTCAAATCGTTTGTCAATAACTTCAACAGAGTTTCTGAAACATCGTCTTCAGTAATCTCAACTTCTTCTATTTTATCGCAATGCATTGTTTAATTATTAAGAAAAGGCCTAATTTTCTGCATTCACAACTTTCATGCAAACTGTATTGCATAAATTTTTTTAATAATATCTCTGGCGTAGGAGGTACTGTTGTACCAAGGCAATTAATCCTTATTTTAAACTTTTTTAACCCAAGTTCATAGGGTTCAAATTATTTCCATGCCCTTACTGTATTTTTAAATAGATTCTTTTTTGCTATAATGGCATCTCGTTATGTGTCAATAGTATCTATTTGTGCCAAAGAAAATTTTGCAGTTCTAGACAGCTTATTTATTTATTTATCATAATCATATTTAATCAGAACTAAAATTTAACAATATAATTTATCACTTTTCCGTTTAGAGTAAGTTTTAAAATATGTATTTATTATTTAAAAAATAATTTAGAATAGTTTTTTATTAATTTTATCTACTCCTTTGACAGTAAATGTCATTTATACCCATTGTCACCATGCAAGGTAAGTAAGCTATAACGCACATTTTGCGTAATAGAACGTCATGTTGGAATGACGTTTCATTACGCACAACTATGCGTTATAGCTTACTTACCCTTCATGGTGACAATGAGTATAAATGACATTTACTGTCATTTACGTCAAATATTTAGAATTAAAATTAAAATATTGAGTCGTAGATAAAGCATAGTACGTAACTCGAGTGGTAAGAGGTATTACATACTCGTGTAATTACGCACTCGCCGCTACGCGGCGTCGTGCTTAACTTTTCCACTCGTAGGTACGTAATGTCCTACTTACCACTCTTGATACGTAATATACCATTACTTAGCATTTTAAAAAACAAACTTTTTATCTCCATTTTTACGAGGCAATCCCTGTCAAAAAAAATTTAAGTTTGCGTTTTTTTTTTGTTTTAACAATTTAACTGATACAGATGTGTTGTTGAAAAATTTAAATGAATCTTTTTATATAAAAGTGAAATACTCTACATGTAAATATATCATGATCTATGCCAAAATTTTACGTCGTTTATTTAAAAAATTGTAAGATGTACATTTTCACCATTTCATTTTACCTCAAATAAACATTTAAACTATTGCTAAAATAAAAACCCTTAAGCTTAGATTAGGTTTTAGATATTTAAGTTTTTTAGGAAGTTCATTATACATTTTATATATAAAGTATAAAAAACTTTTAAATAAAACATTTCTATGTGATGGACGAATCTTAAATTTAGTGCTCATTTAGTGCTAATTTAGTGCTGATAACAGATATTTGGTGCTGTGATAGGGCGACTAAAAGTGAGAACACTGCTAACTTTTCATTAAGCTAGCAGTGTACCATTCGTGACGGCGCTAAATCGGAAAATAATTAAATTAAAAGACGTCACTATTTAGTGCTCAATTAGTGCTAACAGTACAGCAAAAGATTTTTGAAAAATATTTTTTTTTTCAAATCAACTACTGCTAATATAACGACGCCAGCAGTCTTGAGAGCTAGAAGAAGACTCTAAAACGGAAACTAGTGGAATTAAAAGACGTCACCATTTAGTGCTCAATTAGTGCTGCCAGTACAGCAAAAGATTTTTGAAAATTTTTTTTTTTATTTTTTTTTTAAATCAACTACTGCTAATATAACGACGCCTAAACAATATAAATAAAATGTCATATTGGTTTATTTAAGTTATCCATGTATATATCATGGCATGAAAATTATGTTTGATAACCGGTGTCATCGTAGATCTTTTTTTGTTTTTCATTCAAAAATCAAAATCTTAAAGCTAATAGAAAAGACTAATGTTTCCTGATTTTATCATTTTACTATGTATTATATTTGATCTATAAAAACAAAGTGCTTTCCTAAATATCAATTTTTTTATAAATAATACCTATACCTACATTTTTTTATATTATTCCTGTGATTAAAACCATTTCGAAATTTCAAATTATTGTTCATCACTCCAGACCTTTTTAGTATCAACAGTTACAAAAAGTAATCGTGAAAATTTCTCTCCCTTTCACTGTCAAAAGAGACTCTTGACCGAAAAACCCGTAGACTGTATCCGCAAAAAGGCGCAAACAAATCCCCTTAAAAAATCCAATTTACGTTTTTTTACAAAAATTATGCGTGCTCATTTCGAAGCGCCTTGTCCTGCTGAGTTCGCAGTATTCACAATCAGACGAGAAAAGAGATTTAGAGTGGCCTGCTATTAGCTCTACAATAGATAATCAATGACTGGAACGATCAATCACGTCATCAGTAGCACGCAACAAATTTAAGAAAAAGGATAACATTCTGCCAAATACATCTTACTTCTATTTTTAAATATTGTCTATAGCTTTTTTGTGGCATAATTGTATATATATAATTCTTTATTTGGGGAATTTTTGCGACTAAAATCAAAATAGTTAAATGATAAATCAATATTTTAAAATTGACTCTTGCTTATTTGTCTTAATAAATATGTCAAATTTGTCAAGGGTCATTTTTTTAAAACAGAAAATGCCTAAAAATATTAATTTCGTTTTTAAGCTTTCGATAACCAGATTGGTTGTTGTTTTCAAAGAAGTTCGCCTCAATAAACACAAAAATTATCAAAAAAAAAGAGATATAGATAAATCTAAGATTTTTGAACATGCTGTAAATTTTCTAAATCACGAAATAATGTGGAATGACACAAAAATTTTATGCAAAGAAGAAAATTCTGTAAAAAGACAAGTAAATGAAACAACAAACATTTTATTAAATCAAAATGAATGTATTTCTAATTTCACTTTGGATTTATCTAGTTATTGGCTAACCACCTTAAAAAAAATGAGTTGATAATCTATTTATCTATAGAAACAAAAAAAAAAGGATTATGAATTTAAAACCAAAACCAAAAAGCATTGCAACAAGAAGTATTTTTTTAAAAAATCTTTTTCTTTGAAAACGACAACCAATCTGGTTGTCAAAAGCTTGGAAACGAAATTTAATTTAATTTTTGTTAGGCATTTCAATTTTGAAAAACGACGCTTGACAAATTTGACATATCTATCAAGATAAATAAGCAAGGATCATTTTTAAAATATTGATTGATTATTTTATTATTTTGAGTTTAGTGGCAAAAGTTCCCCAATTAAAGAAGTAAATACATCTTACATCTGTTCAAAAAATTTCGCGTTTTTTAGAAGAAATATTATTTACAGCTTAATTGTGTTAAACCAAATCGAATATGCCTTAAATTTTCTCTTTCCTGCAATAATATTTATATTAATTCCATATTTTAAAATAGTAATCTCTAGACATAATACTAAAATTCCAGTTGAAATTAGTGTAACTAATATTACTTTAAGAAGTTAAATTGGTCCTTCTCGTGGTTTTATTTTAACACAATTCCAACCCAGATAAAACTCGATGGTAAAATACGGTAATGTGACGGTAAAAGAATATATTTGTTTTAGCTACTGCACTGTTTAAGTTTGAGTTTTTGATTGGGAACTGCGTAGGCTTTAAATCATTTACTGAAGTAGTACATTACAACAAAGATGTACTTATTTGCTACATTGTTCAACATAAATTTGTGTTTTGAAAAGAGTGCTTCTTTCCAGTAGTTTGTTTAGTAAAACCACACAATAAGTAACTTGGTTATATATTTGTTATCATCGTGGGGTGGTTAAAGCGGTCGGAGAGTTCTCGAACGCGGTACCCTTGCAAGCATGAAAGTACCTACTCGTGGGGACACCATTCGAAGTCAAAAAGCACCACAAGGAACTGTGACCCTGGGGGCTTAATCTTTAGTTCCAGGCCTGTCTTTGGTCCTCTTAAGTAACTAAAATTACGATATGGGAGAGTGAAGGCGATTCTGGGCTGTGCTAACTATACGGGCGTGGTTATTAAAATTCCTTACCGCTGTTCTTTTTACCCAGAACCTTCTTCTTTTCTTTAACTTTTTTGTTTACCCTACACGAAAGAAAAAAAACCTGAGATAGTGTAAAAACAGACTGGAGACTACCAGTCGCTAAAAGTCCGTAAGGCAAGGTGTGTGCTATCGTGGCGAGGCATGCATGGCCATATGGAGTTGTTCGCGACTAATGCTCGATGGCAAGTCGAAGTTAGGGCGCACTGCTGCGGCTTTTCTTTATTTCGTCCCAATCGTAGGAGCAGTATGGATAATTTTTTTAAACAAAAATTAGGGGCAATTTGTACTGGGGGTAAAATTACCGAGGACCAGTAATCTAGGGTGTCAGGTGAGTAGCGAGCCAGAGGGCCGTACTTCTAAAGCAAAGGGTCGTGGAGTCGTGAGGCAGACGGGATCGATATTACTAAATGATCCGAAGAGACTCAGCTTAAATAATGAAATTATACCAATTGTAGCAGAAGACAAAACTTTAGGAGTCACATTTGATAGCTCTTTATCGTTCGAACATCACATATCAAACAAACAGGTTGCGGGATACATTCGTTTAAAAAATCTGTATAAATTTAAAAAAATTATCCTCTAAACAGAAATATTTCATTCCATTCTCAAATAATACCAGAAATATTCACAGGTTTGTCATACTCCGCCACAGATCTGCTGAATTCCAAAAATCCTTTGTATTTTGTGCTACAAAAATTTGGAACGAACTACCAAATGAAGTAAAAAATATTTCATTAAAATTGCTTGCAAAACACATAAGGGAAAAACTGCTTATTCAACAACGATTTTTGTAACCTCTTGTTTTATTAAACTTTATTTTTTCTATAACTTTTCTTAAAGTATAAACAAAATTAACGCAAACTTCTTTATCCTTGTCTTAAACATTTATTATTTGTATTTTTTCCTGTTTCTCCTGTGGGATCTTGGGTTCTGGGGGTTCTTTCCGCAAGTGTGTCGACTGGACTGGGTTTAATTTTATAAACAAAAACAGTAAATGATTATTTTTCTTTAATATAAGAATTAAAATACAAAAGAATTCTACTAAATTTTGTTATAAATAGAAGTATTATTATGTTTTTTTTTTGGGTTATTCCACATGAGTCCTTATAAGGGCTTAGTGTCAACGGTTTCAATAATCGAGGAATAATCCATTTTCATCAAATTTAGGATAGTTTATATGATTTATAAATATATATGTTATTGTTAGATTTATAATTTGATCGAATAAATAATTTGAGTTTGAGTTTGATCAAGGGAGTAGAGAGCGAAAAGCTTAGACCCGTAGGGACTAAGATGTAGGAGAGATCTTAGCAACTGTGAATGTATTTTTCCCTCCAAACCACACGGCAGATGACGTAGTCGTCTTAGAAAAAAGGAAGAAGAAGAGAAAAAAGTGTCCTAAAAAGAGCAGTTGCCTGGATGCTGTTTTCATGGGACACGACTCCGATAAAATGAGGTTCGGCCTCTGGTGGTTGAGGTACGAAAGTGTATATTAAACGAGGGCTCTTGGAACATAGGAAGATGATGCTTACGAGAAAACAGGCCTTTTCCCGATTCCAAACGAATGCGGAGAAGATAAGGGTGCTTGCGGGATTACGAGTTATTGGAATGTATGATTGACAGTAAAGACAACTGCAGGCGGGTAGATGAGTATGTCCGTGTGGGGATAAGATTAAAAAAGGAGAATAAGATGAAGGTGGGTCTTCTTTCTTGAAACTTGGGGAGGTTTGGATGCACATGTAAATGGACAGGTGAGTGGGTAGATAAAATGCCTACACTAGGTCGGCCTCCTACCTGCCCACCGGAGTAAAGGAATGGTTTTAGTCGGTAAAGCGCTTGCTTCGACGAATGAATACGACACGCTCGGTCTCCTACCGAATAGTCCTTGAAAGATTTTACTGTTTAATTAAAGTTTTTATTTAAGAAAGTGTTTATGTAGTTTTTATCAATAAATAATTTTTGTGCTACGTATACCGCAGTCACTAAACCTTTATGGATACAACAATCATTAGATATAAAAATTTACAAATAATTTTAAAAATCAGCGAGAATAAATTATAAGTATTGCAAGTTAAAACATTCATCTAAAACTCATATAAACTATATCTGTATTTTCTAAGTGACATTTAAACAAAAAGATGAAAACGAATAAGTTTCAAATACTGCAATTTGTAAGCAATTCCTTCAAATCACGTTACTAAAAACTTCTACCATTATTTTATGTTAACCGGAGTTGTCATAAAAGTTTTATGAAACATGTTTTTCTAGTGTTACAGGCTTTAAACGTGTCAGAGCAAAACTATGAATTATCGCGTGTTTAAATTCAAATTACTACAAAATTACTAGAATTTTTTAACAATTGATAACATTAAATGTGTAAAACAAGTTAAAGCTGCAATCCTGTTGTAAAATTAAATAAATTATCTTTATGACTTTTATAGCGCTATTTTAGGACATTTCTTTTAAAAGATTTTCGTAAATAACCAATACATAAATATGTAAATAAGAGATAGATATTAAATTATAAGGTAACTAGGTGCACCCGCGACGCCATTCGCGTGGCGTGCTAATTATTGTATAAAAGTTTCTCCCCTCACCCCGTTAAAGGGGTGAAAGGATAAATTTTTATACATCAGATGTTAAGTTAAAAGAAGACAAATACATCTCTGAGAACCGCATTCGAATCGGATCAGTAGTTTTCATGTAATGCGCGCACAAACATATAGAAAGACAGACGTACAAAAAAAATAACCACATTTTTGGGTTCTATATCGATGTACCCGCGACGTCGTTCGCAGTTTAGTCAGTCAGTTTAAAATCATTTATTATATTAAATTATATACATTTTCTATATATATATTAGTACAAGGATAAAATAAAATATATACAATATGAAAATTTGGTTTTGCAACAAGTTCTTTTACCTGTGAAAGATTCATAATTTTGTCGTATGTTTGTGTGTGTTGGTAATGTTTATGTCATAGAAAAAGTCGAGTAAAAAACCATGTCAGTGTTTGTTCGTTTCCGTTAGTAATTACCTCCATCGCGATCCCCCTCCTTCAGTAGCCTCGAATTGAGAAATGGCGAGGGCAGCACTTACTGTCTTGTTTCAGTTTAGGTTATGTCGTCCCGTACATTGTGTTAGTCCGGTGGTTCATAAAACAACGGAAGCCGTTCATGCATCAAGCCATGCTTCCTATTAGGGTTGTCCATTGCTCTGTGGTTGGTAATGTCGTTTCGAATCTTGTCTGGTAACGAATATTTGTAAAATTTGTCCGAGTTTTGAACAATGAACTCCCTAATGGTTGGCATGGCCGATTCGCGATGCAGTTCCGTGATTCTTGTACCCCAGTCTTTGTTGAGTATTAGTCTGAGGCATCTGTTCTGCAGTTTTTGTAGTTTTTCTATTTTGTAATCGCTGGCAGAACAGAATACCTGGTATCCGTAAGTCAGCGTAGGTCTAATAATTTGTTTGCATGTCAGTAATTTGTTTTTCTTTGTCATGTTACTGGTTCTACATAAAAGTGGGTACAGTTTCTTTATGATTCCTTGTGTTTTGTTTGTCAAATTTTTTATGTGTACGTTGTAGTTTAGTTTTTTGTCTAGATGAAAACCCAAGTATTTAATGGTGTCTTTGTCTTGTATTTTCTGTCCTTCTATTTTTATTGTTTTGAATATTTTGTTGTTTGTTTTTCTTTTGGTCATTGTTATAATTTCTGTTTTGTTTGCGTTGAGTTTAAGTTTGTTATCTTGTAAGTATGGTATAAGTGTTCTGTTTGTGTGTATGTCGATTTTTCTGGCAGCAATTTCCATCATGTCCGATCTGTTGTAAATGCAAGTATCGTCTGCGTAAAGTGCTGTTTTTACTGCCGTATCTATGGGTATGTCGGATGTCATAATATTGTAAAGTGTTGGAGACAGAACTGAGCCTTGTGGGACTCCTGCCTTCATTTCAAAACTTTCAGAATATGTGTTGTTTATTTTTACTCTGAAAGTCCTGTTGTCTAGGTATGTAAGTATTGTCTTAGTAAGATAGTTTGGGAATTTATATTTGTGCATTTTGTAGATGAGTCCATTTGTCCAAACTGAGTCAAATGCTTTCTCGATGTCGAACGCCGCTAGCACGGTGCTTTGATTTTGTCTAAAACCTTGTTTGACATAGTTAACGATATTAATGATTTGAGCTACCGTGCTATGGCCCTTCCTAAAGCCGTATTGTATGTCTGGTATTAGTCCTTTGTGATTAAGTGTTTTATATATTCTGTTAAGTATTATTTTGTCAATTATTTTGGCAGTTACGTTAAGTAATGAAATGGGGCGGTAGCTCTCTACTAGTCGTTTGTTTTTTGTTGGTTTTGGTATAGGTATTATGTTAGCGTTTTTTAGTTGGTTCGGGTAGTGTTGTAATTTTAATATTGCGTTTGTTATGTATGTTAGTTGTACAATTGCCCTTTTTGGTAAGTTTTTAAACAAAATAGGGTGTAAATTGTCGGGTCCAGGTGCGTCGTTCGCGTGATGTAAAGATTGTTGTATAAAAATTTCTTTCCACCACACCGTAAAAGTGGTGTTCCCAACAATTCCCTTTACTGCTCTGCTCCTCTTGATTGTAGCGTGATGTAATGTATTCTATAACCAGCGCAGGAGTATGAAAAATAATTGTACCAAGTTTCGTTAAAATCCGTCGAGTAGTTTTTGTTTCTATAACGGTTATACAGACAGACAGACAGACAGACAAAAATTTTACTGATTTCGATCCCTAATCACCCCCTGATAGTTATTTTGGAAATATATTTCATGTACAGAATTGACCTCTCTACAGATTTATTTTAAGTATAGATAGATAATTGTAATCCAGTTACCATCTTGGAACTTTGTGGTGTTGTTCTGATTTGTCGTTTTTGGAGTTAGTTATCTTTTTTGGTTATTTTTTTCAAGTATCAAAATATATACTGTTATATTAGAAATTTCATTCAGATTCTTTTTCAAATTTAAGCTATTTTGACATTTAGGTCTAGCAATTTAAACTTACTACAATTTAATATGAATTCTTAAACGCACCAGGCATTATTTCTCAAGCAGAAACGAATGATTATCTTAATTAAGTATTAATTCTTTAAAACGTTTTGTAAATTCAAAAACAATATATTTATATAACAATGTGTTCCAAAAATTTACCAAAATCTAATAAAAACTAGGGTGAAGTTTCTCTTGCATTATTAGCTTTTTAAGGCAAAAATGTTCACTTTTTGCAAAATTTTCGTCTTATGTTTCAATGGGGATTTGACTAATAATCTCCCTTACATAACTTTAAATCTATATGCTTAAGGGAGAATTAAAAAAGATGAATCAAGATGATCAGAAACGTCGACTAACTACTGAAGTGTTTAAAGGCGCTACAGTCTGTCGTAGAGATAGCAGATTCGAGTAATGCCGAATAGGACATTGTTTCGATTTTTCTATAATGACATCTTGTATGTCTAGTTTCTGAATTAACCTCACAAAAACAAGTGATTTATTTAAAAAAAAGGATTTATGACCGGTTTTAAATACGAGGTTTTTTAGGTTTGCTAAATAATTTTTTGAGGTCTAATCAACTGGTTGACTGCAGAAAGCTGTACAAAAATAAAAAAATTGTGTTTTTGTTTCCATTTTCCCTTTCTTCTACAATTTTAAAATAAATTCCAACAGCATGAATCTAAAAAATTCTGGCATTTTTGTGCCCCAAAACTACACCTACGTAGATTTTTTGGTGCTAATCTGCGTTAAAAAAATTGTGTTAAAAAACTTGTTCTTGAGCATTACAATTTTATGTTTTGTAATTTTATATTTTTACCCACGACTCATAAGTAAATTGTCTATTTTTTAACCTATATCTTTGTCAGTAAGTGTCAAATTATTGAAGAATTGTGTTATAGTTTTATTTACTGCACTAGTGGAGTAAGTAGATAGAAACCTGTATTATTATGTTGGTTGCCTACTGTATACGTTAAATTAAACTAACATTTGACATTTCTCAGACAGAACTGTCTGCGAAATCGAATATTTTTGACAACCTATGCCAAATTTTTAATTTTATGTTTGTTATTTTTAGTTTTATACAAAACTATTTGGTAAGTCGTGGGTAAAGCATAGTACTTTACTCCAGGAACAAATTGCATATTTAGCTCGTTTCTTTAGCCCATTCGCTCGCAAGCTCGCTCATGGGCCAAACACACTGGCTGTTATATGCAATTTACTTCACTCGTAAAGTAATATACTATATTTCAATAATTCCCTACTGAAAACTGTTTGTATGTATGTAATTTGATAACATAGTCCAACTAATTTATATTGTTTTGTTTAATTTGTTTTATAAAAAAAATGTTTAGTAATTACCGGAAGATGGCCTTTGGCCAAACACATATGTTCTAACAATTAAATATAAAAAAATCTTTTATCATTAATCTCTAAAATTAATATTTTAATTAAACATATATATATATTTATATATATATATATATATATATATATATATATATATATATATATATATATAATATATATATATATATATATATATATATATATATATATATATATATATAACAGATAGTATTATTTGCTGTCTCGTATTATAATACGTTGAGGAGGTTTGATTGGGTATGCAGCAATAAAACATAGATTTAGTTCACTCTTTTATATTTATCCAAGCTTTCGGTCAAATTTTTGACCATCTTCAGGAAAAGATCTACAAATCGGTATATAATAATCAAAATTAGGTGTTACAAAAGCATGGATGGACTTACATTTGAGGTTGTATCTGAAGTTCTTCGTTAGGACAACTATGTTGTGGTACGTATATTGAAGTTGGTAAGTATTAGTAATAATGATGTACAGTGTAATACAATAAAATAAGCTAGTATTATTATTTTTATACCTTAGCGTTGTTTCAGAAAAGCGTGGATTGCAGTGCATGAAAAGACAAAGAAAAATTTTTTTTTTTTAAATTCAACAAACGACATGTGTCATTGCTCGACATATATATATATTCCCAAGAATGTTTATTGTTTTTAGAATACACTTTTGTGGGGGGTTTTTGAACACATTTTTAGTCCTTAGAGAACAAGAGTGTGTTTGTTGTATCGATTGCTATAAAGTTTCAACCATTGATTTAAACCGAGAAAAGATGAAACGTTATGTTTCTATCATTACAGGCTTTTGACCAACATTTAGATATCATCAAGCAATAAATTGTTCTTAATAAATATTGTTTTTATCCACAGAACCGGTATAGGCTAACTGGATATTAATACATCCTCATATATGGTAAAAAGTTAAGGAAAACAATTTGTTTAAATTATTGAGGTACGTACAATGAAGTGTCAACGTTAAGAACTATACAAATATTGTATCGCTATAAAACTTTATATTAGTTTATTTTACATAAATTTTTAAATAAATTTTAGATTTCGGTTTAATAAAAAAAATTATTGAGTATAAAATTTGTAACACACAGTATATTATTATTATTTATAAACTTAGGGTCCTTAGGGAAACAAAGTTAGCAAGTTCAAATATCTAGCAGAGTTGCTAAAAATGTTTTCCAGCGGAAATTGCTACTGCTAACCTAAATTTTATATCCGAGGTTACTTGAGGTAACTACCTAGATTCACATATAACAACTTTCCTTTTAAGGGAAAAATTGGTGGAATGCAGCAATTTTTATATGCTTCTGCTAGCTCGCTACGTAGGTCTTCTTTGGGACATGGAAATTCTAAGATTTCTTATTTATAGTTTTTATGCTGAAGGTGGGGTGGGACAGGTGGGTAATCGTCATCCTTGGCAGGTGTTGTTTATTTCATTGCTGATCGTCTATGTCTGCATTTACAATAGCAACACAGAAGGGTTGCGACTACAAGTAGAGTGATAGTTAAAATCGTGAAGCAGGATTGATATTTGTAAAAAATCACCTTAGTAATCAATTGTTCTAGTTGATCTAAATATTTGTTTAACCTGTGCTAAGCGATGCTGAGATCTTCGATGTCGATCTCATTTACAATTAAATTTTAAACATCCCGTGATATTTATAATAAAAATGCAATACGAATAAACTTGACTAGTCAATTATGTACTTAATTGTTGGACTTCACGACTATTAAATTTTGAAAAATACGCCTAATAACTATTTAATAAATTTGTAGCGCCATCTCTGGGTTTTACTATTAAGGTGGTTAAATTAGTGTAAATAGTGTTGCATATTTTTTAGGCACTATTATTTACATAATAGTTATAAAAACACAAAAAATACCATGGTGATCGTTCTTAAGGAGTAAACTCCAGTCACATGTCGCAGCTGACACAAACACACTTTTTTTTTCGATAACTTGTCCTACGAGTATAGCGTCTGTATTTGATAAGTCACATTTTAACTTGAATACTTTTTCAGATCGAGCTTCGATTAAAATTTTATTTACTTGATAAGTTTCGATAGTTTTATTAGGGTTATTAGTACTTGTCATCCCACTTTGTATTTTAAAATTCATTATTAATTGTTCTGATTTTAAGTCTATTATACAATTTTAATGGTTAAAAAAAACGAAGCCTAAAAAACACTCAAAATCAATATCTAAATTCTAAATACATATACAATGTGTGTTATTATCCGTAAACGAGATGAGAACTGATTCATTAATACAGCATTTTTTATGATTTTGTCCTAAATAGTTACGTTTTGTTTTTTTATAGTTTTTTACAGTATCTTCTTAAAACATGTAGATAGCTGCACGGTATTATTCAATAATAATTTAATTTTTTTGTCAAACCTCTTATAAAAAACATTTTTTTACTGTTAGAAGTGGTTTTAAGAAAGTTATGTTCTGGAAAAATGATGTCGGGTTTCAGTTCGTCTATATTCAAGGTCTGAATTTGTTATTGAATTTCAGTAAGAGAATCTATTTGTACTTTATAAAATTCAATATGTACTACATAAAATATTCGCACCCTTAAACAAAATGTTGATCCAGTGACACCTGAAGACTGTAAGTGTTTGAATATATTTTTTTAATTAGTTAAAATATTTTTTTTCTAACTGTGTTGTCCAAAATCTACTTACAGAATGTAATGATTTAAATTTTTTAAACTGTAATTGAGTGTTATTTTTATTCATTTTAGAACAAATATAATATTAATATCTTGAGATAGCCTACCATGATAAGGCGAAACGTTGAAAAATAATGGTCACCACAGAACCTGATACCCAAGAAAAAAACAAATATATATATATATATATATATATATATATATATATATATATATATATATATATATATATGTGAACAGTAGTGGTGTTCCGGGTTTCAATCCGTTGGTTGTTTGTGTCTTCACGACGTTTCGCCAACATCTCAGCTGGCATTTTCAAGTGATGCTTCCTTTGCGGCTGCTAAACTTCCATATATATATATATATATATATATATATATATATATATATATATATATATATATATATATATATATAAACAAAGTGCCAAGAAAATGCGTATTAATATAAACAAAAAGGGGAAAATTATTGGGCATGTACGCAAAAAGGATCATAGGATTACGAGTAAGAATGGTAACCGCAGACATGCATGTTTCTGGCTCATTAGCCGTCATCAGTGCGGCATAACCAAGTAGGGCATTGCACTTGGCTAGCAAAAGTGTTGGGTACTTGGGAGCAAAGGATGTTGGGGAAACATGTGTAAAGAAACATAAAAACACAAAAACAACGAAAGCTCACACAGGAGTCCTATCGCCATTTTGTGCTTTCGGCCAGCTGTGCCAATGGGTTTTCGGCTAGCAACTAGCGTCGCAACGTTGGCGAAACGGACTCATTGTGTTTGAGTCGTTCTAAGCCCAGGATATTAAATAAACAAAGTGCCAAGAAAATGCGTATTAATATAAACAAAAAGGGGAAAATTATTGGGCATGTACGCAAAAAGGATCATAGGATTACGAGTAAGAATGGTAACCGCATGTCTGCGGTTACCATTCTTACTCGTAATCCTATGATCCTTTTTGCGTACATGCCCAATAATTTTCCCCTTTTTGTTTATATTAATACGCATTTTCTTGGCACTTTGTTTATTTAATATCCTGGGCTTAGAACGACTCAAACACAATGAGTCCGTTTCGCCAACGTTGCGACGCTAGTTGCTAGCCGAAAACCCATTGGCACAGCTGGCCGAAAGCACAAAATGGCGATAGGACTCCTGTGTGAGCTTTCGTTGTTTTTGTGTTTTTATGTTTCTTTACACATGTTTCCCCAACATCCTTTGCTCCCAAGTACCCAACACTTTTGCTAGCCAAGTGCAATGCCCTACTTGGTTATGCCGCACTGATGACGGCTAATGAGCCAGAAACATGCATGTCTGCGGTTACCATTCTTACTCGTAATCCTATGATCCTTTTTGCGTACATGCCCAATAATTTTCCCCTTTTTATATATATATATATATATATATATATAGTCAATTTTACGTAATTTACTTAATTAGTTAATACAACAAAACAAAACTAAGCGATCTATCTATTACTAACTAAATAACTAAAATTTATAAGGAAGTAGGTATAAAAATCTTTAGTTTGTAATACGTGGACTTTCAGTGGCCAATAAAACCCTGCCCGTAGCCCTTTCCTTAAATTAAAACTGCGGTTTGTCCATAAGCCCAGCGCTAGAGACGAAATTGCTTAGTTTCTGGTTTGCCTAATTCCATTACTTGAAACTGCATGTAACCTCGTAATTGAGACAAAATTGTGATACAACTACCAGCTTTGTGGAAGTTTCGAAACCATAAACGTCATTATATTGTTTGGAGTTGTAATAAAATAGATTTCGAGATGAATAATTTCTTTAGTAAGGCCTTGAGTTGGTTTATCATGAATAACTGTTACAATATTGAGATAATTATATCGAGGAATAGTGTTTATATTAGTTAAAGTCATATGATTACAAAATGTAATCTATAAATAAAATTGGAGTGTCTGTTGGTAATATTAAAACAACCACTTTTTACTAAATACATTTATGCGTATACACGGTACATATAACATTTTTTACAATTTTTATTTGTCTGTCTTCGTCCCAGCTAATCTCTGGACGGCTGTACCAGTTTTGACAAGACTTTTACTGATAGATAGCTGATGTAATAAGAAGTATCTTAGGCTACCTTCAGTTTAAATTTATATTTATGTTTGAATTATATAGAATAACTAGCTGTGCCCGCAACTTCATGCGCGTTTGAAAACAGTGAACATGTAATAAAACAGTTTAAGTTCAGAATAACAGTAAAAAAGTAAAAAACAACTTATGAAACAAAAAAAAATGAGAAATCAATTATTAAACGAAATAGAGCGCGCGTCTGGGCCTTCGCGACAGACTGTATTTGTGATATTAAGTCGTAGGTGTGAGATACTGCCAAAATAAAAGTAGCTAGAGATACCACTTATTAAATTAGTTATCTGCCAATAAAAGTACTGTTAAAATCGTTCCAGCTGTTCCAGAGAACTCGGAACGGACAGACAGAAAAAAAAGGTAAAAAATGTTATTTTGGTATCTCTACGTACACATTCATTAAGTAAAAAGCAGTTATTTTAACATGACAAACAGACAATGTAATTTTATTATATGTATAGATAATTTAGGCTGCCTCAGCGGGGTGCCCAGACATATATATATTTATGTTATTACCTTGCCGAAGGTACTTTTAAGACGCAAAGCGACTTCTTAGTTCCATTTTTGGAGTAAAGATGGGGCCACTTGCGAATGGTTTCTACTTTCGCAAGTGTACATCTATAAGGATTTGGTCGATTCATACGGGGGATGTCTCTTCATTAGTGACTGAAGAGATATAACCTATACTGCCCTGATGAGCCCATAAAAAGAGCGAAACACGTGTCTGTAGTTGGTTTTGCCCCTGTATGGGCTGATTAAAGTCCTTATACTCCTATTTCGCAGCGTCTACCGGTGTCTTGAGTTAGAAAATCTAACCAAACACCAATCCAGTTGAAAACTGGATTTATTATTGACAGCACGCACTAGATACTTTTGTATCATCTCTTACATATTGTTATATAAGACTGTCACAAACGCTCTGTTCGTTTTATATATATATATATATATATATATATATATATATATATATAATAAACGAAGTGCCAAGAAAATGCGTATTAATATAAACAAAAGGGGAAAGTTATTGGGCATGTACGCAAAAAGGATCATAGGATTACGAGTAAGAATGGTAATAATATAGGTATATATATATATATATATATATATATATATATATATATATATATATGTATATATATATATATATATATGTATATATATATATATATATAAATTCAATTACCAAAAAAGCCGCATTATTTTTCCATTTAAAGAACCGTTAGCTTTTAAAGCGCATTCATTCTGTTTGAGTATTTATTCAAAAAATGCAAAATAGCTGTTAAATACTTATGAAATTTTCGTCAACCTACCCTACAATGACATGCAGAATGCAGATTTGGGCCGTTTGCATAAACCGACCTTAATTAAAATCCCTTGTAGGAAATACAACGTCACACTTCAAGGGCACCGGACAATTTTCTTCCGTAGTAGGGACGAGCCCCTAGATCATTAAGTTCGTCTCCGACTTGCAATAATTGCTCCCTCAATAGGAAGGGCTCTTAGATTATCCCTTAGGTTTTTTCGAGAGCTATGTCATAAGGAGAGTTTAGAACGTACAGAAACGCATTACGATAGTTGTAAAGAAGATTTGAAGTTGTATTTTATGTCATGATGAGGCAAAAAAAGGAAAAAAGGAAATAAGTGGTAGGCGTATTTTATGCCTGTTTTCTGAGTTAGTGTAGCACTCTGGCTTTATTAATAATGTTATTGTATTGCGCGGTGGATTTTATATTTATAGGAATTTTGATAGAAAACTATTGTATTTGACAAATGATCCGTTTTATGTGAAAAAGAAATCCTATGAATATGAAATTATTACACGTATGTATGTTATTGCATTCCAGAAATGTTAATTTAACCTCATTGTTGGCATTGCCCTTGCAAATTGTAAGAAACTCTAAAGATTATTCTTTTAATATTTGTCTGTTTTATGCACAAGATAGGAATAATAAAAAGAGGTTGGTATACTCTGTTTTAAACGAGTGCATTTTGCACCAAGTTTCTTGTGTTCTTTTTTTTATATTAATTTTTGTATAAGTAATTTGTTAAGCAGTATTTTTAAAAACGCTTGTAGATTGTAGATTTTAGATTATAAGTGAGTTCGATTAACCAAGGTGACCTTAGTACACTGCGGCCTAAAAGATCTTTTGTCTTTTGTTTTTACTCTACATCTAATTATATGTCCATAAGGTGTAGACTTTTAAAAAACTCTAATATCCTTTTAAGATGTACGTTTCTAACCTGATCAAGTTTTAAGGACACCTATTCCAGATATTTATGACGTTGGCAAACGATTAATCTGCAGTTTCAAATAATTTGTTTTGTAGTTTTATCTTCATATTTACAAAATCTACATGTTCCACTTTGCTTATTTACAGGTATCTTTAAGAATTCATCTCATTACTCTGAGTTCAGGACTTAAATGTGATAGAATATAGAGCCAGGGCTATTAAGAGTCTAACGTTAGGGCCTGCAACCCCTATACCTACTCCTTCCGGTGTGTTAAATCTATAAGTATAATAAGTGACAGCTTCTTTCGTAAGTTGAGCGATTTTGTTTATTAACCCACACTCTTTAATACTATCATTTAGTGTGAATTCGAAATCTCATTTTAAAGACGTGTTAGTAGATATTTTCATGCATTGGGTAGCTCTGACCCTTAGAATACCATGATGTCCTGTAATTTTGATTTGAAAGTTCCCAATGAATCATAAAATATATCTAATTGTGGAGTATTTGCATTCGAGCAAGTTCTTAATGTAATAGCTAAGGTCGTTCACGAAGAGTACAAATAAAACGGGACCAAGATGAGATCTCTGCGGAACCCATGGAAGATAGGTATATTTTATTTAACCCTGATACACAGGCACCTACCATTCAAAAAACTTTCTAGGCAACTGAGCAACGACCCATTAAGACCTATCGAAGATTTTCAATATTTTGCTTTCTTATTAGAATCGTACCGCTTAGATAATTCTCCTATATTTATCAGAAATTCTAATGGTGGTTGGAAATTATCAACTGGCACTAGTGAGCCAAACGGCGACTTATTTACCTGAATAACAGATCTACTCATAACAAGTTTTAAGATTCTTCCACAGTTGTTGAGGAATGCGTTGAATTGGATCAGCCTCATGAAGTTAATGAAGTTTTTTAGAGCTAATAAAGAACTTAACCGAACACCTTCCACTTTTATATGTGAAATATAATTTGACAAGTTAAAGTCACCAACCATTATCAAGTGGTTTTCATTGTCGAGCATACAACCCAGACTGCAAATAGTTTCAAAACCATCCTCATACAAAGTAACAGATGTATTTGAAGGAATATAAACATTGATGATATATAAACAATAATTTTTGAGGAAAATTTTTATACCAACAATATCAACCAAGGGCAGTGATTTACATATAAAGTGAAGGTATAGGCCGCAACATGGAAGATGTGACTTTACGGCCACCAAAACACCACAACCCTTGTTAAAGGCAACAGGATCAAAGTTCCTATCTTTCCGGTATAAAATAAAGTCAGATGTAACAATTTCAAAATCTACAATATCTGAGTCCAACCAAGTCTCAGTAAGAACAATTAGGTACATCTAAATTAGTAGTAAACGATTATTTGAGATTTCTCTCACAGAATTTTTTGAAAATTTTGAAATTTTGAAAATTTTTAGAAAGAAGAAAAACAAGAATATATTAAATGCCAAAAAGGAGAAATTGAAAAAATGTCGCACCCAGCGAGACTCGAACGTAACATTCAGCTCTACGCGCTGACTCTCCAACAACTAAGCTATAGGTGCTTAGCCATCAAATCGCCGAACGGTCGTTAAATTCAACTTATGCCACATGTGACACTTACTTACTTTCTCCTTAAGCACATATAGCATGACGTTAATGAGAGAGAGACTTTGTCAAATCGATAATTAAAACATCAAACTCTAAGTCATTTTTTAGTGTCCTGTCTTATATTTTTATTCGGTTATGAAACCGGAACCATGGATTCTTTAGTAAACGATTATTTGAGATTTCTCTCATAGGATTTTTTGAAAATTTTGAAATTTTGAAAATTTTAAGAAAGTATACAAACAAGAATATATTAAATGACATTAAGGAGAAAAATGAAAAAACGTCTCACCCAGTGAGACTCGAAGCTCTACGCGCTGACGCTCTAACAACTAAGCTATAGGTGCTTAGCCATCAAATCGCCGAACGGCAATTTGATAGGGTCTTGACTTCAATATAAAGCTTTAAATCATCGGCAAACATTAGAAATTTGAAATATTGAAAGAAGTGGTAGGTATCGTTGACAAATATATTAAATAACAAGAGACTTTCTTAAAAAACAACCGATTTTACAAGAATGTCATTGAAAATAAAATTATTAATTTTTACGCATTTGCTCAAAATCCATGTTGTTAATCAATAAGTATTTTTTACAGTGCCAAGTTAATTGTTCGGCGATCAACTCGACAAATATTTTAGCTAAATAGGTCAATAAGCAAAGAAACGATAATTAAATTACTAACATTATTTTTGTCGCTAGATTTAAAAATGAGTTAAACAAAACTACCCTTCCAATCTAAAGAAAGAATAATGATAAAGAGATGTTACATAGTAAGTAAAGTGGGGTTACAAAGGAACAGATACAATTTTTAACTACGTTTGCTGATAATCCTTTAGGACCACAGAAAAAATTTGACTTCGTTTTGATTATCTTATTAAATAGATCTACCAAAATTAATAGAAAAATTTATAATACGGTAAACACAGGAATAGAGATTTTAGATTATTTTATACCTCTTTGTTCTTTTAGCAGAGCTGGCATTAGGTTGAAGCTAAAATAAGAGATGGATAAGACAAAATCTAAATGAATTACTTTTGATAAGTGAAGTCTGACAGGAGTTATTCTTCAATCTATAGGATTTGTGGTTAACTTTAGTAAATAAAATTGTTCTTCACTACAAGAACTAAGGTAATTAAGAGTAAATAGACACATTGGTGTTAAAGCAGAATGTGTTTATTTAAAAGATTCGTAGAGTGAAACGTGTTATGGTACCTCCACATTTTTAAGTAGTTAGTGTGCAGATCAAATTGCATACGTACTAAATAAGGTCTATTATTTTTAGTATAAATTTTACCTTTAAATTGTTATCTATTCGAAAAAAAAACGTTTTACCACCGTATTTGAGTTAAACCAATAGAATTTTTATTTATTTGTAAATGTAATAATACTATACCATTTTATCGTAGATATATGCGACTGTAAAAACTACCAATCTTGTTGCCTATGCGTATACTGGTTTTTATGTAATTATTTCGATTGTTTTTCTTAGATTCCGTTAATATATAATGTTATATTAAATAATAAGTCTTTCTTTTATTAATTAGTTATAAACATCTCTTGTAGATTGATAACAGAAGGTAAGCATGTGGCTATCATTATAGTTGTAGTCAAAGAGATATTTTTAAAATTTTAGTTTTTTCCTGTTTTTACAAAAATAAGTTAACACTCTCTATAAACATCTTTTTAAATTTTTTTGTTCGTTTACTATTCGTTTATTTTATCTGTAACTTGGCTAAGGCAGTAAACCACCAGGTAATTAGATAACCACTGATGTAAAGTGCTTCTAGTAGAGCTACCCTCATATTAAACAAGTAAAGGCACCCTTTACCTCCTAAACATACAATATCCTCTCATTTTTAAAGAATAAATCTACTTTTGTGTATAATTTACTATACCTCCTGCTCCAATTTAATTATTAAAATTTTATATAAACTTAAAAACCTACATCTCCGCTACTGGTTTGTGATTCTTAAAACAACTAAATGTTTTTTTACATACAAAAACTTTAAACTGGTCTCTATATAAACTAATATCGATATGTTAAATATCCCATTTGATCAAACTGTCCTAGTCATTAACAAGAAATTACTGTGAAGATATTAGTAAAATTATCATTAAAAGGTATGATACACCTATCTTGTCTCATTTAATGCAACTTAGATGATTTATTTGTAATAATTTTAACTATAAATACTTAACAAGATTTTTTCGTTTTTCAGAATATACGAGGATTCAAGCAAGTTCAATTTCAAAGACGATTATCATGAAGTGTTTGGTAAGTTTCATACATTTAGTACTGATTTTTATGTTATTATACTCGTATTTTTCTATTTACCTTAACAAAAAATAAACTGGTTTTTACTTGTGATGATTATCTAGAAACTATAATTTTATTTTATATTTTCTGGTTTCATAAGTATAGATATATTGAGGATTAAATTTATAATAGGTATGAATAACAGAAAAATTTTAATTACTTTTAATTAAACTACTCTTTCGATTCTGATAGTTTTTTTTTTTTGTTGAAAAATATTTGCATAATTTTCCAATTGCAATCAATAGATATTTTTAGTAGGTAAAATATTTTTAAACTTTTGGTAATATTTGTATTCTTGATAGGTAAAATTTAAACAAATTCAAAATCATTGTAGTCATTCATAAATTACTTCAAATAAGTACCTACCTATATACTTGAAAAAAATACTAACGGTAATTCTCTTTTTAATAAACATTACTATAATTCTTAAATGCAAAAAGAATAAGGCTTAATTTGGTAATTAAAATAAGTAACAAACAATTAACAAATATTACGTAATACATTTTTCCTTCCTGCTTTTATTAATACATTTTTTTGTTTCTTTTCCTAGTGTGATAAATTAATAAAGTTCTTATTTAAAACGACAACATTTGGTGATATCCAAAAGTAATATCCGATTCAATTCTTCATTTTTCCTCTCCCTATATTAAGTGTAATAACCGAGGGACCTACAAACCTTTATCTGAAACATCTCTTGTATATAATATCGTTGTGTCATTGGAATTACGGATTAAATTTGAAATGTTGCTTTAATAA
This sequence comes from Altica lythri, assembly GCA_964028335.1. Lineage (NCBI taxonomy): Eukaryota > Metazoa > Arthropoda > Insecta > Coleoptera > Chrysomelidae > Altica > Altica lythri. Next base: position 25,286,987 of record OZ034802.1, on the reverse strand, counting down.
ATCTATGTAAATTTTAGGGTTAAGGAAATAATTATTCTAAAATTTTGTAACGCTTATACAGTTCACTATGTTTTAGTTTATAATTTAGTTTGTTACCAAAAAAAGGAAAAGCTTTTTGTTTGAAATAAATTTTCTGTAAACACAGTTTTTTGTTTGTTAATAAGATATCATGTTTTAAACACAAAATATAATTCTTTTATAAGAAATAGAAAATTATTTATTTAGAAAATTTTACACTTTCTATTATCTACCTTTTTTAACACATGTTTGTTCAACTTGAAGAACCGGTATGTCTGAGGTGATAATAACTATTCATTAGTATCACATTCTGATAATCTTTCCACATTAAAATTTAGCCTATTTCAATATTTTCCATAAAATCTGCTTTATTTTAAACTCTGACTATTTTTTTTTACTTACCAGAATTATCTGCTAAATAACAACTTATATTCAGTATTAGCTGTTGAAAACCTTTAATTTAGTTGACTCAGCAAGTGGTTGAATTTTAAATTGGAGTCTTTATTCGTTTAATTCCGTTAAACAAGGGTTGTTATTGTCTGATACAGCACTGTTTTAATCTAAAGTACACGAAAGATATTTTAATCTTTTGTAAGATAAAGGGGAATGTTATTTTTTTATAGTGTGGACTTTAACTTGCTTGTATTAACTATTTAGCTTAGGGGTCACATTGTTAATTTCCTTTATTTTTTTTATTTTATTTTTTGACATATATTTCCGCTACAATATAATTTTTTGAATCTTTATCAGCAATACTTTTTAAAGATTTTTATTAAATACGTATCTTCTAATAGCTAAAAAAGTATCCATGCATCTGTAATGCAGTATTCCAATTTTTATCTCTCCTGGCCCAGAAATGATTCAGAGAGTGGTTAATTAGTTCAAAAAAAAATCTAAATTCTTAGTTTTTTTTACATTTTTAAAAATTTTTTGAAACACAGTCCTAGAAATAAAATCAGTTTAGATATATATGAAAATTGACTATTTTAGGTGTAGGAAAAACCTAACCTATTAATTTTGTCACTGATCCTAAATATTTGTTGATTATTCTTTAACAAAACAACGAAGCAAGCGTTTTATCTGATAAAGTTATTATTTAATTTATAATTGAGCGCGCACTTATTGGTCATCTGCCATAGGTCATTGAAATGCCTTGTTTTTTACAAAAATTTACTTTTTTGAAGAACTAGGTATAAAATAAATGTATTTAATCTATACGTAATTCCACGCAAGTTTGTAAAGTCAGAATCCAGTTTATCGTTTCTTGTGTTTTATATTTTATAAACAACAAAGTTTCAATAAAAAAGGTAAAATAAAAATGTTTAAATGAAAAAAAACAAATACCAACAGCCGTTTATAGAACAGTAAAATATTTAAAATTGCTATAAAAACACTGATATTTTGATAGCTTATACAGAAAAAACGGTCAATGTATTGTAATTTTAATCTTATACATAAATCCATTAAACTGTTTTCCATAAAAGTTGCTTTTTAAACAAAAAAAAAAAAAGCATTCCACAGCCTCTATCCAGCATTTTTACGACAATATCGCCATGAATTTGTTTTGTATTGTGAATTATTTTTTTAAGAAATTGTTGTTAAGGTAATTTTTAAATATTTTCTCAGATTGCTGTTAATCATTTACGAATATTAACAAAAGTGTTCTCACTACAAAATAATTCAATTTGCTAGATAAATATTTTTTTAATTTTAAAGTTTATTTTTTTAATACAAATATAAACATATTTAAGATTTATTTAATGATTATCGTACTTACCCATTCATATAATATAATGTTTAAGTAAAGTCGGTTTGAATGTAATTCGAATGCTGGTTTCACTTTTATATATAAAAATAAAAGATTAAGAATTAAGTAACGAAAGTATAACTATATTTTTTTAAATTCTTTAAAATTTTGTTACTTGATATATAAAAAATTTAAGTTTGTCATATTAGTTCCGGATTCAAAATAGCTAATTTTTTTGTGTTCTTAACTTTAATCGCTATTATAAATCTTTTAAATTTTAACAAAATTTTGTCCAGAATAATAAAAAAACTCAAATATTATATATGAATATATTAGGTAAGTTGTATAACAATTTTTAACTTCTTTTGGCTTAAACAGCATGCAAATCTCTTGCGTAAACCTGTACAAAAGAAATTAATTCAAATATTTTTCCTAGAGATACAAACACACTTTTCGGACTATAAAGGCTTCTAAGATTTAAAAAAAAATACTACCATTTTAAAAATTCTTTGAGCTGTATTAAGATAGATAGTTTTTAAAATTGTTTGCTAAATGTCATCATTTTCGGCGCAGGAAACCTAGTTTGGGTAGAATAAGTATTAAAATATAGTCAGAGAAATCCTTATTATAAATAAACAAAATATAAACTGTTTGAAACAAAATTGGGAACTATATTGAAAACTATAATTAATGAATATAGAATTTTTATTATTATTATTTTACTTTTAGGTTTTATTAGCTTTGGGTTTTGTGACATTGGTCAATGCAAATCCAGATCAATATAAAAGATACAGCGGATACGAAGGATACGATGGTTTTGAAAGAAATCAAGGTGGAATGGAGTATTTTCTATTAAAGGAAATTCTACCAGGACTTACCATCAAAACTTTGTCTGAGCAATATGGATTTTCACCTCAGGATATCTATCGGTTCCATAACATGGGTATGTAAATTTTTGTTGTTAATCTATATATGTTAATTTTTACAACTTTAAGCAAGTTTTTAAATAGTTTTTTTTTTTAATTTTATTTTTTTAATAATAAGGCTAATAGCAAATCTATTCTAATTACTAACGTTAATATATCTACACATTTAAAAAAATGCGTTTCAATGCTAATTAAAGTTATGTAAAGTTGTTGTAGTTTGATATATAACTAAAAACTTTAATACCAATGTATAAAATTTAAATTTAATAATATTAATTATAGTTAAAATAATGTTTAAATTTTGTTAGTTATCTATAAGAAAATTGCAATGCTTAATTCTACATAGTCAAATAGAATAAGTGGTGGGATTCTAAAATTAAAATAAATAAAAGGAACTTGTTACGTACTCCTTATCCTTATATTTCCATTACTTTCAATTCAAAAATTAGAGATTGATTACTATAGTCTTAAAATTTAACATTTTTAAAAAAGTATTGCTATATTTTCATATTGAATTAATAATTATTTTTTTATAGGTATTCGTCCAATCTTTCCTCTTGAACATGGACATTGTACCTGCCCTCCTCAACTGATTATCAAAAGTGGATTTACAGGACAAAATTACGGCGGCTTCCAATCATCCTATGGTAATGATTATTTTAGAGGAAATGGACCCCAAATTGGATTAGGTGTTCGAGGAAACTTCGGTCCAGAGGAAGATAGCGCGAAAAAAGCTTCAGAAGGTGCCCTACCTGGAGGTGCATTGGATCCTGTTAAGGAAGAGCATTAGATTGTATTGTTATATATTTTAATATGTTGTATTGAGTTATGTGTTTGTTAGTATTTTTGTAAAGTGACCGTATATGAATTTAAAAATGTAAGCACATATTAATAAAAACGAATGCTATAACTATATATGTCTTTAGTATTATCTATAGTGATATTTCCTACACCAAAAATGATTATAGTTACATTTAATTTACTTAATAAAATTATAAGCGACAACTTTGATGACAGGGAGACAGTTGTAATTTTAAAGTAAGTAAGAAAGAAAAAGGGGATTAAAAAGAAAACTAGAGGCGAAAAAAAATCAGAAAAACCACTAAGACAAAAAAATTTTACTGACATACGTAGGATAGCAGGACTGGAATTGGGTAAGATTTTTATTTAGTATATTAAAAAAAGTGATAAAAATTTAAAACTTAACATTTATTTAAAAAATTACTATAAATTAAAAAAATAGAAATGTAAAATTATTTAAAATTAAAATACGAATGGAAGCAGAAGAATTAATAGAAAGGAGAAAATGAATGAAGAAGAGTTGCAAGAAATTTGGAAATACATTAGGAAAAATTTTATATAAATAGAAACGAAGATAAGAAAGATTTAAAAAGAAAATATAGAAGGAATAAAAGTTAAAAAAAGAAATAAAAAATATTTTTAACGACGAAATTTAAAATACAACAAGAAAAGATTTATTAAATGGGAATAGAACATAAAATGAAGAAAATTTTAGGACAAGAATAAACAAAACATTTAATGGAAATGAAGTGAATAAAATTGGGAAATATGGGGAACGAATTGATAATGCAAATTTATACAAAACAAAGAACAATAAAGATAATTAAATGAAGAAATAACAGGAAAAAAAATGTTAAATATAAGAGGATGAGATGAAATATAAACTATACTATGATAATGAAAATAAAACTATTTTTAATTACGATAATGATAATAAAAAGAAATATAAAATTCAAACATGCAAAGATTATAATAAAAGACGTTTAATGAAGATTCAGAATAGTATATAATTATAAAAAATTATATATATATATATATATATATATATATATATATATATATATAATATATATAATGTATACATATATTTAAATATACATATATATATATATATATATATATATATATATATATATATATATATATATTGAGATGATATGAGTTACTATGCTATATTAAATAAGAATGTAAAATGAAAATCTTATGGAAAATAGAGAAAGGAAAATTTTCTTATTTCGGGTCAGAGCACAAATGCAGTAACAGTGGGATTAATTATCATCATCTTCTTCATAATTCCTAAAAAAGGAAAAAGAAAATAGAATTAAAAAAAAAGGAAAAAATACAAATTCATTTCAAAGATTTTATTTAAAGATTCAAAATGGTTTAATCTACATTATATAAAGTTTCAATAATTATGAAATTGATAAATGGGAAAAGTAAATAATTAAAAGCTTATAAAATTGTCAATACGTTAGTAATTAAACATTAATTTTTAAATGAATTAAGGGTATAATTAAATAAGAAAATTAAATTATAAAAATATCACAAATAGTTAAAATAAATATTAATACTTTTACTTACTTTTAAAATATACAAATTTATCAACCTTATTCTAATTTGTTAATAGTTTAAATGCCAAATGAAATATTCTGCAAAAGAGAAAATTATTAGTTTGTAGTGCTGGTAAATTTTATAAAAATAAAAAGAATAATTATTGTTTTAAATTGTAATAATGAATCAAGAATTAGATTTTGTTAGTAATTTTATTTAAATAAGGAATTAGTAGGCGATTAGGTGGTAAGGATGTATAGATTTAAGTTTGTTGAATTTTTTAGTTGTTTTTTTGTTGATTTGATAGAAGCTGTCTTGTTTTCGGGTTCTTGAGATGTACGTTGTATTAAAAATTGCTCCGTAGAAATTTTGAGTTTTTTTTGAAAATATTGATAAAATCAGTTTAAAGTATTAATATTATCACAAGGTAACCAGAGAAAGCAATTGGTAAGAGAAAATTACAATATTTTATGAAGAAATAGATATTTAAATTGTGGGCTGAGCAGTATATGGTATGACTGCATTTTAATTAAGTTAATGAAGATTAAACTAATATTTAACAAGAAAGAAAGTCATAATTACACTTACCAGAGGAGGAAGTAGCAGTTTATCTTTTGGTTTGAAAAAGAATTTATTGTTTGATCTCTACAAAGTGTCCTGAAATCTTTGCTGTTCCGGGGAAGAAAGTAGATTGCTTAGAGAAGTGAATCCTGAATCCTGGTTTTCCAGAAGAGGAGAGAAGTTTCATCCAAATGGTAACCACTTTTCACTTGGTACAATAAAGAGTTTTCTGTGTTTGATTTTTTTATAACTTTGATGAACATTTGTAGTTCACTGTTTTACGTGTTTGACTAAATAATTATTCACTAGTTGATAAGTTTAATTTGAATTGTTTATTAACACAAATCAGAATATTTCATTCCATATATTTGATGCATATTTGAGTTTAACAACGGTTTCTTGAAGTTTGTCACATTTTGAATTAGTAAGGTTAGAAATTTATATACAATTCATGCCTAGAAAACATCATTGGTCTAGGATAGTGTGGTTTTACAGTCATTTTATTGAAAATTTTTATATTAACTGATTTTGAATCTAAATTTTTTGAATATTTGGAACTCTGACCCTGATATAAGGGAATAGCCGGTAGCATATCTAAATAATAATATTGGAAAATAATTAAATTAAGTTAATTCTTACCTATTTAATATTTATATTTAAATTCAAAATTAATTCATGGTAAGGAATATTTTATAACATAGTAATTTATATAATCAAAACAAAGTAATTATTCTTACACTCAGGTATATATGTTATAATATATATATATATATATATATATATATATATATATATATATATATATATATATATATATATATATATAAGAAAAAATGATTTTTCTTGGGGTTGCGGTCCAAAGGCCTCTAGTGATTAAAACACTATTAAAGGTGTACTCTTTTATTAAAAGTCAAGCTTTCGAAACCGTTTGGTTTCTTTCTCAAGACAACTAAAATGTGAACAAAATATTACACAACATTGAACAAAATATAAAATTTTAACTTACTAATAGTTGAGAATTGTAAGAATAAAACCTTAAAACACGAAGAATAATGAAAAATTTTTTAAAAGATTTTTTTTGTATAATTATAGTCAAAATTTTTTTGATTGATGTAAATTAGATATCGATTGTCACATTCAATTGTAAAATTTTTTTGATTGAAAAATAAAAAATAAAAAGGGGGATAAAATAATTTTGAAAAAAAAAAAAAATAATAATAATATTAAAGATTTACTGGTTAAATAATTGTATCAAATAACTATATATATTACTAAGATCTTTAATATCACTTTTTTTATTTATTGTATTAGAAGTATTTCTAATGTGTAACATTTCCAGGAAAACTCTTTTGTGATAGTTCCTTTCCCCATCAAGTATTTTTGCATTATTAAAATCAAAAATATGAGAAGTATTCATAGAGTGTTCAGCTAGGGCACAGGAATTTTTTTGTAATCTACAATCGCTTTTATGGGATGTTATTCTACCCTTAAGGTTCCTAGAAGTTTGTCCTATATAGACATTATTACATTCACCACATGGAATAGAATAAATTAAATTGGATTTATCTAAAAGCTTAACAGGAGTTTTAATTTTGCTAAAAATTTGATCTAATGTAATTAGGTTTTTTTGAGCTATTTTTATATTTTCATTTTTGAAAATGTTTAATAATTTTGGAGTGAGTTCTTCTATATAATATAAAGAGGCAAAAATAATATCTGGTTCTGAAATATTACTAACAATTTCTCCATTATTAGTTAAATTTTGGTTTTCTGTCTGGGAGTGTTGTGTATTTTGATTAGTAGATAATCTTTGTAAAGATATATTAGTAATTGGATTGTTAACGTTATTTAAAATATTGTTGTTGTTAGGGGTTGATAAAATATTAATTGAAGAAAAAAGTAGTTTATTAATTAAATGCAAAGGATATGAATTTTCTAAAAGAATCTTTTTTAGTTTATCCAAACTTTCTTTTCTTTTACTATAATGTGATACTTTTTCAATTCTTAATTTAAGTGTTTTAATTAAGTTAATTTTCATTTTATTAGGGTGATAAGAAAAATAGTTGATAAATCTGTTACTACATATTGGTTTTCTGTACCATTCAGTTATTAAAGTATTATTTTCAGTTCTTATAATTTTCATATCAAGGAAAGGAACAGAGTTATTATTTTCTTCTTCTACTGTAAATTGAATACTTTCATTATAGCTGTTAAAAATGGACAGAATATGTGCAATACCATCATTTGGGACGGCAGTTATTATGTCATCAACATATCTCTTTAAAAAGGGAATTTGAAAATTAAGTTTGGATAAACATGCCACGACTAATTCATCCATAACATAACTAGATAAAATCGGTGACACTTTACTACCCATTGGAACTCCAAATTTTTGAATATAGAATTGATTGTTAAAAATAAAATAATTAGAATCAAATAAAAAATTTAAAATGTTAAAAAATTCTGTTTTTGGTATTTTTGTGTGATTTTTGATAACATTCCAATTGTTTTCGATACTAGATTTAACTAAAGGAAGTGCTAAATTAGTATATAGAGAGACAACATCTAAACTAATAATTATGTAATTATCAGGTAATTGAAAATTATTAATAAATTTGCTAAAACTGAAGGAATCTTTTACGTGATATTCATTATCAAAATTATATGCATTGGTTAAAATTTCAGTAATTAATTTTGAAAGATTTCCATTTCGTGAATCTATTGATGATATAATGGGTCTCATTGATAATTGTGGTTTATGAATTTTAGGTAACGCATAAAAACGAGGTGCAATAGCTTTATAGTTTCTGAGAGAAGTTGCAGTATCTTTTTTTATAAATTTACTTTTTTCTAAATTTGTAATTAATTTATTAGCTTTTTGTTGAAGTGTACTAGTCATGTCTCTGTTAACTATGGCATAATATTTTTTATCATTAAGAAGTTCTTGAGATTTAGTTAAATAGTCATCTTTTGTCATAGCTACAGTTACATTACCTTTATCACTTTTAATTATATAAATTTCAGAGTGTTCTTTTAAAAAACGTTTGCATTTAAGGAAAATGTTATATAGAAAATGAAAATTATTGTTATGTTTATGTAAAAAATTAGTGATTATATTTGTGAATTGAGCTCTGAAAATATTCTTTTTATCGTTATTAAATTTATTAATTATGTATTCTAAATCTGCTAATAAATGTCCTAAATTGAAATCTTTTTTAGAAGGGGAAATGCAAAATTTTGGACCTAAACTAAGTAATTTAATAACATCGTCGGGAAAATCTATATTTGTTAAATTTTTAAACCATTTATCTTGAATTTTAATTTTATTAAAATGATCTATTTTTAAATTATTAATTTTGGCTATATTTCTATTTTTAATTTTATGAAATTCTCTGTTGAATTTAATTTTGTTGCGTCTATCAAATTCATTTATTACTATTGATGGAAGAAAGGAGCTAACCTGGTTTATTATATCCTGAAGGGAATGTTCTAATTTCTTTAATTCATTTAGGGTGACACTGATTTCTAAATTAAGTATTTTTCTTTTTAATCTGTTATTAAAATTGACTATTTTTGTTCCTAATTGTCCTTGGGAGTGATCAAGTAAATTGTCTATGTTTCTTAAACCATTGATGATGTGGTTTGGGAATATGTTTTTAGTTCTGCATTGTAAAAGGAAAATTCTTCGGTTTTTAAAGGCTGCGATTTTGATGTTTAATTTTGCCCATTGTTTAAGTAATGATACTGTTGCTTCTCCATGTTGTAGTCGAATATCATTATAAAACCCCATTTCTATTAAATAGATTTATAATTATTTTTGACCGGATAGTATAAAAGAAAAAATGATTTTTCTTGGGGTTGCGGTCCAAAGGCCTCTAGTGATTAAAACACTATTAAAGGTGTACTCTTTTATTAAAAGTCAAGCTTTCGAAACCGTTTGGTTTCTTTCTCAAGACAACTAAAATGTGAACAAAATATTACACAACATTGAACAAAATATAAAATTTTAACTTACTAATAGTTGAGAATTGTAAGAATAAAACCTTAAAACACGAAGAATAATGAAAAATTTTTTAAAAGATTTTTTTTGTATAATTATAGTCAAAATTTTTTTGATTGATGTAAATTAGATATCGATTGTCACATTCAATTGTAAAATTTTTTTGATTGAAAAATAAAAAATAAAAAGGGGGATAAAATAATTTTGAAAAAAAAAAAAATAATAATAATATTAAAGATTTACTGGTTAAATAATTGTATCAAATAACTATATATATTACTAAGATCTTTAATATCACTTTTTTTATTTATTGTATTAGAAGTATTTCTAATGTGTAACATTTCCAGGAAAACTCTTTTGTGATAGTTCCTTTCCCCATCAAGTATTTTTGCATTATTAAAATCAAAAATATGAGAAGTATTCATAGAGTGTTCAGCTAGGGCACAGGAATTTTTTTGTAATCTACAATCGCTTTTATGGGATGTTATTCTACCCTTAAGGTTCCTAGAAGTTTGTCCTATATAGACATTATTACATTCACCACATGGAATAGAATAAATTAAATTGGATTTATCTAAAAGCTTAACAGGAGTTTTAATTTTGCTAAAAATTTGATCTATATTTGAAAATATAAAAATAGCTCAAAAAAACCTAATTACATTAACTGCCGTCCCAAATGATGGTATTGCACATATTCTGTCCATTTTTAACAGCTATAATGAAAGTATTCAATTTACAGTAGAAGAAGAAAATAATAACTCTGTTCCTTTCCTTGATATGAAAATTATAAGAACTGAAAATAATACTTTAATAACTGAATGGTACAGAAAACCAATATGTAGTAACAGATTTATCAACTATTTTTCTTATCACCCTAATAAAATGAAAATTAACTTAATTAAAACACTTAAATTAAGAATTGAAAAAGTATCACATTATAGTAAAAGAAAAGAAAGTTTGGATAAACTAAAAAAGATTCTTTTAGAAAATTCATATCCTTTGCATTTAATTAATAAACTACTTTTTTCTTCAATTAATATTTTATCAACCCCTAACAACAACAATATTTTAAATAACGTTAACAATCCAATTACTAATATATCTTTACAAAGATTATCTACTAATCAAAATACACAACACTCCCAGACAGAAAACCAAAATTTAACTAATAATGGAGAAATTGTTAGTAATATTTCAGAACCAGATATTATTTTTGCCTCTTTATATTATATAGAAGAACTCACTCCAAAATTATTAAACATTTTCAAAAATGAAAATATAAAAATAGCTCAAAAAAACCTAATTACATTAGATCAAATTTTTAGCAAAATTAAAACTCCTGTTAAGCTTTTAGATAAATCCAATTTAATTTATTCTATTCCATGTGGTGAATGTAATAATGTCTATATAGGACAAACTTCTAGGAACCTTAAGGGTAGAATAACATCCCATAAAAGCGATTGTAGATTACAAAAAAATTCCTGTGCCCTAGCTGAACACTCTATGAATACTTCTCATATTTTTGATTTTAATAATGCAAAAATACTTGATGGGGAAAGGAACTATCACAAAAGAGTTTTCCTGGAAATGTTACACATTAGAAATACTTCTAATACAATAAATAAAAAAAGTGATATTAAAGATCTTAGTAATATATATAGTTATTTGATACAATTATTTAACCAGTAAATCTTTAATATTATTATTATTTTTTTTTTTTCAAAATTATTTTATCCCCCTTTTTATTTTTTATTTTTCAATCAAAAAAATTTTACAATTAAATGTGACAATCGATATCTAATTTACATCAATCAAAAAAATTTTGACTATAATTATACAAAAAAAATCTTTTAAAAAATTTTTCATTATTCTTCGTGTTTTAAGGTTTTATTCTTACAATTCTCAACTATTAGTAAGTTAAAATTTTATATTTTGTTCAATGTTGTGTAATATTTTGTTCACATTTTAGTTGTCTTGAGAAAGAAACCAAACGGTTTCGAAAGCTTGACTTTTAATAAAAGAGTACACCTTTAATAGTGTTTTAATCACTAGAGGCCTTTGGACCGCAACCCCAAGAAAAATCATTTTTTCTTTTATACTATCCGGTCAAAAATAATTATAAATCTATTTAATAGAAATGGGGTTTTATAATGATATTTGACTACAACATGGAGAAGCAACAGTATCATTACTTAAACAATGGGCAAAATTAAACATCAAAATCGCAGCCTTTAAAAACCGAAGAATTTTCCTTTTACAATGCAGAACTAAAAACATATTCCCAAACCACATCATCAATGGTTTAAGAAACATAGACAATTTACTTGATCACTCCCAAGGACAATTAGGAACAAAAATAGTCAATTTTAATAACAGATTAAAAAGAAAAATACTTAATTTAGAAATCAGTGTCACCCTAAATGAATTAAAGAAATTAGAACATTCCCTTCAGGATATAATAAACCAGGTTAGCTCCTTTCTTCCATCAATAGTAATAAATGAATTTGATAGACGCAACAAAATTAAATTCAACAGAGAATTTCATAAAATTAAAAATAGAAATATAGCCAAAATTAATAATTTAAAAATAGATCATTTTAATAAAATTAAAATTCAAGATAAATGGTTTAAAAATTTAACAAATATAGATTTTCCCGACGATGTTATTAAATTACTTAGTTTAGGTCCAAAATTTTGCATTTCCCCTTCTAAAAAAGATTTCAATTTAGGACATTTATTAGCAGATTTAGAATACATAATTAATAAATTTAATAACGATAAAAAGAATATTTTCAGAGCTCAATTCACAAATATAATCACTAATTTTTTACATAAACATAACAATAATTTTCATTTTCTATATAACATTTTCCTTAAATGCAAACGTTTTTTAAAAGAACACTCTGAAATTTATATAATTAAAAGTGATAAAGGTAATGTAACTGTAGCTATGACAAAAGATGACTATTTAACTAAATCTCAAGAACTTCTTAATGATAAAAAATATTATGCCATAGTTAACAGAGACATGACTAGTACACTTCAACAAAAAGCTAATAAATTAATTACAAATTTAGAAAAAAGTAAATTTATAAAAAAAGATACTGCAACTTCTCTCAGAAACTATAAAGCTATTGCACCTCGTTTTTATGCGTTACCTAAAATTCATAAACCACAATTATCAATGAGACCCATTATATCATCAATAGATTCACCAAATGGAAATCTTTCAAAATTAATTACTGAAATTTTAACCAATGCATATAATTTTGATAATGAATATCACGTAAAAGATTCCTTCAGTTTTAGCAAATTTATTAATAATTTTCAATTACCTGATAATTACATAATTATTAGTTTAGATGTTGTCTCTCTATATACTAATTTAGCACTTCCTTTAGTTAAATCTAGTATCGAAAACAATTGGAATGTTATCAAAAATCACACAAAAATACCAAAAACAGAATTTTTTAACATTTTAAATTTTTTATTTGATTCTAATTATTTTATTTTTAACAATCAATTCTATATTCAAAAATTTGGAGTTCCAATGGGTAGTAAAGTGTCACCGATTTTATCTAGTTATGTTATGGATGAATTAGTCGTGGCATGTTTATCCAAACTTAATTTTCAAATTCCCTTTTTAAAGAGATATGTTGATGACATAATAACTGCCGTCCCAAATGATGGTATTGCACATATTCTGTCCATTTTTAACAGCTATAATGAAAGTATTCAATTTACAGTAGAAGAAGAAAATAATAACTCTGTTCCTTTCCTTGATATGAAAATTATAAGAACTGAAAATAATACTTTAATAACTGAATGGTACAGAAAACCAATATGTAGTAACAGATTTATCAACTATTTTTCTTATCACCCTAATAAAATGAAAATTAACTTAATTAAAACACTTAAATTAAGAATTGAAAAAGTATCACATTATAGTAAAAGAAAAGAAAGTTTGGATAAACTAAAAAAGATTCTTTTAGAAAATTCATATCCTTTGCATTTAATTAATAAACTACTTTTTTCTTCAATTAATATTTTATCAACCCCTAACAACAACAATATTTTAAATAACGTTAACAATCCAATTACTAATATATCTTTACAAAGATTATCTACTAATCAAAATACACAACACTCCCAGACAGAAAACCAAAATTTAACTAATAATGGAGAAATTGTTAGTAATATTTCAGAACCAGATATTATTTTTGCCTCTTTATATTATATAGAAGAACTCACTCCAAAATTATTAAACATTTTCAAAAATGAAAATATAAAAATAGCTCAAAAAAACCTAATTACATTAGATCAAATTTTTAGCAAAATTAAAACTCCTGTTAAGCTTTTAGATAAATCCAATTTAATTTATTCTATTCCATGTGGTGAATGTAATAATGTCTATATAGGACAAACTTCTATGAACCTTAAGGGTAGAATAACATCCCATAAAAGCGATTGTAGATTACAAAAAAATTCCTGTGCCCTAGCTGAACACTCTATGAATACTTCTCATATTTTTGATTTTAATAATGCAAAAATACTTGATGGGGAAAGGAACTATCACAAAAGAGTTTTCCTGGAAATGTTACACATTAGAAATACTTCTAATACAATAAATAAAAAAAGTGATATTAAAGATCTTAGTAATATATATAGTTATTTGATACAATTATTTAACCAGTAAATCTTTAATATTATTATTATTTTTTTTTTTTTTCAAAATTATTTTATCCCCCTTTTTATTTTTTATTTTTCAATCAAAAAAATTTTACAATTGAATGTGACAATCGATATCTAATTTACATCAATCAAAAAAAAATTTTGACTATAATTATACAAAAAAAATCTTTTAAAAAATTTTTCATTATTCTTCGTGTTTTAAGGTTTTATTCTTACAATTCTCAACTATTAGTAAGTTAAAATTTTATATTTTGTTCAATGTTGTGTAATATTTTGTTCACATTTTAGTTGTCTTGAGAAAGAAACCAAACGGTTTCGAAAGCTTGACTTTTAATAAAAGAGTACACCTTTAATAGTGTTTTAATCACTAGAGGCCTTTGGACCGCAACCCCAAGAAAAATCATTTTTTCTTTTATACTATCCGGTCAAAAATAATTATAAATCTATATATATATATATATATATATATATATATATATATATATATATATATATATATATATACTCCTAAGAAATCTTTGCTGATTGTTAAGTAATAAAATTATAAAAATATTGGGTTTTGCAGCAATACGAAAAGTGTACTCTTATAAGTTTATTACCAAGCTTTCGATTATGATTATAATCATCTTCAGGGCGCTACAATATTCTATGTTATAATATGGACTAAAAAATATATAAATATAATTTTTTACTTACAACTTGTTGAGATTATTTCGTGAAATATGTTAGTTTAATATTATTTATGTAGTAGATTTTAAAAACAATTACAACAACGAAGAACTTTTTTTTAAAAATGTTAAAAAACTGTACCACTAAGCCTTTTTAAAAATTAATATTAGGTATTTAACAGTTAATTCAAAAATGACTGGATGTATTTCTGTCATTATGTATTTTGACTTAGATCAGTCCTATGAGATCGAAATTAGGTTTTGAAATTTATACGAAACAAGATCGTAGGTCCATTAGAGTACCTATTTAACATAAAACCGTGTAAAAATCGTTATTAAATTTTAAAATAAAATTGAAAGTTAATATATTAATTTGTAAAAAATTGAAAAGTTTTATTTAAAAATTATTTATATACCTACTTGGTGTTGGTAGCTTGAATTTATTATAACATATTTTAACGATGGTTACTCTTCAAGCGTCTGCAATGACTCAACACTACGCTTTTCCAGAAACAATAGATAAGAAAACATTTCATTTAAGTGCCCTATATCAGTTCTATGATTCATAGAATGTGGTGTCTTATTAATATGTGTCATTTCCAAAAAGAGCCTTCTGGAAATATTATTATCCCTGTCCAAAACTGTAACATTGTCATAATCTATTCTATGGTCGTTTTGCATTACATGGAGTCCAAGTGCACTTCTTTCAGGATGTAGTCTGCAGTCTGATTTATGTGCCGTAATTCTATCTTTTAGACGTCTCGAAGTCTGGCCAACATAGACCTGGTTACAATTTATTTATTTTAAAATTTAATAACGATTTTTACACGGTTTTATGTTAAATAGGTACTCTAATGGACCTACGATCTTGTTTCGTATAAATTTCAAAACCTAATTTCGATTTCATAGGACTGATCTAAGTCAAAATACATAATGACAGAAATACATCCAGTCATTTTTGAATTAACTGTTAAATACCTAATATTAATTTTTAAAAAGGCTTAGTGGTACAGTTTTTTAACATTTTTAAAAAAAAGTTCTTCGTTGTTGTAATTGTTTTTAAAATCTACTACATAAATAATATTAAACTAACATATTTCACGAAATAATCTCAACAAGTTGTAAGTAAAAAATTATATTTATATATTTTTTAGTCCATATTATAACATAGAATATTGTAGCGCCCTGAAGATGATTATAATCATAATCGAAAGCTTGGCAATAAACTTATAAGAGTACACTTTTCGTATTGCTGCAAAACCCAATATTTTTATAATTTTATATATATATATATATATATATATATATATATATATATATGGATTAAAACCAAACAACAACCAAGATGAAGTGAAACCAGACAAAATTTATATAAAATTGCCATATATAGAAATCCTTACTCCACAAATTGCTGGGGTTTTCAAAAAACATAATATCATAGTAGCTAATTCAGCATCAAGAAAAATTGGACAGTTTTTCTTTTCAAAATGAATTGACCCTACTCCTATACTAATGAAAAGTGGGATAGTGTATGGTGTTCCGTGTAGTGAGTGTCCTAAAATATACTATGGTTAATCCAGCCAAAAATTATCAAAAAGACTTACTTTGCATAAGAGTGATACGAAGAAGAAGCCTACGGTTACAGCTCTCAGCCAGCACGTACATAATACTGGGCATGCGATGAACTATGATAATGTAAAGGTTTTACACAATGAACAAAATCAATTTAAAAGAAATTTCATAGAGATGTGTTATATATATAACAGTGAATCAGCTATGAATTCCAAGAAAGATGTAGAAGGTCTCAGTTCTATTTACACATTCTTATTAAAACAATCTATCACGAAGAAAATAGTTTCAGACGAAATGTTTACATTAGATAGAGGTTAACTGTCATGTTAATAGTAATTTCCTTCTTCTTTTTCTTTTACTGAACCTTGATCACAAGGCGTTTTATACTTAGTATGCAAACATCCAAGTAATGTTTTTGTGTGTTGTCACGTTGTCACTTGTTTCGTTTTTTAAATAACTTATTTTAATTAATTTTTATATAAAATTGAAATCGATTTTAAAGATAGGGGATTTTTATAAGAGGTGTACACCTTTGTTTTACGTTTTAATACTTGGTACTTTTAATTCGTTTACCATCGACTTTTTATTTAAATTGTGTGAAGTATTTTTTGTTGATCTCTTGTTGGGTGTTATAACAATAAAACACTAGTTATATGCTCTCCCTTTATTGGGAACAATGTTTCACATGGTTTGTGGTTTAATTTAAACACATTCTTATGTAAGTACCAAATATACTAATACAATGTGACAATATAAATATATCCTATTGTAGGCGCTGATGAAGGTAACAAACAGTTACCGAAAATTTCGCAGTTAAGAATAAAAGTTTCACTCTAAATGGCAGTTTAACATCTTTTGCCCACTTGACGTTTCCCGAGTGTTATTCCTTTCCTATTAATACTACGTCGTGAATTATTCTACCTATATATATATATATATATATATATATATATATATATATATATATATATATATATATATATAACGTGAAGTTAATCGTGGAGTTCAGTCAACGTTTGGCCAAGGTAAGTAAAGAAAACTCTTTGATTTCAGTCAAGCTTTCGAATTTATTCAATTCTTCTTCAGGACATCTGTGGTGAAGAACAATTTTTATATAATAAAGAAATATTGTTACAAATGTGATGACTTACTAATCGTGAGGTTATAAGAGAAGCGACGAATTCCGTTTGACAACATTACACTAATAAAACATTTTAAAAATCAGGTACATCACTATTAAAATACATAAAAATATATACATTTACACCATAAAACTTATAATTTTGTTATTTTTAGCATGGAGGTTTGTCTGTAAATGATTGAATTTTAATGTGTCTTCAATTTCCTTTTTTTTATCTGTGTGTTTTTTATATACTTATGGTTTTTATTTTAACACAGTAGGAGAGCAAAACATTTAGATGATTTATTTATTTAGATTTAATTATTACATCAAGTAAAATTCTGTAGTCATGAAATGCGGGATTTTAATTTTAAAAATGTATTTGTTAAATTTTATGAACGTTGTTGTGTTTTTATTTTTATTTATTTTAGTGTTATATTAATCTTTATGTTTGTAATCATGTTTTAATTTATTATTACTGTTTATTTATCTTTATATTTATATATTAAATTTTTTTTATTTATATTTATTTTTGAAACGACAGAATGTAACAATAAATATTACTCAGCCCTTCTATATCCGATTTTCTATTAATACATGTTTCCCTTCTGTCAATGTGTGTCATTTCTAAGAATAATCGTTTCTTAAGGTTCCTTTCCCTTTCTAAAATTTTTGTTTCTTCAAATTTAAAACTATGACCATTTTTAATTGCATGTTCAGTTAGTGCGCATGCTTTATATTTATTATTTTTAATGTCACTTTTATGCGAGATGTTCCTGCTGTGTACAGTTCGGCATGTTTCCCCAATATACACCCTTTCACAAATATATATATATATATATATATATATATTTAAATATATGTATACATTTTGTTACAATCATAGGGTAGTCTAACCCTACATATTATGAATTTAATAGTTTTATATTTTATTGTATTATTTTGTATTGTAATTATCCCGGTCAAATTTAGATTCTTACGTAGAATAGGTAGTTTAATTTATATTCTCACGTAAAATATAATTTGGCTATAAAAGATCGTCGTTGAGGTCGCACTCGGAGAGTCCGAAAGTTGTCTGTAAAGGTCAGTCATAGGGGTATCTGAAAACCCTTGGGTCTGACATATTTTTAGTGAGAAAGTGTAACATGCCACCATAATTGGAAAGATTATATAAGATTATTTTATTCAGTCATTTCATATTTTAATTATTGTGATTGTTTCTTTGTTAATATATTTGTTGCTTCTTTCCTATTGTTTATCTCATCTTTCACTTGATAAGGCTTCTGCCTTCAGCAGGTTACCTATCAGGTAGCTAGATAACCAAGATCCGGTTGGGAAGTGCGTCTAGTATATATATATATATATATATATATATATATATATATATATATATATATATTTATTGAGATGATATGAGGTAGTATGCAATAATTAATAAAAAAAAATTTAATAAATTTATTATGAAGTAATTAAACGAGAACAATTTTGATCTCTGGGTAGAATACAAAGCCATACAGTTAGTATAAGTTTGTTCAAATTTTGTTAATATTTAAGTTTTTGGTTTTCTTTGTTCTTTCCTAAAAAAGAGAAAATAAATATAAGTAAATAGAATATCAAATGAGAGTTTTAAAACATATCTATTTGTAAAAAAAATAGCATATAGTTGTTTGTTATAGTTTAAATTTAAATGATTATTTTTTTTTTTAAACAAAATAAGAAAATTAAATATTTGAAAATAAAAAAAAAGGATTTTATATAAATTTATAATGATACATATTGTTGTTTTATAATGATTTAAATTAAGGAATCATATTTAAATAGAATAAGAAAGTTGTGTGTGAAAATATCAATGCTAAAGACAAATAAATTTTAAATTAAGAATAATTTAAATCATGTATTAAATTAGAACTTACTTACGTTAACAATAATCAATATTGGAATTTTAAAGCATCATATTTATTTTTATAGAATTGATTTTGATGAAAATGAAAAATCCTAAAATAGAAAAGTATTTTAGATTATAGTTTAATAAATATGTGATTTTAAGTTCATTTCAAAGGTAACAGGATTTTGAATTTAAATAATTGTTTAAATCTGTATTAGAAATCGAGTATTCTGATTCATAATTTATGTAAAAAAATTATCAAGTAGGTAAAAGACACTAGATAGATAGGTAGTCGAAGATTGTTGAATTTGGCAATTGTTCGGTTGTTGATTTTGTAATCGCTCTCTTGTTTTTTGGAGATTGAAGAGAAAAGACGTATTAAATTTTGTTCTGTTTTAAAAATTGAGTTTTTATTAAAAAAGATAGGAATAATCGAGTATAATTGATATAAAAGTATAGCGAATATAAAGAAAAAGTAATTGAGCATATATGGTAAGCAGAAAATCTGATTTATAAAAAAAATAAAGTCCAGAAATATCAGAGTGGAGCTGTAGATTGTATGAGATACTTTATAAGTAAATTTAGAAGAGAATTGTAGCAGATAATACGTTAAAGTAATAGAATTCACTTAACTTTAGAGCAGTATATAGAGTTAGCTGATTATCCAGAGATTTTTGATGAAATTTTTAATGGTTATGGAGATAATCATATTTAAATCCAGGTTTGAAGTCATCTAAATGTTTAAGAAGTTCTACGAGAAACTGGTATAAGTTCTTTCTTTATTAACAATAAAAAACTTTTGTGTTTTATTATAAATATTGTACGAACATTTTCACTATTTCAATAATCACTATTTCCTTAGTATTTAAGTTTATTTCCGTTGTTTTAAATTGTAATAATTATCAGATTTTTCATTTTCATTTTGTTTAATAAGCCAAGTTTTTTAAACATTCGTTTAGTTTTTAATTGCTTGTTTTTAAAAAAAAAGGTTAGGTTATAAATTTTCTTCTCTTTCTAAATTCCCAACGCAATCATGTCATTTGGTATATAAGAGTAGTAAATTTTTATATTTATCCAATAGTATATAATTTATTTAAACTTGCATTGAATTCTGCCCATGAGAAAAGAGTCAGTGTCGGGTAAAAAAATAAATAAATAAATTAATATTATCTAAATTCATAAAATTGAAATCATAAAAACTTATTTGCTAATATAACCATTTTAAATAAAATTCAACGTTCAAAATTTATAATCTACAAGGCAAATTTTATTTATAGCATAATAACTTATATATTATAATTCTTAGCAAGTTATATATGTTATAATATATATATATATATATATATATATATATATATATATATATATATATATTTGTAAACAAAAGGGGCAAATTAACTTGCATGTACGCAAAAAGGATCATAGCGTTACGAGTAGGAATGGTAACCGCAGACATGCATGTTTCTGGCTCATTAGCCGTCATCAGAGCGGCATAACCAAGTAAGGTATTGCCCTTGCCTAGCAAAAGTGTTGGGTGCTTGGGAGCAAAGGATGGTAGGGAAACATGTGTCAAAAAACACAAACAACGAACGCTCACACAGGAGTCCTATCGCCATTTGTGCCTTCGGAAAGCTGTGCCCACATTTCGAGGCTACGACCAGCGTCACCACGTTGGTGAAATGGACTCATTGTGTTTGAGCCATTCCAAGCCCAGGATGTTAAACAAAAAGGGTGCCAAGTATGCGTACTTATGAAAAACAAAAGAGGCAAATTAACGGGCATGTACGCAAAAAGGATCATAGGGTTACGAGTAGAAATGGTAACCGCAGACATGCATGTTTCTGGCTCGTTAGCCGTCATCAGTGCGGCATAACCAAGTAAGGTATTGCACTTAGCTAGCAAAAGTGTTGGGTACTTGGGAGCAAAGGATGGTAGGGAAACATGTGTCAAAAAACACAAACAACGAACGCTCACACAGGAGTCCTATCGCCATTCGTGCCTTCTGCCAGTTGTGCCCACATTTCGTGGCTACGACCAGCGTCGCCACGTTGGCGAAACGGACTCATTGTGTTTGAGCCGTTCCAAGCCCATGATGTAAAAAAAAATGAATTTAACCTTTCCACAATGTTATAGATTTTATGGTCTTATTTGTTCTAGTATTACGTATTATAATAATTCAAAAAATCTCTACAGGTTTAGCTTACATATTCTTATTAGACCAAAGCTAACACCTCTAGGTAAGTACTTATTTTACATACGTATAATACCACAGTTTAACTGTTTTTAAGTGTCTTTTTATATATCCAAATTTAATAGTTTATTACTTTATAAATATAAAATCTCTACTTACATTGGCAAACAGAAAATTCTTTAAAAAATAGAAAGAACTTTAAAGCATTTAGAACAAATTGAGGGTGGCAACATGTTCTCAAAAGAGAAAAAATATATTACCCGCTATATAAATATATTTGCTAGTTAGTCACCCACAAATATATTCCTTCTATGTTGGTATTTTTAATTTAACTATAAACGAAATTAACAAACCTTTACCACATAACATTTCCACGTCGCTCAATTTCTGTGTAAAATATTCCTGCAGCTTGCAGTAGTTGTCCACTGTAATTCCAGAGGACCGGTACAATGGAATAGCTCTTTGACGTTTACTCACTAAATCTTGGTAACTAACGAGGGGTCCACAAAGGGACGCAGAAAGCAGAATTCTAACCGTTCATCGCGTTCCTCTCTATGTATGTATACAAGGTGATCGGCACTTAATATAACAGTAATAAATATATTAACGATTAATAAATACTTTTAAAAAAGTCAAAAATTAATCATAAAAATTTAATATAGTTTCCATAACTACTGGACAACTGGATAAAGCTCGCAAAAGATTCGAATAGTTTTTAAAACTTCCAAACATTGAAATAATAGTTACAATATAATAAAAGTATATTAACAAGTTATTTTTAGTATAAAAATATTTTGAAGCATACCATTTTTTTTATGTTTCAATTTATTTTTTAATTATTAATTTTTTATTTTTAAATAATAAGTATTTATTCAGTGCTAAGCTAATTGTCAATCTAATTTTAATATTATGCTTTGCCTTAAGTGCTGTTAACTATAGATATGTCTTTTTCATCCAATTGATATGTATATTTTCCTAAAGTTTTCGTATCCCTTGCTAATTCTAAGCACGTCACTAATATTGTAACATTTTTAAATCCATTTAAAATTCTTAATAGTCTTTCTCTCAACTTTATACCAAACCTAGTTGGAGTCGATGTTAGCATTCCGTAACATTCTTAATAGTTTACTTTTTTATTAGTTTATATACATTTATTTTTTATTTCTTATTTTATATATTTTTACACCTTTAAATATCTTCTCGTTGATGTCAGATACTTGAACAGATTAGATACCTTCTGCAAAATTAAGATTGTATTTTATTAAGCTGTAACTGCAGAGAATTTGACGTCTATTGATTCAACAAAGCCAGATTAAATCGTTTGATCCTTGTCAGGTTTTTAAATGCTTATAACATTTTTTGGCAAATTTGGTAAAAAAATACAATTATACCAGATTTTTTTTTTCTTAACAAATTCTGACAATCTGGTAAGGAACAAAATCGTTACACCCTATTCTGTCTTGTAGACTTATAACCTAATCAGCTTGCGGCGGACTACTTTATTCTATAGTTTTTCACCCTGTAAGCCGTAAATGGGATTGTCGGTGAATAATGCATTTGCTTAAGACTTTCTGGCAGCTGTCAGTTATATATTGAGGACCGAGTCATGACTGCGATAAATTCTAAATACTATTGGTGGTTAACAGTAAGAGCGTGTAGGTCTTGCACTGTATTTTATTGTGATTGATCACAAAATATACAAAAACAGATATTATTTTTTTTTCCACGAAAAATATACGAAAAATGAATAACAATAACAGCATTAAGTTTTACACCATATAATGAAATGATCCATCATCTAAGTATAATTGAAACCCTGCAATAGGTTTTGTTTTGGAATAGTACTAGTAAGAGTTACATATAATATACATTTTTAATGCTAAATGTGCAATTCAAATTACGATTAATTAAGGATGTTGTAAGTTTGTTTCACCCAGGTGCTTCGACCCGCCTTAGGCGGTTGGCCATGAGGAAAACCGATCCCTACTATTTGGAAGGTTTGACCTTGAGACTTATTATTAGTAAAAGCGAAAGATGTTTTGATAGGAAATTGAAGCGGTTTTAATAGATTTGATAGATCAGTTGGGATCATCGGTATCCTCATTATATGAGCTAGTTAACCAGCTGGTGGTTCAGTTATATTGGTTGCTACAACTTAATTGTCCTTTAATTCCTTTATAAGTAGCCTTGCCCCATTGCACATGCTAAATTTGTGATATCTGTCGTGATTATGATATGTATGTATGTATAGATCCGATATAACGAAATCTGTGGACACGATAGTGATCGCATTTCTAAGCGGATCGAAATGAAATTTGGTACAAAAATCAATCGTCCCAAAATCTCGGTCGAGTTCGTTAATGGGCCAAATCGGTACGGCCGTTTGGGCGTGACATCAAATCAAAATGGAAAAAAATTCGTAACTTTTTTACTTCACCCGGTACAAAAAAATGTTAAGGGACTTTTTTGTTTGTCTTAAAGAGACCTACAACTTTTATCTAAAAATTTTTTTTTTGAAACGTATACTTTTAATATATTCAATTAATATAAACCTACTGATGCGCCTGGCTTACCAAAAGGGCCATTTTTTTAAATGAAACATAGCCTATGTCACTCGGGAATAGTGTAGCTTGCCAAGGGTGAAAGAATTTTTGAAATCGGTCCAGTAGTTTCGGAGCCTATTCATTTCAAAAAAACAAACAAACAAACAAACAAACCTTTCCTCTTCATATTAGTATAGATCACTCATAAAAAATAATAACAGTTTTCCTTGCTTCGCTTTGATTATTCGTGCCGGGGGCTGCTGAATCTCATTTCCTGCTCAATTGACATAATATACTAAGTAAGTATTTATAAACAACATGTTAAGACTCTTCTGAGTATATAAGCATGTAAAAATTAAAGTTTACAATATTGGGTTTTATGGTCAATTAAGAATGAATCTATTAATATTTTCTGATCTTTAAACATTAAGTTTCAATAGGGATGTGGACTATTTTTGGAAAAGTATTTAAAACCATGCATAAGTACCAAATATAGCCTAAACTACTTGTTATTATTTTTTTACTACAACTAATAGCTTAAAAATAAGTTATTTAAAATTCCATTTCAAATTTCGTGCCAAAACGAGGATATCTGTGAAACGCCCGCTGTGACGTCACTTGCTCCTAAACATTGTCGAAGTTGTATGTAATAGAAAGTTATTTCGTAGTTTTGTGTTAATAAGATGGATTCTACATTTTATAAACATAAAGTTTAAAGTAAAAACAGTAATAATATTATCCAAATAACAACAAACACCATATTACTTGACAGCGAAAATTCTTGTTTGGAAACAAGTGACGTCACACATTTTGTTTGGTGTTCATTGTCACGTGACTTGAGAGTGAAATATTTAATAACATTTTATTAAATAAAAAATTAATCCCCTGTTTATTGAAGAAAATATTGTGTATTTTATTATTTTTATTATAGAAACTAACCTTTCGTGGTAAAATTTTATACTTATTTGAGTACAGTCCACATCCCTATTGCATTGTACTTGAAAGAGGAATATAGAGGAATAAGAAAACAAAAAATTCTATAGTGAGAATATAATGTTTCATAGAATATAAATTCAAAAAATTGGAAATAAAATTCATTCTAAACAATAGATAAATAAAAATATTAGGTCCAATTGGATACGCTTTAAGGAGAATAAAAACTTTATAGTCACAAAATTATCTCAATCTCTAATTATCGGATATACTTGCAAACATTTCAAAAGAAATACAATCACCAACTTCCATAGGTTCTAAAAAATGTAGGCTAAAGAATAATTTTGAAAACTTACCAATTTCTGAATTCTGAATCTTTACATTTACTTGACAAACCTAATTTTAAAATTTTGTGGTACCATACTTGACACAAGTAAAATCTATAACCGGTTAACTTTGAAAGTGGCAAAATTTTAAAAATGGCACTATGAATTAATTGTTCAACGTCGACTACTACATTTTTTTGGTTAAAGAAAAATTCAGTGCTTAACATTTATCGCTAACAGTTTGAAACTTTTTAAAATATTTATAACTATTTTTATCAGGTAATAAAGCAATATGACCGGAATATAATAACCATTTTAAAAGCCTGGTTGGTGAATAGTTGTTAAAAATACTTTGTACAATACTCAAATAAACCATCTATATAAATGGTATCATAGGATCACAAAAAAAAATATTTATAAAGCAGGAAAAGGTATTTAAATTTGTTTCTTATCTAAAGAGCAAAGCAAATGTTTGTCTTTAATTTTAGTTTTCAAATCTAAATTAACAAACGCGTCAAAAACCTGATTTCTTTTCTTAGGTAATGCTAATGAAATATCACAACGTGCTTCGTACATGTTTCTTCTCACTCGTAGTAGATCATCGCTTCCAATGTCTGAAGCCCTAGCAAAAAAATCAGACAGTTAATAATAAATAATTTAATCTATTGAATATTGAGTACTGACAGTTAAATCCTTAGGAATTAGTTTCGATGGTTTTTATGTACAATCCTTAGCAGCGTTTTTTTAACGCATTGTTAACCCTTTATAGGGCAAGACTTCTTTCTTTTCAGATTGACTGATTTTTTTGTCAGTGATATGCAACAAGACCATAGTAACAAGGATATATCATGATTTTTTTCAAAAAAATGTTTTTTTCTTTTTTATGGGGAGGTTCCGTACGGAACCACCATCCATTTAGGACCACGGTATATTTTTAGTGTTAGGTGGTTCCAAATAAATCCACTTTATATTTTTCAACAGTTTATTATTGTGCAATAAGATCGACAATATGGTACATAAACATTAGTACAAAAAAAATATATCAGATCACCTTTATTGTACATGAAATGGTTTAAAACAATCTTGGCACAAACCAACATCACATTGAGAACAAGAGACTCTTGAACGCTTAACATTTTTCTTCGTACTACAATAAGCACAGCGTCGTTTAGTACCCTTTACACTTTACAGAAAAGTGGTTCCCTACATTACTACGTCTAAATGTTCCCTGAACAGATACTTTGCGACCGCTCTTTTTAGTAATTTTATTTTTCCCTGGCATAAGCGTAGGTCCTAGAAATTTTCTGCCACAGTAGTTACCAATAAGTTGATTGGCTAAAATACTTCTAAAAGTCAAATGGGACATACAACTATTTTTAGAATTTTGCTCCTGTTTTTGGGTCTTATGTAATAGGTAACTGTTCACAACTGACGCATCCACGAAAAAATAAAATAATTTTAGCCACCACCGTCTGCTTTTCCAAGATATATTGTAACACGCCATATACTGATCAAATTTATCTACGCCCCCCATATTTATATTATAGTCTTTTACTGCCTGTGGGCAAGGTATTGCATCTCTGTTTCCTCTAATATTTGTTCTAAGTACTGTTGTTTTGTTTGAAGGATCGTGAAAAGAACTAGCTACTAGAACACTTTTTGTTCCACGATCTTTCCACTTGCATATAGATAAATCTTCCGACATGCAAAAGTCATATTCTCCCCTTTTCATATCTTTGTCACGTAAAAGTTTGTTTTTAGGATAATATTTTCTATTAGAACGTAGGGTTCCACAAGCAAATGTATCTAGCTTTAATAGTTCTGTTAGGAGTGAAAAACTGGTGAAAAAATTATCAAAATATAGGCAGTGATGAAATGATTTTGAAATATCTAACACCACCTTTTCGCCAAGTCCAAATTTTTTTCCCACTTCATTTTTTTCTTTCCCTTCATAGATTTTGAAATTCAAAACGTATCCAGTATCAGAGCATGCTAGCATTCAAATTTTAAAGCCTCGCTTAGTAGGTTTCATGGGCATATACTGCTTCAATGACGTGCGGCCCTTGAAACCTACCATGCTTTCATCTATTGAGAGATTTTTCCCAGGTACATAAAATCTTGGAAATTTCTCATTTAGCATTCTGATAAGTGGCCTAACCTTATACAGTTTATCGAAATTTGTGGAGCCACGCTCAGGCATTTTACTATTATCATTTAGATGTATAAATCTAAGAATTTTTAAAAAACGTTTTTGGGATATAATCTGACTTACCCGTTCCACGTGAAAATTTGAATCTGTGGACCAATACATTCGTATACTAGGAAGGCGATGGAAGCCCATAATCAATAGTATTCCCAAAAAAGCTAAAAATTCTTCGACCTCTAAATCTAGATTTGTCCCCTTTTGCACCGCGTATTTGTTTGATTCACGTACTATTGTATTTATAAGTTCGTCACAGAACATTTTTTTGAAATACTCTAAAGGTGACTCTGATGCATCAATATTGCAATGTTTAGTATGTGATGACGAGTAATTAGTATATTTCTTCGGCAACAAGGCAGTCTTCGTCCACTTTATTTTATAGTCAACTTCTTGGCTATCTTCTTCATCCTCACCTTCTTGGCCATCTTCTTCATCCTCACTGCTGTGGTCTGTTTCATCCAATTCAGTTATTTCATGTGCTTCCCTATCACACGCATCTTCACTTTCTCTGGAATAAGAAGCAATATTTTCCTTTTCAATTTGAAAATTAGGATCACGGACAGAATCATCTGAATCGAAATCTTCATTTGAATCATCCGCAGCAGAAAATGTATTTGGTAATGTTTTATTACGTAAACTGCGTTTTTCCCATGAACTACTTGTCGAAGGAGCTGTGCTTGGTAAGTCATCTTCACCGTCCGTGTCTCCATCAATGTCTGAATATATAGCCTGCTCTTCTGTTATACCATTTATAAGATCAAAAAGTGCATCACTTTCCATTCTTTCCAATTTTTCAAATGACCACCTGTTTTCTGCCATTTCTCACTGGTCACCTTCCCTGAAAAATATGAATAACATGTTATCGCTTCTAAATATATAAACAGTATTACTGTTACAATTGTCTAGAATAATTCAGAATAACGTAAATTAATCAAAAACCAATTTTTAATGCATAGAAGTTACAACAAAAATATAACAAAAATATTCAATTTTTAGGTTAGAATAACTGGTCTATAATTTATTCAGAATTATATCAACAAAACTATATCAAAGCTGTGAATTATTTACAGAAAAACATTTGCAATTCTATCAAATTGTACTTACCGGAACACAAAATCAAGAATGTCACTAAACAATAACAAATTTCTCATAAAAAGTAACCACTGACACGAAAACAACAGACAATCTGCTTTGAACTGATTGGTGGCACCAAATGGAACCACTCTTACACAATTTATAGAATTGTGCTTATGCGTATTGGAAGTGGTCCCGAAACATAGCCACCTATCGCTCAGAGCATAACGATCTGCCTATTAGGTCTATTTTACAAGGTAATATCATTATATTTTGAACCTTTTATCTGGTGGTTCCACAGAGGTGCCACCAACCTATAAAGGGTTAATAGTTTGTCTAACAATTGTCATTTCCCGTTCATGGTTAAGATTCCAAAATCGTTTTATTCACCTCATTTTCCCACACTTCGCAATGTGTGCTTTTGAAAATTTATAATTATTTAACAATAACAATTTTGCACGCCTTTCACTCAGATAGATTGTACCTCCATTCTCTTAAGAAACTTACAACTGACCACTTACTTATGAAGACTGAGTTTATGCCACCTAACCTTATGAAAAATTAATACTTTTTTATCGGTAGTTGTTGGTGTTATCAAGTTAACAAGTTTCACTAATTCACAAAGGTCATTAGAGAATTACTTTGAATAATATAAATAATTGTATTATAATCTGTGATAGAACTCGGTTGTCAAAAAAGGGTACCCTTTTACGATACGGAATTAAGTCGTGTAAACGTGGTACAACTCGGTAGTCCCCCATTTAACAACTTGGTGTATACTTTTTTCTACATTGATTGTTTTTTAACGACTAAGTGATACTGTTTTTATTAACCTACTTCAAAAAAGGAGAAGATTCTCAATTCGACCATTTTTTTTTTGCATTACTGTCCCACTCTAAAGCCAAAGACCTTTTCTCACAAAGAGAAGGAATGAGCATTTAATCAATTCTCTTGCTCACTGCGGGTTGGTGATTTCAGACAATTAAGTCCACGTTTCATCACGATGTTTTCCTTTACCGTACGTGCTTCGTGTTTCTAGGTGTTAAGAGTCACATTGGTACATGTCAGGATTGTTGGGGATTGAACTCAGTTCCTCTTGTACGGTATTTGGAACGTTTTGAAAATAGTACATCATGAATTAAGTGGCAACTAAAAATAATAAAATAAAAACTTAAAAAAAATTAACTGCCTTCAAAAAAAAAATGCACTAAAAAGCCAGAAATAAAATCTTTATTTTTTAAAAAAATTGGAATCAACTAGGAGTCTGATTTTGACTTCCTTGAAGTCGGCTCCAATGGGAAATTACCCTCTATTTTAATCTTAGCAATTAAATCTAGATTTCGAATGTTAGTAACTCAAATCCTTTGCAAAGATATAAGCCATTGGAGCCGACTTCAAGGAAATTGAAATCAGATGCCTAGTTGGTTCCAAGTTTTTTAAGAAATAAAGATTTTATTTCTGGCTTGTTAGTGCATTTTTTTTGAAGGAGGTTTATTTTTTTAAGTTTTTAATTAACTTACAAATTATAATTCTACCTATAAATATAAGCTTAAGGGTTCCCAAACAAAAATAATGTAATAATTTTAATATTACCTTCTTAAAGTGCATTTCGAAAAATCTTTAAACTTTACTCTTTTTTAGCTTATCGATCTATTCTCTTAAAAAAATTCACTTTAATTTTCTATTGTCTGTTCCAAATCCTGACACCTACTATTTTCTATTCATGCTAGAGAGTAACAATAGATTATAATAAATTCGAAATCAACCCCACGTCGCAATTTTCTCTTTTATATTAGCTTCTCTTCCTACGAGTAAGCAGTTGAAATTGGTATAAATTTAAATTTTCGTCCGCTTTCCGAGACATACTGTTTTCCCATTACGCATCCTAGCGATAAATTTCACACATTAAAGAAGATTCACTAGGTAGGTAGGTATTTAGGAAGAGAAAATAAAGGTTTTTTTACGTGACGTGCGTAAATAATTTTTTACTAAAATAAGTATAACATTTGTTAAGAAAATAGTTTACTTGCTCATGTAAAAATAGTAAAAATTCTATAATACTGAATAGAAAATGACAGATAGTTATACCTATGTTTATAAGTTCTCTAAATCTTAATATATAAAAATCCAATGTCCCGATGTATGTTAACTCTTCCCTAAGTCAACCGAATTCGATGAAAGTTGGCATTTAGGTGTAATTTTGTTCAACTTGAGAGATAGCATATATCTTAATAAGTATATCAAAATGATTGGTCTCAATAATTTATAAGGAACAATAAACTGACTATCAGCAACAGCAATGATTAGTGTTATTAATCATAAGTTTCATAAATCTCAAACAGATGGCGCCCTAAATTAATTTTTATACAGAAAACTATAGGACCTTCAGCCGAGAACTTCTCACAGACGGCAAATGTGAATTCCAAATTTCTACACGTAGTGTATGTAAATTTTTAATCGATATATTACTTAACATCCATTTTTCTCAATTATTTTTCATTCCATTTTCATGTGTTTTTATATTATTTTGGATATTTATTCAACTACTAAATTAAAGTTATTGTTATAATTTTTCCTTCGTAGGTTCTGGATAAGCGATAACAGCAGACAAACTTAACAATTACTTAGTTAACACAACAAAATAACAATTTTTTTTAACTAATTTACACAACTTTCATACAATTACAATTACTAAATAATGTCGTTAAAATATCTCGTATAACAATTCGCACTTTATCGCCAGCTACTACCAATACAATTAATTCTATTTATCGCCAACTAATACCACTATTATTTATCGCCGACTATCGCTATAACAACTACTGTTCTGTTCTTTCCATCCAACCGGTCCTTATATATAAAATTAATCCTTCTAGAACCATCTACACAGATCTCAAGTCTTCTAGCACCGAAGATTTTCGAAGTTCGAGATCAATCCATCAGTTACGCGGAGACTCAAAGATTCTCCGTACGGTGACTTACTTACACCTTACTCCACTGACAGGTCCGGCTTGGTACGTTACATTATATTAAAACAGAAAAATATCTAAACCAAAGTACAAGTACTCTTTAGTATACTTAGGTTAGTTTTAGACTACCTACCAAATTTTATAATTTTTTTTTATTTCGATTAAATTTTTACTTACTTAATTATATTTTTAGTAAGATGCCATCAAAAAAATCGAATCTTAACAATGGAATAGTTTTTTTTAGACTACCTACGGTCAGATTTTTATAAAATACCCATTTTATGAGCAAACTGAGACCAGCTTTTTATAAGTATCTGTTCTATAAATAAAACTAAACTCTTAAACAGTTAATCCTTAGGGAACAGGAAAGGCATCAGAACTGTTAACATTTTACTTATGTTTTGAAGCATGATCATCTGAAAATTCATATCTGACTGATGGCAGTTAAAGTCATTGTATCTTTATGTTTGATTGTAAAAATATATGCTGCTTAATTATTAGAATTATGCTAAAGTGTAGCGATATGTAAACGTTAACTCAAATTTTAAATTTTAACGAAGCTCTAACATCAAAAGGCCAAGCAGACAAAGAATTATCTATTATCTCAGTGGTTTTCATAATAAACCTTGGTCAAATTTCGGGGAAAGCTTTAACTTAAACTTAGATCATCTAGTTTAAATTTGCATGGTAATGTGGTTGCTAAAACGAATAACACTTAAGTTCTATTGGTCATAAAGAATAATTTGTTCGCTTATTTAGTCTCATTGCGATTAGCCCAACTCATTTAAAAAAGCCAACAGTTACAAATTTATTTAATTTTTGGATAAGCACAGAAAAATTTTAGGATCATGAATTAATTTTTATACTACGTTTTCAGTTAATATCTATTTAAGGTAAGGTATACTGTCAGAAGATGTGCAACTGGTATTAGATTTTAAAAATGCGGCCAAGTGTAAGTTGGATACGCGCACTAAATTTTCTGTAAATATTGCAATCGTCTGCCTGTTGCCTTTATCAATATCGAGTAACAACGAGTAAAAAATTATGTAAGTTGAATGGGAGCCCCATAAATAATAATTTTATTCTTGGTTTCAATATTTGTTGTTAGAGCGGCATCTGATAAAATTTTAACTGTCTTACTATAACAGTTCATAATAAGCAGTCTGATGACAGACAGACGGAAGGACATCGAAGTCTTACTAATAGGGTTCGTTTTTGCCCTTTTGGTACGGAAAATGGAATCAGAGCTTCTATAACTGCTTAAGTGTGAATTTCTTTAGGCTTTTAGTAAATAATATATTCCGCACCAATATAAAACAAAAAAAATTAAAGTAAAAATAATTTTTTTCATCCCACATAATTTATTTCAATATTAATCAAAAGTATATCTCAATAATATAATTTAAAACCAAATGATGTAAACACATATTTTTCATACATTTTTTTTGTGCCAACTACGTGGATCAGATTTGGATTAGGAACTTCGTTTACATTATTTCTTTCTTGTCAAAGCGACTTATCACAGCGTATAACACGAAGCACAAAAATTAAGCCGTCTACAAGTTTTCCTCAACGTCAGAAACCCAGCGTCTAAAATTTACAGCACTCACGTTCTCGCCTGTATCCCTAATCTCAACATTTATCAAGTCACGGTGGTAAAAACAGAAACATACGCACTTCATCATAGCATAATAAAACGTCTTTGTGGGCAACAACGCTACCGACAGCCTCTCCACGCAAAAACACAAAGGCGGAACTAAAAGTAGGATAAGAAGGGCTTGCTACTCCGAGAACTAAACAACAATACTTAAACCGTATCTTGTGTTACAAAACATTTTCTTTCTCCATTCGAGAATATTGTGCACTGGACCCTAAAAGCGTTTGTTGAAAGAAAGATAGTACATATAATTTATACGAAGATGCTTTCAGTGCTATTCCAGGTTTAATCCGTATAAGCAATACTTTATTTGAACAATTTTTGGATATCAAGTCGCTTATTTAAAATCGGGAAATTCGTTAACAGTCAACCGTTAGTTTATCGGTGACTTGAATTTTCTTGGTTTTAAAGCAGTGTCAAGATAAAAAAATTATTGAAAAACATCTACTACATTAAGTTAATCGTATATTTTAAAGTTTCCCTTTTCTCAAAATATATACCGCCTCTGGGTCTGAACAACCTCTTTACGCAAGTAGTAGGCCATAGCAGAAGCCTTTGTCTTTCGAAATAATACTCCTTTTCAGGGTAGAAATCATTCATATCTTCCAGTCGGTTTGGCAACAATGGGATGCAGATCTGGATTTGCATATAATTCTGCTTGTGCTTTCGCGTGTCTGATAGTTTCAGTTTTACTCACTGCTTTTGTAAATATGTATGTTCCTATGTATTGTATACAACTTGCCAAAAATATCATAGTAAGTAATAAAAAAAATATTTTAAAAAATAAAATAAAATGTAAACTATGTATAAGAAATACTGATCGTTTTATAAAAATCATTACAGTTAATATTTGAAGTAAAAGTGTTTATGATTTATGTACCAATCCATATTTCTTTGGTGCTTTCATGTCTACCATCGTTATCTCCCCCTAACTAATATTTGTATGTAAATGATTAAGCTCGGCAATTATAAAATTAAAACCTGTGAAAATTTATTGCTTAAAACATCGCAGGTCAGACGTAGGGGAAAACCTCGAGCGCAGTTACCCACACGAGCTACTCGTAGGTATATACATATTGAAACATGTATGGGGGCTTTTTACACAATTTACTTACAAAATTGTTAAGATACACTGAACTCTGCTGGATAACGTCTAACTACTTGACAATACAATGAACTCTTGTGAACACTTGACTCGAACTCCCGTTACCGGCCCATGCATCCCCTTATATATAACAAATTAAACAAATGAACATTCTGGAACTTTCTAGAATTTTCTAGAAACATTATTTAATCTAGTCAGTGTTATTTTTAGAAGTTTCTAAAAATCAACTGTCAATAACAATCTTTCAAATTAAGGTCCCTTCACGGTTATCCCGTTACACTGCCCCCTCCTTAGATTCATTCCTCCTGGAATGTCATTTCCTACATCGGAATCCCGCACACTCCGTGAGCCAGCCAAACCATCTTCTTGGAGTTGCTGCGCATCTCCACTGTGGTTTCCCTGGTAAGGCGCCAAACGATCATGATGGACCACGATGGGTTTCCCTCTGGGAATTTTCACGATCACGGGCCATTTCTTCACCAGGTTTACAACCAAACACCAAGTCACATGGTAGCCTCATTTCTCTACCGAACAGGACCTTCGCAGGCGTTTGGCCAGTTGATTCGTTGATGGCCGATCGAATTGCCATTAGAAATAGTGGAATATGTCGATCCCAATCCCTCTGATAATCTGACACCACTTTTGACAGATAGTTGGTTATAGTCCGGTTCATTCGTTCCACTATTCCATCAGACTGAGGATGCATCGCTGTGGTTCTCGTTTTGCGGATGCCTAATCTTTGGCAAACTTCTTGAAACAGCTTGCTCTCAAAATTTCTCCCTTGGTCTGAGTGTAATTCAAGTGGTACCCCAAATCGGCTTACGAATTCTTCAACCAATATATCTGCTAAAGTGGTGGCTTCCTGATTGGGAACTGCATAGGCTTCAACCCATTTAGTGAAGTAGTCCATGACAACAAAGATGTACTTGTTTCCTACATCGCTCTGTGGAAGTGGCCCCAATATATCTACTGCGATTCTTTCAAAAGGACTTCCAACCAGGTATTGCTGCATTTCCGCCTTCGGTTTTCGGTGCAATTTACCCAGTAAAATCTATCTCGGATCTTTTGCAGCGTTTTCGTAATACCCAGATGTCCTCCAGAACTATCATTATGCATCTGTTTTAAAATTTCTGGTACAGCATTTCTTGGGACCACTATTTGTTTTTTTGTTTCTGTGCCCTCGGAATTTTCTACAAGTCTTTTAACGAGCCCTCTGTCCAAAATTAAAGAGTTCCATTGGGACCAGTATGCTTTTAAAGCAGGAGAGGATGAGGATATCTCTCTCCACAACGGACGACGGTCCATTCTCTTCCACTCCCGAATCTTTCTCAGAACGGGATCGTTTTCTTGTTGCTCCTCCAGCATAGAGCCCTCGTCTTCTGGCACAACCTTAACTAAGGCAAGTTTTTCCTCGTTCTGCTCCATACGGGTACAATGGGGGCAATCAGGTCGACATGGTCTTCTGGAAAGTGCATCAGCATTACGATGTCTGGTTCCAGGTCTGTGCTCGATTTCAACATCATATTCTTGCAGTTTTTCGAGCCATCTTGCTATCTGTCCTTCTGGGTTCCTAAAGCTAAGTAGCCACTTTAAACTGGCATGGTCTGTTTTGATCAGGAATTTTCTGCCATACAGATATTTATAAAAGTGTTCGACGGATTTTACAACTGCTAACAGTTCCCTCCGAGTTACACAGTAGTTCTTTTCAGCTTTCGATAAAGTTTTGCTGAAGTAACCAACCACTCTTTCCTTACCGTCTTGTAGCTGTGACAAGACGGCTCCAATTCCCACATTGCTGGCGTCGGTGTCCAGAATAAGCTTACCATCAGGAAGTGGATAAGCAAGAACAGGTGCTGACGTATGCTGTTTCTTCAATATTTCAAACGCCTTTTGACATTCCTGATCCCAACAGAAGGACTTATCTTGTTCTGTCAAACGTGTCAAGGGTTTGGCGATGTCTCCAAAATTCTTGACATATCGTCGGTAATAGGAACAAAGACCCAAGAAACTCCGAAGCTGATGTTTGTCGATAGGGATTGGCCATTCCTGAACGGCTTGTATCTTAGCAGGGTCAACAGCAACACCGTCCTTGCTTACGTTATGTCCTAAATAGTTGACCTGTCTCTGGAACAAGTGGCATTTCTTAACATTCAATGTTAGATTAGCGTTCCGTAATCTTTTAAAGACTTCTTCCAGGTTAGATAAATGTTCCTTAAAGGTCTTGCCCATTATGATGATGTCGTCTAGATAAACTAGACAAGTTTCCCATGACAAACCCCGCAGGATGTTCTCCATTAGCCGTTCAAACGTCGCAGGAGCATTACAGAGGCCAAACGGAAGGACCGTAAATTGCCACAACCCTGATACACTGGTAAAGGCAGTCTTTTCTTTGTCTGCAGGATCCATTTTAACTTGCCAGTATCCGCTTTTAAGGTCCAAGGTAGAAAACAAAGTAGAACCCGCCAAAGCGTCGAGGGCATCATCAATCCTTGGCAGAGGATAACTGTCCTTCTTAGTGACATCATTTAACTTTCGATAGTCGACACAAAACCGCATTGATCCGTCTTTCTTTCTCACTAATACCACAGGAGAAGCCCACGGACTACTGGATGGTTCGACTATGCCATTTTGGATCATTTCTTTAAGGGCTCTGTCTGCTTCTTCCTTCTTAACTTGAGGCATCCTTCGGGGTACCTGTCGAATCGGACGTGCATCACCAGTGTCAATTCTATGTTGTACAACATCAGTTCTTCCCAGTTTCCTTTTAGAACCAAATACAGGTTTATAACGATAAAGTAGATCTCTTACCTGTTTCTTTTCTAATTTTGACAAAGAGGGATCTAATTTTGTCATTAATTGTTCAATTTCGTTGGTCTCATCTGTTTGCGTAACGTTTACCTTGTGAATTATGGCCGTTACTGGTTCTAAACTTCCCATTTCCGTGTCCTTTCGGAGAAAAACTGGATGATCGTTCAAGTTGATAACTCGGATGGGTACCTCTTTGGCGGATCTAACAAGAGTCTTACCCACAAGGAGTCCTTTTCCCAATTCATGGTCATGGTTCTTCGGCTCTATCATGGCTGGGGCACCATCTGGCTCCGGTCCATCCAACCGCGCTGTGACGACACATTCGCAGCTCGCCGGAAGTTCGATATCATCGATTAGCTTGATCGAGGCATTGTCAACTTGTTTTCGGTGCAGGAATATTTCTTCATTACCAGTACGAAGGATACGTTGGCGAAGATCCAAATGAAAACCACAGTGGAGCATAACATCCATGCCCAGAACAACATCTTCATCAACGTCAGCCACCAGCACTGAGTGAACAAGAGAGGTTGAACCAAACTGTAGCGTCACCTGTATCTCACCGTAGACTCTAGCAGAATCTCCGGTAGCGGTACGCAGTCTCCAACTGGTAGGCCACATCTTCTTTCGCATAATGATGGATGGTCGAACGATAGTTTTCGTAGCTCCAGTGTCTACCAGCATGCTAAAGTTCTTCCCATCAATGAGGCCATCCACATATAAGCTGTCCACGTGATGTCGCAGAGTTGCCAATTTAATGGTGTGAGGGGCTTCGGGAATGTTTGGGGTCGATTTCGCCCTCCAGGAGTCGACCCGTTCTAGTTTTCCTGCTGCTGGGGTACTTCAGCAGAAGATTTTTCTTTTTGGGGGCAAGTATTTCTTATATGGCCTAGTTCTCTGCAGTTCCAGCATCTCACTGGGCGCCTTCTTTTTGGAGATAACTTCATTAATCTCTCTACTACCGCTTCAACGTCGCTAACGGAATAAACGGCATGGTCGTAGTTACCAGTGATTTCCCTTAGTCGAGCAACTCCACGTGAGGCCTCCGTCGCCGCCTCAAACTCCAGGGCAATGGTCAAGGCGTCCACAAGAGTCTTCGGCCGCGCCAACCATACAGCGCGCTGCAACTCGACGTCTTGAAGACCATCGGTGAAGGTTTGGACTGCTAGGCACTCCAGGAAATCCTCCGCTGCATTTGAATACGCAAGTCGAACCATTTTTGCTACATCCGCTTCAAATTCCTGGATAGTTTCTCCATTTTTCTGTTTTCGGCTCTTTAACTGCATTCGGTACACCGGTTGTAGATGAGTTTGACCATAACGCATCTCTAGACGATTCACCAATAACTCGAAGTTGTCAGCTTCATCCGGTGTCAATGATTGCAAGACGTCTAAAGCTTCGCCTCGCAGAGCTACGGTTAGGGACAATGCTTTCTCCTGGGATGACCATCCATTAGCTCTGGCCGCTGCGTCGAATTGTTTCAGGTAATTTGGCCAGGAAGTCTTCCCGTCGAAGGTCGGGGGTTTCATCGTTGTTCGTACATGGGTCGTCTCCTCGCTTCTTTGTCGTTCGACGTCTGCGTGGCAGGTTTCCATCCTTCTTGCATCTCCGTCGCCGTGGTGGATGGTTTGGTTTCGGCGGCTAGCTTCCTGTTCTTGTTGAAGCTTCCTTATCTCGGACTGCATTTGCTGGTTGATCTGGTTTTGCTCGTCTCGCAAGTTGGACACTTGCTGATTTTGTTCGTCTCGCAAGCTGGACACTTGCTGATTTTGTTCGTCACGAAGAGTGTACATTTTGGAGCGCAAATGCGATATTTGCTGGGAGAAGGAACTGGATAACTCCTCTGGTAGGGTAGACATCCGTTGTGACAGCTGGGACATATCTTCGCGCTGGCTCTTCATCTGACTGGAAAGCTCCTCTTGCTGGCTCGTCATTCGTCCTGATATCTCCTCTTTCAGCTGGGACATATCTTCGCGCTGGTTCTTCATCTGACTAGATAGCTCCTCATGTTGGCTCGTCATTCGTCCTGATAGCTCCTCTTTCAGCTGGGACATATCTTCGCGCTGGCTCTTCATCTGACTGGATAGCTCCTCATGTTGGTTCGTCATTCGTCCTTATAGCTCCTCTTGCAGCCGGGAAAGTTGTTGAGCTTGTTCTTCTTGCAGCCGGGAAAGTTGTTGAGTTAGTTCAGAATTTGCTTTTTGAACTGGGTCTTCGTACTCCACAGCGTCAGGGTCCAAATTATTATTTACGTAGTACTCACGGAGCCTTCTCAACAATACGGATTTGCTTCCAGTAGTTTCCAACTCTAATTCTTTAAGCTCTCTTCTGAGCTCAGCCACCAATAGTTCATTTATCTTTTTTCCAGGCATTCTTGTATCTTCACCCCACACCTGACACCAATTTGAAACACGTATGGAGGCTTTTTACACAATTTATTTACAAAATTGTTAAGATACACTGAACTCTGCTGGATAACGTCTAACTACTTGACAATAAAATGAACTCTTGTGAACACTTGACTCGAACTCACGTTAACGGCCCATGCATCCCCTTATATATAACAAATTAAACAAATGAACATTCTGGCACTTTCTAGAATTTTCTAGAAACATTATTAAATCTAGTCAGTGTTATTTTTAGAAGTTTCTAAAAATCAACTGTCAATAACAATCTTTCAAATTAAGGTCCCTTCACGGTTATCCCGTTACAATATCTACATATTAGATATATAAATATAGAGTGATAGTGTAAATTATTTACTAAAATTTAATTCATAAAAAAATATGTAGTAAAAAATATGACCAAGAGATAAAAATTATACATAAAAATAAAATTTTAACAAATAATAAAATTTAATTTGGTATCATGTTATGCCTTTTATTGATATACTAAGAAAAATAAGTCCTAAATACCAGTCCTTTAATCCATAAATAATTAATTAGTATTTTGTTTCTATCTAAATCACATAATCTTAATGTATTAAATTTTAGAGTTTTTGCTATTATAATTTAGTAATGTCATTATATTACCGCAGCATTAAAAAAATACGCAAATTAATTCAACATACCTCAAAATAAAACGAAAAATATAGACTGACAATCGCATAAACATATTTATTAAGATCTGCACAATATCTCATTATTTAAAGGAAAGAGTAATAAAACTACACGACTTGTTTTAAATAGAGTTATCCTGGTAAAAACTTATAACTTCACGGACCAAACAAATGCCTTCGTATGAAAAAGTGCAAATTTAATAAAACTTTTTTTCTGAAAGACGGAAAGTAGCTAGAGGTAAGCGTTGTCGATAATAATATAATCAAAGCAACATAAGTTGAATCAAACAGATTAAAAAGAATTGGCACGTGAGTATTATAAAAGAAATCGACTTTTAAGATAAATAAAGTTAAAGAGTTGCACTCAGTGATCAAAGGTAAAGTGGACTTAGAGTTTAATATTTTAATTGTCGATTTAACAAAATCTCTCTCTCTCTCTCACACACATTAACGTCCTATTGTATGTGCTAAGGAAAAAAGTGAGTAAGTGTCACATTTGACATAAGTTGAATTTAACGACCAAAAAGCGAAATAATGACTAACCATTCATAGTTTGGTAGTTAGAGCGTTGCCGCGTAGAGACAAAGGTTGTGAGTTCGAGTCCTGCTGGATGCAACGTTTTTTCAATTTATTCTTGTCATTTAATATATTCTTGTTTGTATACGCTTTAAAAATTTAAAAAATTCATAAAATACTGTAACACTTATGGTGATTTTAACACAATTTATTTATGCTGGATAACGTCTAAACAGTTTTATAATGACAATGAACTATTTGAACTCTTCTTAACAGCTCAGACATCCCCTAATATAGAACAAACGAATATTCTAGTCTTTGCGAGAACATAATCTAACCTAATTACTACATACTAGAAGATTCTGGAATACATAACCTAAAACACTCTTCTAAGTTAAGGTCTTTTTCTCATTCGGTTATCCCGTTACGATAATATACTATTATATTTTGTCAGAATATGAAGTTCTAGTCGACATTCGTGTGCTACTAATATGGAGACCTTAGGAAATACGTGTCCAGTAAATATTTGTGTTGTTTACAGATTCGGGTTTTATCTAATCCCAGTCAGCGCTTTTCTATACTCCTGAAATTAACTTTAAACACCAGTATTTTGTTTTAGATATAAAGCTAGAGTGTTCGTTACCACTTATTTTAGATTCTTAAACAAGAATTTTGTAACGTGTTTTGCAGATTTTCAATATTTAGGGTTTTTTCTGAACTTATTTAATTACCTTTGGGAATGAAAATAAATCTCCAACATTAGCCCAATGCAATCGAAATTTAACTTTATACATATTTTTAAAAGCAACTAACAATATGTGAAATCATTAGGTTGACTTAGACTACTGTGGGTTGAATAATATTAAAATTCTAAAACATTTCTAATATTCTCTAAGCCCTTTATTTCCGACAAAACCATTAATCCGAACCCATCACTTATCCATTAACAAAAAACCTCTGCGAAACCTTTCTAGAAATCACCAAACCAAAAAGAACAGCAGTTTATAAAAAGCAATCCATTCAACTTAACAAAACATCGTTGCATGAAGTGAGGGATCCCTATAAACAATAGACTAGCGTTGGCGTGGCCCGCGGCCATCTAGGGAATCCTCTTCCTTATGCCTTCCGCAGAAAACAAGTGACGTACGATGTGACGAGAGCCTGCTGGTCATTATGTTGGTCACTCCGTTCCGCCCCTAGGGGAATAGTGTCGCGTCCCAAATGTACTTCTCTGCATCAATCTTGGTACAGTAGCGGGTCGGAGACACTTCCTAATTCAAATCTACTTTATTAAATTTGATTACCATATAATGGATTACTCTATGATCTGCTAATTACGAAACGGTTATGACATTTTTTATATTTTCCAGAATTATCCACGAATCTGTTTCTTGCCAATTTAGATTTTTAGAACGTATGTAATTGTATTTTTGAGGCTATAGAATTATTAAAAATTCTATAAATAATTTTTTTCAGATTAAATAATAAGCTTACATTTAAATATTCTTGATACGTTATTTGTGACATCAAATGTATATTTTCTACAAATAAAATATAAATCAATATGTTTAAAAATAGTCATTTCTTATTTTATTATTCTTAAGGGGTATGTCAAATTTTTAAGTGCCATCTATTAAATATAAAAATGTCTAACAAAATTTGCATAAATATAAAAAATATTTTTAGTTTACTCCCGTTTAATTTGAAAGATAATATTAAAACTCTTTTTCAAAAAAAAAAAAATATATTGAGAGAAGAGCATTGATTTTTTATTTATTAACTAGCTGTTGCCCGCGACGTCGTCTGCGTGTAATTAGAATAAAATCAAGGTCTTTATGTAAGCACACGCCTGAGTAGCTCGCAGATTGCAGAATTTTTTCAGACTTAAATGACATTTATCGTTATATTTTGGACAATTCACACAATATCTTTATAAATTATAGCCTATATGTTATTCTGATCTATAAGCTACATTACTGTAAAGTTTCATTAAAATCCGTTTAGTAGTTTTTGCGTGAAAGAGGAACAAACATCCATACATCCATCCAAACAAACTTTCGCCTATATAATATTAGTAGGATAGGATATTTTATTTTTAAAAACGATTTCCTTGAATTTCGTATCAATACAAAATTATAATCAGCTCACTTAACTTTGTGTCTTAGAAAATTCACATTATGTTCACATATCTTGATATTTAACAAATTTAAAATTTTATCATGACGAAAAAAATGATGCAAGAAAAAATAAAATCGGTTATAAAAATAAAATCGGTTATTTAGATGCAAAGATAAATATTAAAAATGTGACAAAAAGAGCTATTTTGGTACCTTTGAACGGCTGTAACTAGGGCACCAGCACCAGAATAGTAAAAAAACAAATAGTAGTACTTTTATTACAGTACTTATATACAGGTTTTTTTTTTTTTAATAATTTTTTTGAAAGTTTTTAGAAAGTATAAAATCAAGAATATATTAAATAACATTAAGGAGAAATTGAAAAAATCCAGCGGG
Organism: Altica lythri; assembly: GCA_964028335.1. Taxonomy (NCBI): domain Eukaryota; kingdom Metazoa; phylum Arthropoda; class Insecta; order Coleoptera; family Chrysomelidae; genus Altica; species Altica lythri. The sequence goes on along the minus strand of OZ034802.1, from coordinate 25,243,553 downwards.
ACTCGAACTCGCAACCTTTAGCTGTACGCGATAATGTAGAGATTCTTTCTTCCTTAAACTAAAAATATAAAGATACCAATCTTAAACTTTCCTTTGATAAAACCTTAATACTGTATAACAATAGCAAAAAATTAATAAACGTTTAAATTTTAATTTTTTAATGAACGTAGCATTTAAATTGTGCGAGAACAAGCGATTTTAAAGAACAACTGATTTTAAGACTATCGATAATCGTTATCAATATACGTTAAACTATCATGGAAAGTAAGGGACTTGTTGTATGGAGAAATAAATATTGAAACGTTTCAATTGAAAAAAAATAAAAAAGTAGTCTTTTATTGGGTTTACAATAAAAACATCTTTTCTTCATGCCACGGTTCAGTAAATTAATTGAAAAGAACAGTCGATACATGCCGGTATAATATAGATCATATTACGGTCCTGAGCTTTAAATTGTTAAGATTAGACAGTCTGCACGAACTTGTAACGAATAATATAGGAGAGAGCACTACACTGGTGGGCAGTGGCCATACGTATGTTATTAGTAGCTGCGTATAGTTAAGTTCCATTTTAAATTTATATTTAATTCAAACATTTTTATGTTTCAATCAAAAAAATAATGTGTTTCTTTAACTAGTAAAATAGATTTCATTATGTAAATTAAAACATTTGTTCATTTAAAACTCTTGTTTAAGAACCTTTAGCACCACCAGTTTCGCCAAATTAAAGTGGTAACGGTGGTAAAATAATCATTATTTATATATCATCCCAAAACATAGATAATAAGTAGGTACCTAAACTTGTTTTTCTTTTTAATAACACAACCACCAAGCTGTAATTTCCTTTTAAATTATGCCATTGACAGATTCTGTGTCGATGTCGGTGGTTCTGGACCGTTTCTGGCTAAGGGCCTCAGCGTTCTTATTATTCAGTTTGCTGTAAAGATAACATGCAATTCAAAATTGATACAAATAGAATTCAAGTTCCCCTAGATCTGCAGCAAACCCAATCTTACCAAGCAATTAACGTTATGTATTCAAACTCGGTTAATTTTAAACAGAGAACGTAAACAAATCTACACCACTGTATTATACAGAGATCCTCTTACCCTTAGTCTTTTTAGGTATATCGTCGTCATTCATTATCCAGTATCTAATAAATACTTTAAGTGTAGGTTGCGGAGACCTTCATTAGAAAATTAATTAATAAATCTTTATCTCTTAGTGTATATTATTCCGTCATTAAGAAATATAACCGCTATAAAAAGTCAATTGTTTAAATCGCATGTTTTCCACTTAGTAACGAGCATAGTTCAATACCGACTACGAATTTAGAAAAAGTTAATAAACGACATCTGTTAAAATGGTCAATGTTACCTACTTTTTAATTTCTTTTTTGTTGTTGTTTATGTGGGGCACGAAGTACCTATAGATACCAGGAGACCGAACATAATGTTGAACGAATGGTCTCATATTGGAAGATTGATTTTTTACCGGTAGAGTAACTCTTCAAGACGTACTTGTTCAAATTCTTATAAGTTAATTGTTCGTAACACAAATTTTTAATAGATATAATTTTGAGATAACTTAACATTGGCGCTTTGAATAAAGACACTTTTCCTACATTCTCACTTGCCTTTCGGCCACTAAGAGAGCACAACATCTTCCCATTTTTTTTATTACAATTATTTTAAACTAGCGGCCGCCCGCGACTTCATCCGCGTGGACTTTAGTTTTTTGCCACCGAGTTTCATACAAATTTGCAACCCCTATTTTAAATCCTTAGGGATGGAATTTAAAAAAGTAATTTCTTAGTACACCACTACGTAATAAAACAAATTTATTCTCGAATTTTCAAGACTCTATACGCGTCTATCGACAGTGTCATGTCGGCCAGTTGCAGCGTGCTACCGTCTCACCTCTCCACACACCCCGCTCAGTAAAGCGCGAGTGATATTAGACTATTATTATTTTAAAACTTTAAAAACTTGCATGCTACATGCATGCAAAATCTCATTCCGATCGGTTTGAAATTAACAAAGTTTCATACAAATTTTCATCCCTATTTTATCCCCTTAGGGGTGGAATATATTAAAATCCTTTCTTATGGGATGCCTACGTCATGGTAGCTACATGCATGTAAAATCTCAGCCCGATCGGTTTAAAATTAACAAAGTTGCATACAAACTTTCATCCCCTATTTTATCCCCTTAGAGATGGAAATAATCAAAATCCTTTTTTAGAGGATGCCTACGTCATAGTAGCTATATGCATGCAAAATCTCAGCTCGATCGGTTTAAAATTGACAAACTGTCATACAAATTTTTATCGCCTAGTTTATCCCCTTAGGGGTGGCATTTAACAAAATCCTTTCTTAGGGATGCCTACGTTATAGTAGCTATATGCATGCAATATCTTAGCCGGATCGGTTTCAAATTGACGGAGTTTCATAAAAACTTTCATCCCCTATTTTATCCCCTTAGAGATGGAATTAATCAAAATCCTTTTCTAGGGATGCCTATATACGTTATAGTAGCTATATGCATGCAAAATCTTAGCTCGATTGGTCTAAAATTCACAGAGTTTCATAAAAAGTTTCATCCCCTATTTTATCCCCTTAGGAGTGGAATTAATCAAAATCCTTTCTTCGTCATAGTAACTATATGCATGCAAAGTTTCAGCCCGAACGGTTTAAAATTGACAAAGTTTCATACAAACTTTCATTCCCTATTTTATGCCCTTGGGGGTGGAATTAATCAAAATCCTTTCTAAGCGAATGCCTACGTCATAACATCTACCTGCAGGCCAAATTTCAGCCCCATCCGTACAGCAGTTTAAGCTGTGCGTTGATAGATCATACAAACTTTCATCCCCTATTTTATCCCGTTGGGGGTGGAATTAATCAAAATCCTTTCTTAGCGGATGCCTACGTTATAACATCTACCTGCATGCCAAATTTCAGCCCCATCTGTCCAGCGGTTTGGACTCTGCGTTGATAGATCACTATATCAGTCAGTCAGTCAGTCAATCAGTCAGTCAGTCAGTCACCTTTGAGTTTTATATATATAGATATATGAATTAATATTATATATTTATTAAATTAAGTTCAACATTCGCGACATTTACATGCCATAATAATAATAGCATCAATACGTTCTGAATACTTGGGCAGCAAAAATAGAACTATAATCTGAAAAAGCCTATTCCGTTCTTACTCCTGATATTCTACCTATACTTCTTGGAGAGGGGAATATGTTTAACTAGAGAATCATTTTTAAAATCTCTAAAGTGTAACATATGTCAAAATACTCTATACTATATATTAACTTGATATAATCTAACATTAAACCTATGTATTTTGTTTTTTTAAATTATAGGTTAGTTGGAATAGGGTCCGAAATAAAACCAACTAACCTATCATTTAAAAAAACAGTGATATTGGGTCGCAAAACAGATCAAGAAAAACTATGTATTTGGGTTTAAAATTAATGAAAATATACTCAAATTATTACCTATTATTTTATATTGTTGTTCTAAATACTACCTGGGCTTCAACTAAAAAAGGCTACAATTTATATCAGTAAAATATCGTTTCTGTCAATGCGATGGCAAACATTTTCCTGCCCTTCCTGTATCACTCTGATTAAAATAATACATCACGGCAGACAAATGATCTTTTGTGCAGCCGAATTGTCCAATTGAAGTTTTTGCATAGCATCAACACAATTCCAGAATTGCCCAAACAATCACATTCGCGGTAATAACCAATTCTAGTGCTTGATTTATCGCCCTAAAATCAAAAACATTTCCACGAAACATTAATCGACCAAGCCATAAATATTGGTGGGAATTCGTAGCTATTCCAAATTTTATGAAAAGTATTGTACAAATTATAGCCCAGTTAGTAATAAAATATTTAAATATAAAATAAATTCTAAGCTTTAAAATAATAAATAACTAGTAAAATTGGTGAAAAATAATAAAATAAATCTGAAAACAAAGCTTTTCATTGCATCATACTGTAAATATAGTCGACGGATTTACCGACACTTCTTAGAAGTTAGGTAACTCCTTATATTTTATTGTTGTCTAATAATAAAGAATCGGTTATGAATTTGGTCATGCGAGCACCAATTAAAAATATTCTATTATTTATCCTTTTTAAAACAATTTATCGCAATCACTTCTTACATTAATTCTTTATTTATTATTATCACAGAAAAACTACTTTGAATCTAGTTAAAGATAGAAGTATTCTCAATTAAGCTCGAACCTAAAACTAAAGCAAAATGAGTTTTGTAATAGGGTGGAAACTAGTCAAACCAGTGACCAGTGACCAAATCATATTGTATTGGTATAACTCTACTATTATTCAGATTATCCAAATACACCACCTGAAATAGCAAATGAAGCTGAAGAAACCTCTTTAAATTTATTACCAGTAATATATATATATATATATATATATATATATATAAAAGGGGAAAATTAACGGGCATGTACGCAAAAAGAATTATAGGATTACGAGTAAGAATGGTAACCGCAGACATGCATGTTTCTGGCTCGTTAGCCGTCATCAGTGCGGCATAACTAAGTAAGGTATTGCACTTGGCTAGCAAAAGTGTTGGGTACTTGGGAGCAAAGGATGGTAGGGAAACATGTGTCTAAAAAGCACAAACAACGAACGCTCACACAGGAGTCCTATCACATCCTGGGCTTGGAACGACTCAAACACAATGAGAACGTTTCGCCAACGTGGCGACGCTGGTCGTAGCCCCGGAATGTAGGCACAGCTAGCCGAAGGCACAAATGGCGATAGGACTCCTGTGTGAGCGTTCGTTGTTTGTGTTTTTTAGACACATGTTTTCCTACCATCTTTTGCTCCCAAGTAGGTACCCAACACATGCATGTCTGCAGTTACCATTCTTACTCGTAATCCTATGATCCTTTTTGCGTACATGCCCGTTAATTTTCCCCTTTTGTTTGTCATAAGTACACATACTTGGCACCCTTTGTATATATATATATATATATATATATATATATATATATATATATATATATATATATATATATATATATATATATATATATATATATATATATATATAGAGTGCATGGGTAGTCTTTGCTGACTAGTTAAGAATAAAACTATAACCAATCTATTGGGGACAGCAGCAAAAGGTGTAAAGAAAACTCTGTAAAGATGTCTCCAAGCTTTCGGAAATTTTATTAACTGATTTCCATCATCAGGGATTCTATAAAGTGTGGTGTGTTAGTTAAGAATTAATTAATTACAATGTGCACTAACTTACATCTTTTTTGAGGATGTTACACAATGATGTTAAAATATGATGAGTGATCGTCATGAATAACAAAACTATCTAATACAGTTGAAGCTTTGTATAATAAAATGATTAAAAACACATAATAAGTTTCCGGATTACTTAATCACAATAAATTATTAAAAGTTAATTAAAAATTATCAATAAAATTCACCATAATGTTTAAAATTCTTTGGTCGTACTTCGGCCGGTACAAATTAAGGTTAGAACAATTCTTCTTTTATTATGTTAGACAGACGTCAGTTCGTTATCAAGGTTGGCCTTTTGCTGTATGTCCTCTCAGTACAATCAGTTAGTAATGATGAAATTACAATCACTTTAAGATTATTGTATTATTATGTACCAATCTTAGAAAATCGAGACAAACAACATAAAACATGAAAATACATTTGGTGGAGAAATTATTTAACTAAGGAAATAATGATTGAGTGTTTCATTAGTGAATTGTTTGAAGTTTTTTAGTCATTAACAAATTCAACATATTAAAATTATACTATTTAAAGAATTATCAAATGCATTGACATACTATTCTTAGTATTTAAATATCTGGTAGTATGCTGTTAGCGTCAATTGATGTTTTATTGACCTCGTAATTTAATAGGTATGAATAAATTTCACTTAGGTGTTTTATATCTGTTTTCTTATTAATGCAGTTTTGTTCTTGGTGGATCCAAGCCATTTCTAGGAAAAGTCTCTTAGTGTAGTTGGGTTCAATATCTAAAATTCTAGTAGAATCGTAGTCCATCTGATGTTGTGTTTTATTAATATGTTCTGCTAACGCGCATCTCTCTGGATATAACCTGGCATCGCTTTTATGCGAAGTTATTCTACCCTTCAGTGGTCTAGAAGTCTCACCTATGTAAACTAGATTGCAATCATTGCATGGAATTCTTTACATGCTGATTCCTTTGGTGTTTTATCTTTAACATTACTATATATGGAATTTATTTTTAGGGCTGTTCTGTTAGCAATTTTCACATTCAATTGTGATTTTAGTATTCTAGCAAACACCACCAAACAATCCTAGTACACACATAAATGACAACACGTATACTACAAACTTTAACAACAACATAAGTAATGCAAATGCTAACAACAATACCAGTGTACACAATCCTGATGTTACCCAATCGTCTGTCATTTATATTTCCTTGCCATACTTAAGAGACAGTTGCTAGAATACTAAAATCACAATTGAATGTGAAAATTGCTAACAGAACAGCCCTAAAAATAAATTCCATATATAGTAATGTTAAAGATAAAACACCAAAGGAATCAGCATGTAATATCATTTATAGAATTCCATGCAATGATTGCAATCTAGTTTACATAGGTGAGACTTCTAGACCACTGAAGGGTAGAATAACTTCGCATAAAAGCGATGCCAGGTTATATCCAGAGAGATGCGCGTTAGCAGAACATATTAATAAAACACAACATCAGATGGACTACGATTCTACTAGAATTTTAGATATTGAACCCAACTACACTAAGAGACTTTTCCTAGAAATGGCTTGGATCCACCAAGAACAAAACTGCATTAATAAGAAAACAGATATAAAACACCTAAGTGAAATTTATTCATACCTATTAAATTACGAGGTCAATAAAACATCAATTGACGCTAACAGCATACTACCAGATATTTAAATACTAAGAATAGTATGTCAATGCATTTGATAATTCTTTAAGAAGTATAATTTTAATATGTTGAATTTGTTAATGACTAAAAAACTTCAAACAATTCACTAATGAAACACTCAATCATTATTTCCTTAGTTAAATAATTTCTCCACCAAATGTATTTTCATGTTTTATGTTGTTTGTCTCGATTTTCTAAGATTGGTACATAATAATACAATAATCTTAAAGTGATTGTAATTTCATCATTACTAACTGATTGTACTGAGAGGGCATACAGCAAAAGGCCAACCTTGATAACGAACTGACGTCTGTCTAACATAATAAAAGAAGAATTGTTCTAACCTTAATTTGTACCGGCCGAAGTACGACCAAAGAATTTTAAACATTATGGTGAATTTTATTGATAATTTTTAATTAACTTTTAATAATTTATTGTGATTAAGTAATCCGGAAACTTATTATGTGTTTTTAATCATTTTATTATACAAAGCTTCAACTGTATTAGATAGTTTTGTTATTCATGACGATCACTCATCATATTTTAACATCATTGTGTAACATCCTCAAAAAAGATGTAAGTTAGTGCACATTGTAATTAATTAATTCTTAACTAACACACCACACTTTATAGAATCCCTGATGATGGAAATCAGTTAATAAAATTTCCGAAAGCTTGGAGACACCTTTACAGAGTTTTCTTTACACCTTTTGCTGCTGTCCCCAATAGATTGGTTATAGTTTTATATATATATATATATATATATATATATATATGCAAAAAGCAGTAGAACAACGGGGCCATCAGCTCGATTTTGTCACTAGATTCTGCTGATTTTCCCCAAAGGGGATGACCTAAGCATCCTTTTATGAAGTGATAAGGACTACGAGAAGTGCCAAATGGACCTTAATGTTGTAAAGCCAAAACGGTCGAATGGATTTTAACGTGTGACGTATCATTGTAAAGGGGATGACCTAAGAAACCCTTTTGTAAAGTGGTAAGGACTGCTAGAGATGCCAAAAGGACCGTAATGTTATAAGACCAAAACGACCAGACGGATTTCAACGTATGATATATCATTGAAAAGGGGATGACATAAGAATTCCTCTTGTGAAGTGGTAAGGACAACGAGAAGTGCCAAAAAGACATTAGGGTTATATCTCCTAAAAAGGTGGACCAATTTACTTAAGTGACATATCATTGTAAAGGGGATGACAAATGAATTTATTTTGTATACACTATGTCATTTTTTCATTTTACCAAAACGGCATGAAGGTAATATCCCGTAAACGATTGCATCAATTTTGGTAAGTGACATACCGTTGTAAAGGGGTCGATGAATAAATTTATCTCATATATGCTACATCGAAGTCTTGCATTTAGCCAAAACGGGATGAATCTAAACGTATGAAACACATCGTTCAACAAGAATGATCTAACAATCCCTCGTAAGAAGATCCTGCATAGATAAAAGTAGTGTCAAAAGATCCAAACGATCTCTGTCAATAGAGCTGTAATGGTGGTTATCCATGTTCCCCATATGTAATTTATATTTAATTTGATATTATTTTAAAATAATTATAATAATAATTTCAGGCGTTTTCCTCCCAGTTAAAAAGCCGTTAGATAATTTTGTTTGTTTATAAAATCTAATTAAGATTTGAGTAACTATATCTAAGTTGTTATTGTTTTCTACATAATTATGAATAGTTTACAGGTTTTTTACTGTTTATTGAAAAATACGAACCTTATATTGAAACTTCCCCAAATCGATCATTAAATTTTTTCAGTAAACAGGAAAAATTCTGTGAAATTATGTAGAAAACAATAACAACTTAATTAATTTTTTTTAAATATTTTTTAAATAAACAGGAAAAAACCTGTGAACTATTCATAATTATGTAGAACGAAGACAGGTTGTAGGAATAAATAAATTCAGTTTTCCTATGAAAATCGCTCAAAACTTAAAATTGCCTGATCCTCAAAAATATACTGGGCATTGTTTACGTAGAACTTCCGTAACGCTGTTATATAGTGGACCCAATTCAATTAAAAAAGTACGGAGGCTAGAAATCTAGTAACGTTGTGGAGGAATATGTTGATTAATTAGTTAACAGTAATTAATTAAATACAAACCAAAATTTTACAATCCATACAGAATACAACGCACTCAGATTACGGCGAATCTCCATCTGAAATGATATCAGTTAACAATTCTAATAATCTTATAGTTTTGCATAATTGTTCTAATATCACAATTAACTAATATTTAAATCATAAATAATGTTAAATAGTAACGAAAATTTTTTATTAAAAATAAAATATTCTCCAATTGTTTACTATATTATGAAGATACAAAGAGGGTTGTAGAAAAAGTATAATTTTTCATTCGTTGAAAACACTTTTTGAAGCTCGTGAATATTACTATAAACACGAAGAAAAAATCCAAAGTGCAGCTTGCATCATGGGCAAATCTTGACAATCCTGGGACCGGCAGAAACTGTTTTTCATTGTAATTATTAGATTTTTTTATAAAACATGATTAAATAACAGTTTGTTACGATTTTTTTATTTTTTAATTATTTAAAAAAATTAATTAATAATTTTCTTTTTTTTTGTATTTTTTTTAATGAACTATCAACTATTTCAGTTAACAATACATTTTTTTATGAATCTTCAAACGTTACTAGGTTACTAGGGGCAAAAATATTAAAGTGATTTCCAGTGAAATAAAAATCACAATAAAATTAACTGGGCTAATATGAATTAGTAAATAAAAAAAGAGTTTAAATCATGTAAAATGTGTTGAATAAATATAATATAAATTAAATTGCTATGCCTGTTGTGAAAAATAATGGTTCAAATAAAATTCGACATTATGCATAAAAAATAAATGGTCATTCAAGCATTCATTTATAAACATTGTTTTATATTCACTGTGAATTATTATCAATAACATGATAAAAATTTAAATTCTAGACATTTTTAATGTTTACAAAATATTACAAAATATTATCAAATATTAAAAAAATATCGTTTTTGAGTAAATTTGTAAAATTATTTTTTAGACTAGTCCGTTAAACTTTTTTTCTTGCAAATCTGTCTTAATAATAATAAAAAAATCATTAAAAGAAATAAACCGTAGTAAGTTTTCAGCTTGTTAGTTGTAATTTGTCTTTTTAAGACACAAGAGAACAAATTATATAAATTTAGATATTTGTATACATGATAGGGTTATTTTGTTTTTTTTTTATATAATAACAAATAAATAAAATATATCTCAAAATTTTTGGGTGGCAGTCAATAATGTATTGGAACCAAGGTTCCGAGAAACACTCTTTGACTTAAGGTAAAGCTTTCGAAATAATTATATTTCTTCATCAGGATTTCTAGAAAGAACATTTACATATATGAAAAAAAGCTGTAAAATTACTATTTATGTTAAAATACTTACCAATCGTAAGATTTAATTACAAACAGGCATCTATATCAATACAAGGCGATTAAAAACATGTTTTTAACCGACTTCAAAAAAGGAGAAGGTTATCAATTCGACCATATTTTTTTATGGATGTTACCGAATATCTCCGGTATTTATAATCCGATTTAAAAAATTCTTTTGCATTCAAAAGAGTAGAGTGTCCCATTGGTCCCATAGAGATTTGGTTAAGGTCTGGTCATCAATGTGAAAGATATTCCAGGAAATACCATAAAAATTAACAGAATAAGCTCGGCTGTTAAGAACATCTCCGGTATTTATAAGCCGATTTGAAAAATTCTTTTTGCATTCAAAAGAGTAAAGTTTCCCATTGGTCCCATAGAAATTTGGTTAAGGTCTAGTCATTAATGTGAAAGATATTCCAGGAAATACTACAAAAATCAACAGAATAAGCTCGTCAGTTAAGTTAATATGTAAATAATAATGTATAACATAAAAATATAATATTTGACGCGTTACTGTCCCACTACAACCGATTTTAAACAAGAGAGGATTCTCAATTCAAGTCAACGTTTCATCACGATGTTTTTCTTTACCGTACGTGCTTCGGGTTTCTAGGTGTTAGACAATTTACTTATGTTAACAAAAAGTCACATTGGTACATGGGATTCTTGGGGATTGAACTCAGTACCTCTTGCATGGTATTTGGAAGGTTTTGAAAATATAGTACATCATGAATCAAGTAGCAACTAAAAATGATTAAATAAAAGCTTTTTTAAAAAAATTAAACCTCCTTCAAAAAAAAATGCACTAATAACCCAGAAATAAAATCTTTATTTCTTAAAAAAAATTGGAAACAACGAGGTATCTGATTTCGATTTCCTTGAAGTCGGCTTCAATGGCAAATTACCCTCTATTTTAATCTTAGCTATTAAATCTAGATTTCGAATGTTAGTAACTCAAATCTTTTACAAAGATATAAACCATTGGAGCCGACTTCAAGGAAATCGAAATCAGATGCCTAGTTGTTTCCAATTTTTTTTAAGAAATAAAGATTTTATTTCTGGGTTTTTAGTGCATTTTTTTTGAAGGAGGTTTAATTTGTTTAAAAAAGCTTTTATTTTAAAGCTTTTATTTTATCATTTTTTTATAACTCTACACTTTAAAAAAGACAGCACAAAAAGATTGCATCAGAGTATAAACCATAAGTAAAAAAGTTATCCAGGAGTACATTAAAAAGTTTAAAATTTCTCAAGATTGGTAAGAAGAATATAATGTCACACAATAAAACGATAAAATGAAATAAAAATTCGGTGAAACAGCCCTTTTTTCGGTAAACAACAAAAACATGATCTTAACAATTTTAGGTATTTGAGAATCCCAAAAATAATTTTGGGAGAAAATTTTCAAAGTAATCGAAAATACTAGAATTTTTGAGACCTCTATGGAATATTCTGGCAATTCTCGATTAGCGTATGACTCTAGAGGTGGGTTGAGTAGTCAGATTGATGGCGTCGATCTTGATTACGCAATTGTTAAACTGCTTCCCGTTGAGATGCATTCCTAAGAATGCTCTCTATAGTATTTCTATTGCGGTCGTCTCCAACAAAGGGTGTAAGTCAAAACAAACTACAATTTGTTTTTTTAGACCACATCATTAATCTTAGTCTTCACAACGTAAGGACCATCCCAATTATTTTTCAGCTTTGAACACAAACCCAATTTACTTCGAGGTGTGCACAACCTGACGAGATCACCTTTGCTAAAGCTGATTCCTTTTGTTTGGTCGTAGTAGTACTGTTTTATTCGATTACTTACTAACTGTAGATGGCTACTAACCAGCTCATAAACGTGATCCGTATTCTTCATAGCAGTCTTGTGTCTCTACCGAATAGGACTTTGGATTGAGTTTTTCTTGTAGATTCATAAATAGCCTAGCCAATCAGTATACCATTAGAAATAATGACATGTGTTCGTCTTAGTCTCGTTGTTGTTCAGAGGCAACCTTTGGTGGATAGTTGACCAATGTTAGGTTCATCTTTAAACAATTCTATCAGACTAATAATAAAGTGGAATAGTTCTTCTCTTACGAATTCCCAGTTTTTTACAGACTTCTTGAAACAACTTGTTCTTAAATCTTTTTCTTGGTCCAAGTGTAATTTAAGAGGCACATCCTATCGACTTATTAACTGGTTTACCGAGAGTACTAGAACATCGATAGCCACTCTTTTAAACGGACCTCCTACCTCCTGCATGTTGCTTATTTCGTATGTGGCCCATTACTTCCGAAACAGGATGTATATTTTCGGCATAAGAGTAACTTTTGTAGTAGAACTTCTCACATAACTTTTATAATGTTTTTTATGACCCGTTGTTTCTTAGGCATTCCATAGTAAATATAACGCAATCGTTTAGATAAATGCGACAGTATAAGGTCAATTCTCACATCTTGACACTTTTTATCTAAATTAAAGCTAGTGCCTGTTTACGTTAACCTAGTTAATAGTTTAGCAATATCTTCAAACTTCCTCACATATAGAATGTAGTAAGAGCAGAGGCCCAGGAAACTGCGTAACTGATTCTTGTCAGTAGGAGTTGACCATTCTTGGACTTTTCTGGATCTATACTGACATTCTCTCTATACTGACTATAATATGTTCTTTTGAAATAGATGACATTTTTTGACATTGAACTAGAGGTTACCAGCTTGTTATCTTTTGAAAACATCTTTAAGGTTTAATAGACGATCATCTATTACTCAGAATTATGACGGCATCCTAATAAACAAGGCAGGTTTTTTAGGATAAAACTCTTAGGATGTTAGATTCTGGAAGGGGGTGGACCATTTCTTCTGCCAGACGTCTTAAAATTTATTTAAAAATTAGCTAAACTAAGTTATACTAGGAAACCTAAATTTCATATATATTGTTTTTAGTACCAGGTATTTTAAGATTCTGTGTACAAGGGTAGACCAATCCGAAGAGCCAATATCCGCCAAGACGCCATGAAACTTTCTCTGTGAGTGCGAGCGTGTGGACATTATTCATACGCATGAATGCGAGTGAGGACACGAAATTGCTCCAAAAGACTGTATCACGCCCTTATACTTAAATACTTCATAATGCTCTAGAGATGTGTAGCGTGTTTTCTATTTAGTCTATGAAGAAGCCGACACAAAAGCTATTATGCATGTACGTAATATATCGATACTCAGCTAAACATTTGGGTATTCTGACTATCAGTTTATAAGGCTGCATATGCATCATTTAAAAGACGATATTCTCACGTTTGAGTACTTACACGCACCGATAACATACAAAGATATTGTAACGGGATAACCGTAAAGGAAGGAACCTTAATTTGAAAGATTGTTATTGACAGTTGATTTTTACAAGTTTCTAAAAATCAACTGACCATTTTAAATAATGTTTCTAGAAAATTCTAGAAACTTCTAAACACACTGACTAGATTAAATAATGTTTCTAGAAAATTCTAGAAAGATCTAAACATACTAACTAGATTAAATAAAGTTGTATATAAGGGGATGCATGGGCAGTTAACGTCAGTTCAAGTTCAAGTATTCACAAGAGTTCATTGTATTGTCAAGTAGTTAGACGTTATCCAGCAGAGTTCAGTGTATCTTAACAATTTTGTAAATAAATTGTGTAAAAAGCCCCCATAAGTGTTTCAAATTGGTGTCAGGTGTGGGGTGAAGATACAAGAATGCCTGGAAAAAAAATAAATGAACTATTGGTGGCTGAGCTCAGAAGAGAGCTTGAAGAATTAGAATTGGAAACTACTGGGAGCAAATCCGTATTGTTGAGAAGGCTCCGTGAATACTACCTAAATAATAATTTGGACCCTGACGCTGTAGAGTTCGAAGACCCTGTTCAAAAAGCAAATTCTGAACTAACTCAACAACTTTCCCGGCTGCAAGAGGAGCTATCAGGACGAATGACGAGCCAACAAGAAGAACAAACTCAACAACTTTCCCGGCTGCAAGGCTATCAGGACGAATGACGAGCCAGCAAGAGGAGCTATCCAGTCAGATGAGAAGCCAGCGCGAAGATATGTCCCAGCTATCACAACGGATGTCTACCCTACCAGAAGAGTTATCCAGTTCCTTCTCCCAGCAAATATCGCATTTGCGCTCCGAAATGTGCAACTTGCGAGACGAGCAAAACCAGCAAGTGGCCAACTTGAATCAGCAAGTGGACAACTTGCACCAGCAAGTGGCCAACATCCGAGAGGAGATCAACCAGCAAATGCAGTCTGAAATAAGAAAGCTTCAACAAGAACTGGAAGCTTGTCGCCTAAACCAAATCATCCACCACGGCGACGGAAATGCAGAAAGGAGGGAAACCGGCCACGTAGACGTCGAACGACGAGGAAACGGAGAGGCGGCCCAGGTACGAATGACGATAAAACCCCCAAACTTCGACGGGATGACTTCCTGGTCAAATTACCTGAAACAATTTGACGCAGTGGCCAGAGCGAATGGATGGTCACCCCAAGAGAAGGCATTGTTCCTAACCATGGCTCTGCGAGGCGAGGCTTTAGACGTCCTGCATGTATTAACACCGGATGAGGTTGACAATTTTGAGCTATTGGTAAATCGTCTAGAGATGCGTTATGGTCAAAGTCATCTAGAACCGGTATACCGAGTGCAGTTGAAAAGGAGGAAGCAGAAAAATGGAGAAACTATCCAGGAGTTCAAAACTGAAGTGGAAAAAATGGTACGGTTTGCGTATCCAAATGCAGCGGAAGATTTTCTGGAGTACCTGGCAATCCAAACCTTTACCGATGGTCTTCGAGACGCCGAATTGCAACGGGCTGTACGGTTGGCGAGGCCGAGATCTCTTGTAAACGCCTTGACCATTGGCCTGGAGTTCGATACGGCGACGGAGGCCTCACATGCAGCTGCTCGACTAATGGAAGACACTGGTAACTTCGACCATGCCGTTTATGCCGTCAGAGAAGTCGAAGCGGTAGTGGAGAGGCTAATGAAGTTTTCTTCAAAAAAAAGGCGCCCAGTGAGGTGCTGGAACTGCGGAGAACTAGGCCACATAAGAAATACTTGCTTCCATTGTACCCGTATGAAGCAGAATGAGGAAAAACTTGCCTTAGTTAAGGTTGTGCCAGAAGACGAGAGCTCTATGCTGGAGGAGCAACAAGAAAACGATCCCGTTCTGAGAAAGATTCGGGAGTGGAAGAGAATGGACCGTCGTCCGTTGTGAGAGAGATATCCTCGTCCTCTCCTGCTTTAAAAGCATACTGGTCCCAATGGAACTCTTTAGTTTTGGACGGTGGGCTCGTTAAAAGACTTGTAGAAAATTCCGAGGGCACAGAAACAAGGAAACAAATAGTGGTCCCAAGAAATGCTGTACCGGAAATTTTAAAACAGATGCATAATGATAGTTCTGGAGGACATCTGGGTATCTCGAAAACGC
Source organism: Altica lythri (assembly GCA_964028335.1). Taxonomy (NCBI): domain Eukaryota; kingdom Metazoa; phylum Arthropoda; class Insecta; order Coleoptera; family Chrysomelidae; genus Altica; species Altica lythri. Next base: position 25,227,678 of record OZ034802.1, on the reverse strand, counting down.
TGCAAAAGATCCGAGATAGATTTTACTGGGTAAATTGCACTAATGATGTTAAAGATTGGTGTCGTAAATGCACTACATGTGCTGCCAGTAACGGTCCGCACCGAAAACCGAAGGCGGAAATGCAGCAATACCTGGTTGGAAGTCCTTTTGAAAGAATCGCAGTAGATGTATTGGGGCCACTTCCACAGACCGATGTAGGAAACAAGTACATCTTTGTTGTAATGGACTACTTCACTAAATGGGTTGAAGCATATGCAGTTCCCAATCAGGAAGCCACCACTTTAGCAGATATATTGGTTGAAGAATTCGTAAGCCGATTTGGGGTACCACTAGAATTACATTCAGACCAAAGAAGAAATTTTGAGAGCAAGCTGTTTCAAGAAGTTTGCCAAAGATTAGGCATCCACAAAACGAGAACCACAGCGATGCACCCTCAGTCTGATGGAATGGTGGAACGAATGAACCGGACTATAACCAACTATCTGTCAAAAGTGGTGTCAGATTGTCAGAGGGATTGGGATCGACATATTCCACTATTTCTAATGGGAATTTGATCGGCCATCAACGAATCAACTGGCCAAACGCCTGCGAAGGTCCTGTTCGGTAGAGAAATGAGGCTACCATGTGACTTGCTGTTTGGTTGTAAACCTGGTGAAGAAATGGCACGTGAACAATATGTCGCCGACCTTCAGAATCGAATGGAGAATATACACAACCTGGTGCGTGGAAAACTACAATTATCTAGTGATCGGATGAAGAGGTACTATGACACACGGACAATGGAAAAGAGTTACCAAGTTGGAGATTTAGTCTGGCTCTATAACCCCCGACGGCGTCGAGGTATTTGTCCCAAATTACAAAAGAACTGGGAAGGTCCTTACACCATCAAGAAGAAGATTAACGATGTCATTTATCGGATCGTGAAAATTCCCAGAGGGAAACCCGTCGTGGTCCATCATGATCGTTTGGCGCCTTACCAGGGAAACCACAGTGGAGATGCGCAGCAACTCCAAGAAGATGGTTTGGCTGGCTCAGGGAGTGTGCGGGATTCCGATGTAGGAAATAACATTCCCGGAGGAATGAATCTAAGGAGGGGGCAGTGTAACGGGATAACCGTAAAGGAAGGAACCTTAATTTGAAAGATTGTTATTGACAGTTGATTTTTAGAAGTTTCTAAAAATCAACTGACCATTTTAAATAATGTTTCTAGAAAATTCTAGAAACTTCTAAACACACTGACTAGATTAAATAATATTTCTAGAAAATTCTAGAAAGATCTAAACATACTAACTAGATTAAATAAAGTTGTATATAAGGGGATGCATGGGCCGTTAACGTCAGTTCAAGTTCAAGTATTCAGAAGAGATCATTGTATTGTCAAGTAGTTAGACGTTATCCAGCAGAGTTCAGTGTATCTTAACAATTTTGTAAATAAATTGTGTAAAAAGCCCCCATAAGTGTTTCAATATGTTGATTTATTTAAAATCTATGTTGAGGCTTAATAGGCTTTCATGTTTTCACAGGATGTGACTACAATCGTGGATTCTTTTGAAAGGAAAGCAAAAACCTTTTGAAATATTGAGGAAATCTCCTGAATAGTCCTGAATATCAGCAAGCGTTCCTAAAACTCGTTGAACTTGAATTGTTTATTGATAAAGACAATGAACAAAAAGTAAAATATTACAGGACGAGTGGTATTTGAGAAGATTATTTTTTGAACCATTCTGTACAAAAACTACTTTATTTAAAAAAACTTCCTAGAACAACTTATATTTCATAATTAACACAACCGAAATGCCGTTACCCCCCTATTAACTTATCCTGTACACTAGATAGTATTGACAGTTGTCAGTTGTCGTGAGCGTCGTGAAAACAGGGTTATAATTTAAATAAAAATTTATTTTTATACCTATTTATACAATTATATTATTAATGAGAAAATTACCAAAATAAAAATTATTATTTAAAGTTTACCTACAAGACCACATTTGCCTGTACGCATATAAAAGTTTTAAATGCATGCAGAACCAGGAAGCAGGTTAGTTTTAAAGTACCTACATATTTGATTTTTCATTATCGTTTAGATGGATTGAATTGTGATAATAATAATAACAAAATATATTTCAGAATATTTAGATTATATAAATAAATGTTGATTTATAGTAAGGTACTTATAAACAAGAAAATTGATTGTTCAATATTGTTATTGAATTTTTGACAGTTCTATAATTTTATCAATACTAGTAAAACCACTAGTGGTTTTATCAATATAAACCGGAATGATTGGCTAGATTTAGCATAAAACATTGAAGATTAAGCATTTTCATTGGACGAAATCACAAAATTGTGATATTTTGACAGGTGAAAAAATAATCAGTGATATTTTCGAACTTAGCACATGTCACAATCACACACCAAAGGTAAACAGTTTCTCCATCTGACTGTTATACTCGATCTAATGTAGTTGGAATGTGTTCATACTAGCAGCGGATGTAGCATTCGTCATTAGGCGAATTGGAACCCTGCAGATATCATTAGGACTAGAACGGAACGTCTACCAATTGACAGTAGTAGTAGCATTCACTATGAAGAGTGTAGTCGTTAACCAATGAATTAACTATTCTCGAATATGTACTAATAAAATTGCATATATCGTCAGACAAAATATTATCAAAACATGGTGTTCCGTACACTTAACGCATATCATTGGTAAATTAACTCATCATCAGGTGAATCACTTGAAGATATGCAATGTTGATCAAGTGAACCGTATTTGTCATCCAACAAATAATTAGAAGAAGACAGAAGGTATAATTGATTTACTACTGTTGGTTCAGCGTCAAGCTCAGAAAGGTCATCAAGGAAGTGATCGGATGGACCTTCTGAAGTGGATGCCTCTCTGAACTTTTCTTCTTCTTCATCATCAGATGAAGCTGAACTGTCAGAAAATGGAGGAGCAGGTCTTATGTCGTCAGTGTGAAATTTTAGCGAGTAACCATTTCGTTCTATAGTATACACTGTATCAGAATGTTTCTCTAAGACTTTGCCAGGGCCTACCCAGGTAGGATAAAAAGCATTTTCAGTGACTGGTCTAGTTTCACGTACCATTACCAGTTGATCGAGTGCAAAGGTGGGAGGATTGGTTTTCCTTTTGGTGTATTGATTTTGGTATTTGGTTTCATGGCGTCTGGGGGGATGATGGCTCTTCAGATTGGTCTGACAGCGTACTGATTTTTTTACTGTTTTTTGAAATAAAATTAAGATAACATTTATTATTAGATACCTCTCATTAAATTTGTAAATCTTACAGATAATATTTGTGTATATATTGATATGGATCTCCTTCCTGCAAGAACACCCGCCTGTCAATATAATTTCTGGACGTGGATTCTGACACTTACAAATTGATTGCTATTAACAAGAAAAAATAAATAAAAAAAATATTTTTTTCATTTCTTTTCACTCCACTCTTTTCCAATCCTTTCTTTTTGCTGCTGAACTTTCTACTTTTTGTCTTTCTGCTCTACCATTTTTTAACTCTGGCCTCTGCTTCTAATTGCTCCTTACCTTTTATTTTATATTTACTTTTTTTATTAGTACAGTTCTGTTATTTATTTTAATTATTTTTCATTGAAATTCCAAATTCTTTCGTTCAATTAAATATTTTTCATTGACAAACTTTTTTCATATAACATATCTATACAAAAATAATAATTTGGACAACTAATATGTAAATGGCAAATCACATAACCAAAATTCTACTGAGAGAACGTGTGCGAGGAAGAAAAAACCATATATATACCAACCAATATATACTCATTCGTGTAAAATTTTAAAATAAAGCATCATCGTGAGCAACGAACGTTATAATATAATTTTATAGTGTGTAATTTAAAAAAAAACTCGCATATCTACTAATAAAAAATATATAGTTAACAATAGTAATAGTCCGGGAGCCCAGAGGGTTTTCGTAGCCGTTAAAGAGACAAGGCTCCACCAAAGTTTTTTGTTTTTTCTATGTATTTTGACCCCCTGATTACAAATATCAAGGGTGGATTCCCGAGAAATGGTTAGGAAATTTGTTATTAACAAATAATTTGTTACTAATAAAAAAATTGTTTTTTCGCAAAACAAAAAATATTACCGTAATCCTTGACTGATTCTAAGCAAATAAAAAGCGTTCCAAAGAGTTCCATCTAACTTAGACTCCCTGTAAGTTTGAGCCGATTCAAACTGGTAGATTTTGAGAAATTTCAAAATAACCGAAAAAAACAATTGGTAAAAATGATGTGTTTTGGGCATATCTTTTTGGCTATTACATCGATCAATTTCACAACCTAATCAGCTCTCAAGTTTAAAAAACCACGTCGAATGCCGTTTTGCAAATTAAAATTTGTTGATTCGTTCGTGAGATATCGTTGTCGAAAAATTTCAAAAAAGTGTTTTTTTTAATAACTTACAGGTTTTTCTAATAATCGATTTTGCACTCCTAGTAACATTTTTAGGTCTCAAAAAACTGCGTCGAATGCCATCTTGAACATCAAAATCAAATAACGCGTTAAAAAGTTATGGCTTTTTAAACATTTCAAAAAAAGTCAAAATACGTCACGTTACTATAGCTTTGCGGTTAAAACTAGCAGGAAGTTGCAAGGATGGCCTTTAAGGTCAACCTCTAGTCGATTTTTTTTTCTACGAATGATATCAAAATCACCTGATCATAAAACCAATTAAATGTAGATATGTTTAATTTTTGGTATATATTAACAGTACTGGAACAATTTGTACAATTATCTCCAATATTGTATTCACAAATTTATCTTCAATATTTTTATTGATTTGACAAGTTTGGTTAGTATTTAAAAGTGTATATTCATTTAGAATAACTAAACTCGAACTAGTTGATTAAATAATTTGGCTGTAATATCTTTTCTTGTCGATAAAGATTCATCTATGTAACTTCCGCCTGTAGCTGACGACTTCTATCCACGGCATCCACCATCCCTTTTAACATAGTTAGGTTGCATCCTGCAATCACTTAAAGAGAGGCAGACGTTCTTCTCTTTGCGTGCATGCCCTGTATATTCATTGGGATTGCTTAAATTTTATTTATACCAAAAAATTACCTTGTACATTTTCTGATTTTAACAATTTTTCTAACCTGGTGATATATATATATATATATATATATATATATATATATATATATATATATATATATATATATATTTCAACATACTATTGAGGGATGACAAACTATTTAGTGCTTTTATTTTTGGTATCCAAAAGCGTTACATCAAATAAATTTCCACTAGTTTCAATATTTTCTGGTTCTCATTAATGAAATCCCTGATATTCCCATGATAAAAACGACCTAAAAACTAATATATTGTTAAAAGAAAAGTTTTTTATTATTAACTTACTTTTGTAAACATGTAAACGTTATCAGGAGCTTCGGTTAAAAATTTAGCTACTTCTTTGGAGAACGTTGTAGATTTTTTTGGATGATATTCATCAAGCAGCCGTTTAAAAAATGATTTGAATTTAAAATACTTTGAAACATCAATATTGTTTTAAATTAAAATAGTAGCCTTTAACATTGAGTACCTGCTGAGCACAGAGTGTTGAGCAAAATACGCTCCAAATACTTCTTCGGAAAACGTATCATTATTTTTATAGAAAGTTTTTATATTCTCGTCGTATTTGTCTCTTTGTCTTTCTGTTTTTCATTCCATGTGGCATTTTGTTATCGAATATAAACCTATTTCCCGACCACCTTAAGCTCTGAAATTTTCAGAATAGCTAAGAACTGGATGACAATGCATGTTTCAAGTGTGTTTAAGCATATACATAGAGATTTTGACACAATTTCGGGTTAATATGTTTTAAATCGATTACAAAATTCCCACGTATTTAAGTAACAAAATAATTTATATAATAGTAATGTGACCTATAAGTTAGTAAAAAAATCTTTCTACTTGTAATATAAATAACCAACTACACTTTGGCTTTATTCAGCAAAGAATCTGACAATACGTCAACTTAATAACTACATATGAACTATATACTACTTACTAAGATACATAACAGTGGCCCGTTGTTTGTTTTTACACTAATATTAATACAAAACGAAATCAGGAAGCGTAGCAGGAAGTCGTTTCTGTCTTGAAGACCTACGTAATGCAGGTATATCTGACGGTTCAGAGTTGGTATTCCCGCGTCTACTAAAGGGCCCAGAGTTTTGATCCAGGTTTTCCTCCGATTCATTTTCATTGTCATTATTTTCATTCTCAGTTTCATTAAGCTCCTCTTCATCGAAGTCTCGAGGTAACGGGGCTAATTGTCTGTTTGAGAACGTAGATTCACGCCTGTTAGGAAAACGTACGAAAGAATAGGGATTATTATGAAGAAGTTCCACTTCTTCTACTAAAGGGTCGTATTTTGAGTTTTTGATATTCTTCTTCATCAGTACCGTTCCGAGAATCAAAAGTCGGAGTTGATTCTCCGATCGGGGACCGACGCGTGTAATTAAAGAAACGTTCGTGAGGAGTGTCATTAGTGGCAGTACACAACAAATAATGTTCCCATTCGGACCTATCCATGCCTTTAGATGGTAAACAAAGTTGAAGAGTTTTTGAAACGTTCAACTTGCCCATTACCTTGAGGTTAAAAGGGGTCGTTCTGCTTATTGTAGCAATACCGTAAGAGGTAAGGAATGTTTGCAATTTTTCGACTTGAAAGCAATTCCTCTGTCTGAGTGAGTATAGGCAGGAGCACCAAAAGTCAGAAATAAGTCCTTTAAAACTCTTAGCCATTAAGTCACTGCAGGGATAAGCAAAAGAGAATCTCGAATATTCATCAATAATACTTACATAGTAAGTATTTGTTTTTAGTGTTGGAAGGCAAGGGTCCCTTAAAATCTATATTTAGACGTTGAAATGGTTCTACAGCATTAACTAAGTGGCCTTTAACCTTTCTGAACTTGGGTTTTATTTCAGCGCAGACCAAACAAGAACAAATCATAGACTTGACATCATTTGTAGAGTATGGGAGACTTTTAGCTCTGATCCAATGTACCATTCTAACGAAACCAGAGTGGCACAAGAGATCATGAATATCATAGAGTTTGTTGTTGTTTAAACTAGCACTTACTCTTAATAAGGTATCCGCTACCATTTTTTTTTACCAGGTCTATAAACAATATCGAATTTATAACATAATCTCGACCTTTCAATTTTTTCATTCTTAATCTTACCCGACTGTCGTTGGTTCATCATAAATACCACAGATTTTTGATCTGTTACTAATAGAAACTTTCTTCCAATCAAGTAATGACGCCACTTTCTTAAAGCTTCCACTATAGCAAAAGCTTCCTTTTCTATTGAAGAATATCTCTTCTCCGAATCATCGGGTCCCCCATTCTGAGTCAAGGAAGCAGCAATAGAATGTTGAGAAGCATCTGTCTCTACAGATAGAAGCTTATTTTCATCTATAGCGAATAAAGCTGACTGGGCGATTCGAAATTTTAAAGAATTGAAACATTCAATTACATTTTCATTCAATGGAAATCTAGGTTCATTAAGTGGCTGAATTTGTTTAGAAAAATTGTTAATCTATTTTGAATAGTGAGCAAACATCCCAAAAGCGTGTTTAAGAGAAGCAGCATCACTTGGAGTAGATAGTTCTACCAAAGGTTTCAATCTGCTTTCATCAGATGTTATAGTGTTATTGTTAATTGTGTAGCCTAAGAGATGTATAACGGTGCTACCATACGTACATTTATCTTAATTTAATGCCAAATTGTATTTTGATACTGCATCCATGAAGTTCTTAAGTTTTTTATCATGTTCTTCCCTAGATTTGCCACAAACTGTAACATCGTCTAAATACGCTTTGAAAAGCAGCAACTCTGTTTGTGACTCCAAAGAGGATTCGAGTGAATTGATATAAGTTGCCACAATCTTCATAAGCGGTCATAGGTTTTTTCTTTAAAATGATTGGTACATGATGATAAGCTGATTTTAAATCTATTTAACTGAAGAATATATTTTTGGCTACTTTCGAAACTATAGATTCGATTTTAGGCAAAGGAAACCCATCAAGTTCAATATAACCATTAAGAGTTCTGGAATAGTCAATTACGTGGTGGTTGCGGTGAGTTCCTCTAGTAATTAAAACCTGAGCTTTCCAAGGAGAAACGCTTGGTTCAATAACTCCCTCTTTTAGTAATTTGTTCACTTCTTCTTTAATAAAAGCTTCGTCTTCCTCAGAAAAAGATTTGGACTTAATAGCAATCGGTTTATATATATAGTATCAGATAATAAATTACTGAAAATAGAAACAAGAGGTACCGAAGCTTGCATTACGCTACATATTATCCTTTGTCGCCTCCAAATTTGAATTCAAGAGATGCATGATTTTTAAGCCAGTCTGCACATAAATTGTTGACAATCAAAAGTGGAGGTTCTTTGTAAGTATGATTATTAACTTTGATTGTAGCATGACAAAGATTATATTGATGAAAGATACGTGGCTTAAAGAAGCTAAAGTTACAGTCTGTTTAGTAGCCTTCCGTTTCAAATTCATTGTTGCAGATAGATCTTCATCAATGAAACTGACCGAACTCCCAGTATCTATTAACGCATCAGCACTGATGTTGTTAATAGAGATAGGTTTAGTAGCCTTAAATAAACTAGAAGGAGACGCAGCAGATATACATGCTGTATCCTCTGACTTAGTAAAGACGGCATTCATTTATGATCTTCCTGAACGTCTTTATATTCTTCGGCAGTGACGTTCTTAAATTTGCAATTTGCCAGTAGCGTCAGTGCTTGGATATATTCCGAAATAGATTCTTCAGGAAGTTGTATTCTAGTCGATAAAACATGACGTGCATAAACCTCATTCCTTGGTTTGACATAGATACCGTCAAGGAGGTAGGTACGTAGCATCATCATAAGTTTCACACTCTCTTATAAAGGAATAAATGATAGGCGTCAAGTAATTAATCAACAACTTCAACTTCATCTGGTCCAAAGCATTACCCATTTCTTCGGTTAAAAAATTCGTGAAAGTATACCAGTGAGTCCATTTCAAATCAGCCGCTACCGTTTCAAGTTCGACATCAAATCTGTCTGGTCGCAGGTAACGAGCCATACTATTTAGCAAATGAATCAAAGAATGATTCTGATCTAAAGACATAGGTATATTACTTTGCTGAATAAAAATTGTAATATAAATAACCAACTAATATTGACTTTGGCTCAGGAAAGAATCTGACAATACGTCAACTCTAATAATAAGACTTATTAATAACTACATATCGCCGTTCCAGTGGAACAATGACGTAACTGTCAAATTATAAATTTTTCAGGAGAGACGAATGAAAATGATATTTTTTTGCAATTTTTTTTTTAGAGAAGTAAATAAATATTATTTGTAATGATTTCTTTGGGATGACAAGTTAAATATGAAGCGTTTTGATTGATATAAATCCAAATTAGGTAGTGTATGTAGAATACATTGATTTTGTAATTAGGTCATTGTTTTTCCAAAACTGTATAATTAAAACGCAGCATTTCTGTCAATACTTTTATAAGTAACTTATGAAATGTACATTCACAGAAAGTTTAAACGTTATACATGGTACAAATAAACTATTATAAATAAAAAATATTAACACTAGTGAGATCAAAATGATATACTTAAACCATTTTGTAAATTTATAAAAATTAAAATCGTAACTAAACAAGAAAACCCACAAAAAAACTGTAAACAAATAAAAATAAAAGTTAATCAATAACTGAATCATAAAAATATTTATAAAATTCGGGAATAATTCGACTGTCCACTAAACTTTTTAAGTCCCTCTTTTTGTTATCTGAAGGGAATCTTCTTGGTGTAAACAGGTTTTGTCGTAATTTCCTTAAAAGATTTTACTTCAGGAAAACGCCTCTTCTTAGGTTTAAATTCTACGCTGTCCCATTCCTGTTGTTTAAAACTTAATTTGTAACGGAATACTTCGCATCCTTTTGTAAACTGAAGTAGTTTTACATCGCTGATTTTAAATTCTTGTCCGTTAACATTCTTAACTAAACTAGGAGCCACTTCTCCATGTAAAGCCTTCAAATCTAGAAAATCAGTAAAATTCATTTCCTTAACAACCAGTGGATTTCCTTTCTTTTTGGCATATCTTATTAAAGAAATATACTGGTCGGGTACATAAATTGGTCCCGAATTTTTAGCTTTTTTTACAGCTTTTTCTATTATGCTGTGGACAGCATCGCCCTCGTTTTGGGTGTGACCGCGAACTAAATATTTATGGGTTATAGAGTTAATATTGTACACTTCCACTGCATACAAATAGGCTGTGATCATGTATCTGAAAAAAAATCATATTAAATATGTTTGCCTTACTTTCTAAATGAAGTTGACTACTCGTACATTCCAGGACATACCTATTTTTTTGTTGTCCGCCACAATTGTCTGAGTAAAACACCACGTCAAGACCAGGTTTCAATTTGGCGAGTTCTTCAAGGTACATTAATACACAGGATCCAATTTCTGTTACCCCTCTGTGGCCTAACCCTTCATGCCAAAAAAAGCAGTTGGACTTGTCATTTCCAATTTCAGTTACCTGTTACCACAAAAGAAAAACATATTTAGGAGCATACATAAACCACCTCAAAAAATATCGAAAACTTTTTCTTTCAAAATTAAGGATTCATATTTGGGCATCTTAAAATAGATGTTATAACATGACCGAAGATGAATCCTTAATTTTGAAAGAAAAAGTTTTCGAGGTGCTATTATACCCTTCACAAAATGTAATAAAAAAATTATCATCTTTTCAGACCAATTGTAGTTTACTTACCGTAAAGTTGTAACAGTTGAGTCGACTTTTATAAAAAAACGCCGACGTTTGTCCTGTTGGAACAGGTAACACAGCCTGTAGATCGTATACAGCTAACACAATTTCTTTAATTCTGGCTCTTTCTTTATCTTTCTCCTTTTCTACTCTGCTTAATTCTTTTTCATCTAGATGTTCCCGATATCGAGTCTCTAAGGTTTGCTTTTCCATATCCACTGAATTTCGGTAGGTCTCGCAGAGATCGCATTGATCCTTTTTCGGAATAAAAAATCCTATATTGTATTCCGTATTGAATATTCGCGCATACGTATCATAGGTAGCGGCTATTTTTTGAGCTGAAAGTCTTTCGCTTGAATAATTCCGATGTAATTCAGAAATAGACAAACCGCCATCTATAAATTCCCTGCTAGTCTCCTTTCGGACATAATGACTCTCAATTCTAGCAATTGAATTAATGTGATTCCGTACTGATTGTACTACTTCTTCATCCACCTTTCTATGTTTGTCGTGCTTTCCTCTTTTATCTTCCACCACAATTCCATTACCTGATACTCTCGACTCGATAACTGTTCGGATATTTCTTTCTGTTATTCCAAGAGTATTAATTAGAAAGGTTTTGCATACTCGGGTTTTTTCTCCATTAAGTATAAGATAAAAAGCACAGTTTGGTTCCCGAGGTACTCCAGTGGTGATTCGTCTATATTTAAGTTGAAGTGGTTGAATACAGGAACCCAAGAAATCACGTTGCCTCTGCAATGAAGCCATCTCCCAATAGTCCTTGAAAAACCGAGATCTATACTCCTCAGACACCTTATTTGAACATCCAAGTGTACACTTCTCCGGACAAGGTGGTCCCATCTTTTTTGCCTGCATCACTTTTCCTGATCTAGATACATAGCTCTTTCCACTATTCTTTAATTTTTTAGCTTTTACGCTTGTCCAATTTTCAGTGTTTCGTACCCTTTTTTTGCCTTTTTTAACATTTGCCGGATTATCTTCACATTCTACGACATCTGTAATGTTTGAAGTGTTAACTAACTCTTGCAGAACATTTCTATTTGTGCCTGAATCTGAAGATTTTGACGAGCAACTTGAGGCGTCGTCAACAACGGAAGGCTCATAATTATCACTCGAACCGGAAGAAAAGTCCTCAGAGCTTTGTGAACTCATCGCACCGTACGAGTTTGTACCAACTTTTCTTATTCTAAGTTTAGTTGCGTTCTTATTTTGTATAACATAAGAATCGGAAGTATTACTCCTTACTCCAGAATCAGGATTTACGTTCGAACATCCAGGCATTTCATAAATATCATCTTGATTTTTATTTAAAGAAAGAGCAAGATTAACTAATTTCTCACCTCTTGAACCCATATTAGATGCACTGTTTCTGTAACAAAATTGTTAAGATATTATTTGACATAAGATTATTAATAACGTCAAAAAATACCTACAATAACGTATAAAATTTCGGTTAACAATGTCACAAAGAACACTTACCTGACAATAAGGAAGAGAAATTTTGGAGAATACTGTCATAAAGAACAGTTGTGACATCAGAAATGTTAAAATTTGAAATTAAAATGACATAATGTACACTTACGTCGTTATTCTTCCAAATTTGCACACACAAAAATCCACAACGATGCCGAATTTTACAATTGCGTCATTCTTCAACTGAAACAGTAACGTTCAACACTGTGGTTTACACACAACTGAATTGTGCGTCAATGATTTTCCGAAAGAAGCGTGACAGGTGCCAATATTCGAATATCGACGTAACTGCTATCTAGCGGCCGGGAGACGTAGTACATTTACGTCATTATTTTTCCTAATAGAGGAGTTTATTAAGAACCTAATACAGTTGTTAAGTCAAATTGTTATAAATTTGCAGTTACGTCATTGTTCCACCGGAACGGCGATATGAACTATATACTACATTAAGATAAATAACACTACTATAGAGTTCTTTTTATAAATTGTGATTATTCGATTCTCCAGTCCAAAAATATAAATGTGCATTGATTTTTTAGGAGTTAAAATTGATAACGCATTTTCTACCTTCTTTACAATTTCTTTTGGTTCTATATCACTGTTAGTATATAATCTGTGATCACTGTTATCTAAATATTCACTACTAAATGGTAAAAACTGTCAAAATCGCCAAAATCCAGGTAATCTGAGACTACTAGCTGAAATACAATTTGTATTGAATAATAATATATTTCAATCTCATGAATAAAAAAAAGTTATATATTCTATCAACACAAACACTATTAAAAAATATTAATGTATATTAAACAAATTTAAATTTCAAAAATTAGCGGTCTCTGACTAATTAGAAAAATAGCCGACAAAAACATCTATTCTTGATTCTGCTAGATGGCGCTGTCATAAACTTAGTCGGAATATGAGCCACTTGATTTGTAGTTGTCAAGAAGTCATCTGATTATTAACCTCAAAACACAATAATAAACCGTATCAAAATAAATGTTGTTAACTAAGTTATAATAGACATTAAAACCGTTTAGTAAGTAGTTTAAAAATGGATCCATCGTTGGAAATTAGAAAACTATTGCCAAGCCAAATCAGAGAACTTGCATCAATATTAGAAACTCATGAGCTTTGGAAAAGATTAATGACAATAATTCCCAAAACCCTGGAAAAAAACAATTATCAGTGCGATGTTAATGAAAATAATCGCCATAAATTTAATTCCGAACATTTTAAGTAAGTTTTAAATACATAACAAAAAAGAACCTAATTTTTGTTAACTACAACACTAAATAAATTTTGATTGTAAATTAATTATAAGATTATTTTATGTGTAACAATTGTGTTATTAATATTTAAAGGAAGATAAATCCACATTCATTTGGATTAAATAATTTTTAATAAGTTGGTTCATTTATTTATTTATGTAAACTATGATAGTTAAAGAAGGAACAGATTTTTTAAATGTATACTAGTGGTTATGGTGGTTACATTTTTAAATATGAGAAGGTTCTGCTTTTCAAATCTTTTTAAATTAGTATAAATATTACCATTATTATGTTATAATTTGTACCTACATTGTCTTATGCTTTATTGTTACCAGCACCTTTTAGACAAAATTTAGTTTTTTTATTATGTTTTCTGACTAATAAAAATATAACCTTGTGTCTCAGGGTAAAGATCTCCGTATTAGGTATATTAATGTATCTAACGGTACCAGGAAGTTTATTTCATTAAAACGCACCTCTCATCTAATTCTTTATTATTCTAAATTAATTTCAGTTTATATTTTATCAAACAAATTTGTAAAGTTTGAATTATCTTTATCTTTCAGTTCTTTATTTAACTTATAGTGTATACAAAAATATATTTTGATATCGGTACTGAAATATTTTATATTACTTATATGATTTTTAGAATGTTTTAACTGGTAAGTAATCTAAGTATAATATTTTTTTTATATTTTAGATTAATAGAAAATGAATCTGAAAAATCAAGAAAAACGTGCACAGAAATACTTTTCGACGAATGGGGTACTTCTGGTAGAATTAGACCGGCGCTAGGTCATCTTTTATACCTTTTAACAAAGGCTAATTTATTTCGAGCAGCTGATTATGTAGCAGTAGATCTGTTACATCAGGAGAAACCAAAAAGACCTAATGTTGGACCAGAGGCAGAGATTCCTGTCAATTTAAGTGAAATTGTTCAATTAGAAGCAGATGAAAGCTTCGAGAGGGTTTTAGATGAAATAAATTACGTTTCAAATGCTGTTAATTTAATAAGAACGCACTCAGATAAAGCCACACGAAAAGCTAGTAAAATTCCAGAAATTGTTATCACTCCTGAGATCAACGAAGAAATTGTTGCTCCAAATTTTAATGTGCCTGTTGTGAAGCCAGTAAATAAAGAAGTATCTGATATGATTAAATTTTCAACTACTCAAACACAAGATACAATTACAGAATTAAATTCTGCAGAAATACCTGCTGTAGTTAATGATATATCAGTTACAAATAACTCTGATTCAGAAGAACTAAATTTGCCTAATATTTCACTGATAAATAATGTAAGAGAAGATATAGTTCAAAATACTGTTTCAACAATTTCAAATATCTATACTGAAAGTTCTGTTAATTCCGAATCCGAATCAAGTTTTAATCCTGCATTTAGTAAGATTTTAGACTCTGAGATTCATACAAAAATACTAGAAAATACTCTTAATAATCAGCAGGTTGCTGGTGACAATATACCAAATTTATCAATTCTTAACTTGGAAACTGGAGAGGAATCTTCATCTTTACCAGATTTTGAAGCTTTACAAAGCCGTAATTTAGATAAATCTGATAATATTCCTGATTTAAGTGCCTTACAAACAACTAGTCTATCCTTAGGAACTCAGAGTCTTGCAATTAGTAATTCATCAAATGTTTCATCAGATAGCTCTTTAAAATCGCGCACTTGTTCTTCACCCTTACCAAATCTCTCACTGGATACAATTTTACCTCATTTTAATTACCAAAACTTAGAAATAGCCACAAACAATTTTAACACAGAACAATATCAAGATTCCAATTTAGCTGGAAGATTGTTGGGTAAAGGTGAATTTGGTTCTGTATTTTTAGCCTTAAATTTATCAGACAAACCTATAGCTGTAAAAAAATTAGATATTGGTGACGTAGAGATAGTAAACGTTGATGACGAAGTCACTAAACAGTTCAGGTGTGAAGTTGAAGTATTAAGTAAATATAAACATGAGAATTTATTATCGTTATTAGGTTATTCTTGTGATGGATCTACATACTGTTTATTATATGAATATATGCCTGGTGGAGCACTTAAAGATAGATTACAGGTAAAGTGTTTTTTTAATATATATATATGGAATCCTGAGTTAAAAAATTAACTAGTATGTAACTGGACGGCGTGCAGAAATATAATTAAGGTCTGAAAAAATTTTTGAATTTCAAAATCTAATGTTTTCCCTGACAGTGGCGTCATTTCTCTTTTGGAAGATTTTATAAATTGCTGATTACAGAATTTTAATATTTAATTTCACTCTCTTCATTGATATGATAACATCAAAGGTACTTTTTGAAAAAACTCAGTTTCTTTTAATTGTTGGAAATTTGTTTTAGTATTTTAATAGCCAGTTAACCTACACTCATATCTTTTATCATAAAGTACATTTTTCACCTCTCCCCAAAGGATCTAGGCATGTCTTTTTCTATTGTATGTGCGCTTTTGTTTTTTTAAGATAGAAACCGCCTGATCTTTAATCACCGGTTGTACTGCAACCTAGTTAGGCTTATTGGTTCATGTTTATTTATTTATTTATTTATTTATTTATTTACTTTTCACAAACACTATTTCTAGTAATTGCATGCAAAGGAAACTTACAACTAGGTGAATAATTGATCCAAAAACAAAATAAAAAAAAACATCACACAGATACTCGACTAGGAAAAGAGAGCTATATTGAGTCCTGATACAACAAATCCAGTATTTCTCTACGGCTCGTATTAAAAAAATCAAAAAATTCATTTTGATCCAACATTTCATTACAATATTCTAGGATATTATTAATGGGCGATGTACTATTAACTGTAACACTAAAATTTTCTTTGGTTAAAATTCTAAGTCTAACCTTTGGTACTTTGAAATTAACAAATTGAATTAGATCACATTTCTTGTATTTGATATTACTCAAAATATAATAGATATATGTTACAGCCTGAATTTTCCTTCTTGCTTATACGCTTGAAAACTCAAAAGTTTTAAGCATGGACTTTTAAGACACCATATTGTTCTTTCTTACATAAAGATACCTTATTTTTTTTTGTATTTTCTCTATAAGGTCAATATTTGAATTCGCTGTTGGTGACCATACCACAGATGCATACTCCACATGGGGCATCACAAGTGCATTGTATAATGTTACAACAGTACTTACACAGCCGTACTTTACTAGTACGTAGTAAAGTACGGCTGTGGTACTTATCTGAAAATCCCCACTGTTGCGTATTACAAATCCCAGTGCTCGAAAAGCCTTACTGGTTATGCAGTTGTAATGTTTGTTAAATTTCAAGTTCATTTCAAAATTAACGCCAAGATCCTTCACTTCACTTTTTCTTTCTATGTGGGTACCACTTATACTATAATCCTCAATAAAATGATTTACCTTACAAGTAAAAGACACTTTTTAACATTTAGAGACATCTTGTTCTCATTAAACCACTGCATGACAGAGTGAAGATCTTTCTGTAAGTTTATGCAGTCATTTTCATTAGATATTTGCTTAAATAATTTGAAGTCATCTGCATAAAGCCAACTGGTGGATGTTTGAACACAGCTAGGGAGATCATTAATAATTAATATGAACAGGAGGGGACCCAAGTTACTTCCTTGGGGTACACCCGATGTAGTAGAGTATTGGCCAGATCTAGACCGCCCCATTTTAACTATCTGTTACCCACTCCAGGATCTTAGTACGCTCTACTAGTTTGTACAAGTCTAAAGAATGAGTGCCATATATTTTATGTGGTACATTAAACTTTAGTGTTTATCTATTGTGGTTACTTTGGATTTTTCTGAACATATGCATGTTCCTGTTCATGTTCTTATAGATATTACCAAGTGCTATTTCTTAACTATTTCTTGCAGCTCACTTTTTATTACTTATGAACTTAGACAAAAAATTTGATGTTTCTTATATACCTAAATTTATTTATGCTATTGTATTGATTGTACCTGTTGTCCTAAAAGAAAGACTCAAATTTTTAGAATGTTTATAAAAATTTAACTGCTCCGTTTTTCGTGCCGATAAGTGTTCATTTCTATTTTATTTTTGTCAGGTTCTGTATTCTATTAAATGATAATTCTAAACTAATTGTATTCTCTAAATGCTAACTTAATTTGTTTTTAGGATGAAAATAATCAATTAGTGTGGCAACAAAGACTAAATATAGCGTATGGAACATCTAAAGCTATATCTTATCTACATACTGCATTTTCCACACCTCTCATTCATCGCGATATTAAATCAGCTAATATTCTTCTTGATTCGCAAAATAACTCGAAGGTAAACATAAAAAACTTCATAGAAAACATTAATATTCTACTAGTTTTCATCATTTGTTGTTTTTTAGCTTGGTGATTTTGGTTTGATCAAACTTATTCCTAATCAAAATATTAGTACAGCAACTACTGTTTTTGGGACTTCAGCTTATATGCCCAGAGAAGCATTTGGTGGTGATATCTCAGTGAAACTTGATACATTCAGTTTTGGTGTTGTTTTATTGGAACTATTAACGTCTTTACTTCCCATCGATAATAACAGAGACGGACCAGACCTAGTAAGTTTTTTTTGTTTTTTGTAGTTTACAAAAATATTTTTGAGCTATACTGCTTTCGGACATTCAGGTGTAAAAGAGCTGGTGTTTTTAAAAAGCTTTACAATTGAAAAATCCCAAACCTGCAGTAAACCTGCATATATATATATATATATATATATATATATATATATATATTGTTATGATCTCTATACTCATATAATTGTATTCTTGTGACTCTTCAAGGTTGGGTTCTTCGATAATATTAAACTAAAAAGTCCATCTCAATTTTAACATCATTTAATATATAAATATATTAATTCTTTACAACACTTTAAAAAACAATATAACATTCATCATTTATCCTATCATAAACTTAACACTAATTAATTTTAAATGAAATTTTGCCCTCTTTTCCTAAAATCCCCGAATAACTATTTCTAATATACCTCTATTACCAGCTGATAACAAATTATACCAGAAATACTTATCTTTATAAACTATGCTTATTTTATTTTGAAAATCCAATCTATGCAAATATCCAATTAATCTTCTCTATATATATCCATTTTATTCCATATTTAACTCTACCATATAGTTATTATAACATTCTATTCATACATTAATCTTCTTTTATAATTTTTATATTTATATTCATTAACATTCAGTATTTATCTTCATTTTCAATTTCTATTATTATTATATTTACTTTATAATGGTTTTTTAAATTTTTAAATTCTATATAATTCCCTAAACTTTTTCTCTGACTTTTCTCTCCAAAATTCTCTGACATTCTATCAATAATTTTTTTTTTTTATCCCCCTAGAAACCTCGCAACCCAAATTTTTTTTTTTATTTATGATTCCTTGATAATTTGCATAAATTGATTATTCAATTCTAATATCTAGTTAGTCTTAATTACACTTATATTACATATAAAGACCAACTATTGAATACCATAACAATTTCCCAAATTTAAAATTTTATAAATTTTAGAAAAAAAATTTTAATAATTTAAAATTTAAAGTATATAACAATTAACATATTAACACAAATTCTGAATACTCTAAGTTTCTTCAAAATACCTATATAGGCTTTCAATATTAAATACTCCTCTAACATTTCTTGTTATCGGATCTTCAACAATATAACTATTAACACCTTCCTCATTTACTATTCTATATGGTCCTTCAAATATAGCTTTTAATTTCCCTGATTCATTTTTCTTTAAATTTCCACTTATATATGCTTTTATTATTACCAAATCTCCTTTCTTAAACCTTACAGGATATTTCACTTTTTTCTTAATTTTTTTATAATATTTTTCCCACGCATCCATTAACCTTTTTCTTACTTTTTCTATAATTTCATCATATTTTTTTCTTTCTTCTTCTTCTTCCCAATTTCGTTTTGGTTTTTGACCTAACATTAAATATGTTGGTGTTTCTTCTGTTATTACATTTGGAATATCATTGATATACATTTCTACTTTATTAATATAATTTTCCCATTCTTTATGTTTCTTTCCATTTAAACTTATTCGTAAAAATTTTATCACTTCTTTAATATATCTTTCTGCAGGATTTGCTGCAGGATGTCTTATACTAATACAATTCTTTTTGATTCCTTTCCTTTTTAAAAATTTTTCTAAATTCTGTCCTTGAAAATACGTTGCATTATCCATTACACATGTCCTTGGTTTACCTATTTCTTCTATAAATTTTTGTAAACAATTTTTAATACTTTTATAATTTGTCCTTCTACATGGGTATAATTTTATAAATTTTGTAAAAACATCAACAATTACCAATATATGTTTATTATTATTTTTACTTCTTATTAGATTACTAATGAAATCTATTGCTATTATTTCCAATTTTTCCATTGCTATAACACTTTTCCCAATATTTTTATTCACTTTATTCTTATTTTTATTCAATTGACATATCTTACATGTTCTTGTTATTCCTTTTGCTATCTTTTGATCTTTTTTCATGATAAAATTTTCTCTAAATAATAACCATAATTTTCTTGAACCTATATGTCCATATGTTACATGTAAATTTTTTAATATTTGTTTTCCTAAATAACTCTCAATTACATAAACTTCTTCATTTCCTATTTCCTTTATATAATATCCATCTTTAATTAAAGTATTCTGTTTTTCTTTTTCTGTTAAATTTTGTTGACTTCTTATTATTTCTTCTTCCGAAAACATACCTTCATCTTCTATTAATTTGTTCATTCCAATTTGTATTATTCTTCCTTTATCCTTATTTTCACTACTTTCTCTTGATAATGTATCTGCAATAATATTTTCCTTTCCTGATAAATATCTAATTTCAAAATCATATTCTTGTAATAATAAACTCCATCGATATATCCTATTATTATTAAATCGATTGACCATTACATTCTTCAAAGCCATGTGATCGGTTTCAATTATAAATTTTTTTCCAATTAAATAAAATCGACATTTTTGCACACAAAAAACTATACTCGCAAATTCCAATTCTGATACACTATAATTTCTTTCATACATTTTTGTGACTCTAGACATAAAACATATTGGTACTTCTATTCCATTTTGTACTTGTATTAAAACCCCTGCTAACTTATTAATTGATGCATCTGTTCTTAATATAAAATCTAATTCATAATTTGGATGATATACCTTCAAATTATTAGTAAACATTTTTTTTAAATCATTGAATGCTTGTTCTCTTTCTTCATTCCAGTTCCATTTTACATTTTTCTTTAATAATTCTACTAATGGAATCTGTTTTTCTGATAGATTTGGTATTAACTTTTTATAATAATTCATCATTCCCAAAAATCCCCTTATTTGCTTTAAACTTTTTGGTTTCTCAAATTTTAAAATTTTATCTACTCTTTCCGTATCCATCTCTACTCCATTTTTATTAATTTTAAATCCTAAATATATCACTTCTTTTAAGAAAAATTGACATTTTTCTTTATTTACTTTCAATCCCGCTAAATCCAATTCTTTTAACACAATATTTAAGTGTTTTTTATGTTCTTCTTCACTTTTTGAATAAATTAATATATCATCTACATAATGAACAACAAAATTTTCATATTTGTTTAAAATTTTATGTAATGCTTTAACCAAAGCTGCACATGCACTTTGTATACCGAATGGTACTACTTTAAATTGATATACTACACCATCAATATTAAAACCAGTATATTTCCTACTACTTTTATGTAGAGGTATTAACCAAAAACTATGTTTTAAATCTATTTTACTAAAAATTTCAATTCCTGTTATTCTACCAAATATTGCTTCAATATGCATAGGTTTCTCATATTGTGGTATTGAAAATTTGTTAATATTTCTAGCATCTAGACATAACCTTAACTCTCCATTCCCTTTTTTCACAACTACAATTGGATTAATGAAAGATGTATCACTTCTCTCAATTATATTATTTTCTAGCATTTTATCTATTTCTATAGCTACTTGTTTTCTATATTGATATGGAATTGGATAAGTTTTAACTCGAAAATTTTCTATATTCTTTACTTCAAATCTGTGAGTATATTCTTTGGCAGTATTATTCTCTAATGTAATTAAATTTTGATATTTTTTAAATAACAAATTAATTTCATCTTTATATTTATCATCACTTTTTATATCTTCTCCTTCTTTCATCATTTCCCCATTAATTCTTAGTTCATTTATATGTATTATCTCCTCATTATTGTTTATTTTATTTAATTTGATTTGTTCTTCTTTCAATTTTATCCAACCTTCTTCATAATTAATAATAACATTCATTCTTTCTAATTCATCAGTACCTAATATTATATCATACTCCATATTTCCTATAATCAAACCTTGTATTTTATATATACTATTTCCAATTTTAATACTAATATTTATAGTCTTATTAATTTCCCCTAATTTTTTTCCATTAGCACCTATTAACTTAATTCTTGGAATTTTAATCATTTCTTCTAATTTATTATCCTCAATAATTTTTTCATTTATCAATGTTGCTTCTGATCCGGTATCTATTAAAATTCTAATTTTCTTATTTTCTAAATTTCCTTCAACAACTACTAATCCAATTTTATCTTCTAATTTATTATTATTTTCTTCTAATTTTATAAATTCACTAGGATGTATATAACAACATTTAACATTAAAATTTTGTAGGTGCTTATTTAAAAATTTTCTTGTTCTGGTTCTACCCTAACATTTTCTACATTTTCTTCTATTTCTCTACTTTGCATATTAATTTGATTTATTCTTCTAGGTACATTATTGTTTCCATTTCTATCTTCTCGATTATTATTATTATTATTATGAATTTCATTTATATTTCTATATCTTGATCTTTCATATCTTCCATTATTTACATTTTGAAAACCATTTTCATTTCTGTTATTTCCATTTCTTATATTATTATTATTATCCATATTATTTCCATTTCTATATGTATTTCCGTTTATACGATTTCCATTTTCTCTCCCATTATATCCATAATTATAATTTCCATTGTTTCTATTACGCATTTCTTCTCTTACTCTATTATATCCATTTCTGTTTTGATAATTTCTAAATCTATCATTTTCATAATTTTGTGATCTATTTTCATTAATCTTTAAATTTCTTTCAACTCGATTTAAATACTCAATCAATTGTTCTTTTTTTTTAATATTTTGTATAACTATTGTTTCAGAAACTGTTATATCATAATGTCTAGAAATATATAAAATTATTTCCTCTTCTCTCATAGGAGGTTCCAAATATTGTGCAACATTATATAATTGTAACGCATAATTAGTTAAATTATTCCCTAATCTATAATTGAATTTTCCGAAATATAATTTTTCCCTACTCACCCCTTGTTTTGATTCACCCCAGAAATATTTACGAAATTCCTTTTCAAAATCATTAAAGGTTAATATTTCATTTTCCTGTGTTGCATACCATAATGCAGCATTATCTTTCAAAGAACTTCTTATAATTTCTTTCCAATCTCTTTTGTTCCTAGTCTTAGTTTTAATCATATTCATATACGTGCATGGATGTAATATACTGATATTCCCTGTAAATTTTACTGCTCCTTCTCCTCCATGTATTATCATATAGGAACCATCCTCAGTTCTTTCATTTTGCATTTCTTGTAATTTTTTTGTTTCATCTTCAAATTTCTTTGCTACTTCCATTACATTCCTTTCCATAGTTTGTAGTATTCTTTCATTTTCTTTCTTATTTTCATTTTTCTGCTCCTTCACATTTTTTTCTATATTATTAATCTTCTCCTGGTGTATATTACCCATTTCCTCCATCGCCTTAATTCCATCTTTCAATTGATCGACTTCTTTTTGTATTTTGATATTTTCTTCTTTAATAATATTTTTCATTTCATCTTTAAATGTTTCCATATTCTTGTTCATATCTTTTATTTCTTTTTTTATATCTTCTCTTATTTCTTTTTTCATAGAATCCATTTTTCTATTATTTTCATCAAATTTATTTTCCAAAAATTTAAACATTTTCTCCATCTCTGTTTCTTGATGTGGTTTTGAACTAGTCGCATCTCCTATCACATCAGCTTGTACCACTTTAAACATTGTTTTTTCTTCTCCTTCCGACGATCCATCATTACTTTCTGTTTCATGCATATTTTCATTAGATTCCTGTATTCCATCTTCTCTCCTTCTATTTCTTCTATTTTGTCTTGTATTCATTTTATTCAAATCTTTTAATTATTTTATATATTTATTTAATTTATAATGTTAACTTATTATATTACTTTATTATATTTATTCGATTTGTATTTAGTTTTAAAATTTTCAAAATTTTATGGTCTTTATATATAAATATAAATATACTTAAAACTCTCACCTAATCCTCTTATTTCTATTATAATGTATTTATGTTTTATTTCAATTCTTCACTGTTCTAATTTTCTAATCACTTCAATTGTCTATATCACCCTCTCAATTTCAATATACTGTTCTATTTTAAACTGGATTCTTGTTTTATTCACGCCACACGTTGGCTCGCCATAATTGTTATGATCTCTATACTCATATAATTGTATTCTTGTGACTCTTCAAGGTTGGGTTCTTCGATAATATTAAACTAAAAAGTCCATCTCAATTTTAACATCATTTAATATATAAATATATTAATTCTTTACAACACTTTAAAAAACAATATAACATTCATCATTTATCCTATCATAAACTTAACACTAATTAATTTTAAATGAAATTTTGCCCTCTTTTCCTAAAATCCCCGAATAACTATTTCTAATATACCTCTATTACCAGCTGATAACAAATTATACCAGAAATACTTATCTTTATAAACTATGCTTATTTTATTTTGAAAATCCAATCTATGCAAATATCCAATTAATCTTCTCTATATATATCCATTTTATTCCATATTTAACTCTACCATATAGTTATTATAACATTCTATTCATACATTAATCTTCTTTTATAATTTTTATATTTATATTCATTAACATTCAGTATTTATCTTCATTTTCAATTTCTATTATTATTATATTTACTTTATAATGGTTTTTTAAATTTTTAAATTCTATATAATTCCCTAAACTTTTTCTCTGACTTTTCTCTCCAAAATTCTCTGACATTCTATCAATAATTTTTTTTTTTTATCCCCCTAGAAACCTCGCAACCCAAATTTTTTTTTTTATTTATGATTCCTTGATAATTTGCATAAATTGATTATTCAATTCTAATATCTAGTTAGTCTTAATTACACTTATATTACATATAAAGACCAACTATTGAATACCATAACAATATATATATATATATATATATATATATATATATATATATATATATATATAAATTTTACTTGAGTCGTGTGAAAATGTAATCCATATAATTTTTTTCAAATATAAATTTTTTAAAAGTGAGCATAAAAGTTTTCATCTTTGTCGGCACTCCTCAAGGAGTACACTTCATTTTTTTATTCATAAATAAATTCAACAGTTAAAACATACACACGGTCTTGTCAAACACCAATAAAATATCACTCATACAAAAATCTGACAAACGAGGAACAAAAATTGTATTTTATCAAGATTGGTAACCTTGAATTCACAATAATATTTAACGAAAATTAGAATATGTTCTAATTTTGAAAATTGGATGAAAAGTTTAACGAAACTCAAAATTGCATATGAAACAGGTACCTTGAATAAATTCTTGAACTTCTGATCGGTAAACTTGTGGATAAAAATACACAGAACTTATCCAAAAGATTGTTGGGACAGATACTTTCCAAAACACGGTTTTAGAAAAAAAAAAACTTAAAAAAACAGGTTGAGAAGATTGTGAATTTTTCGTGACCTGATCGATTCTGAGAAAGTTATTAAATAATTAAGTTGAATTAATTAGTGACAGCTACGACTCCACTTGATGAGGTGTTTTTATGGCTAACGTGGAAAGAGGAGTCTCTGAACTCCTCAGGTGCTCCACGGCATAATTTGTAACTAGATTTACGACTAAACTATTGACTCTTAGCTGATTTCTGCTTATGTTACGCAGTGCTTCAGCTCTTCTAGCACATGTCTGTTTAACGTACATTTTCCAGGTGCTTGACCAGGGATATGTTCAGAATTATGTGTTATGTTGTTTACGGATCCATACTTTTATCCGACACAAAATCGTAGTTTTGGTACCTATAGTCTGGCCGTCGAAAAGATGGAATGATCACGAGACAAATGTACTCCTTATTTCAGCCCACAGTTTATATCATCTTTGGTATGAGTACAGTCTAAACTGTCCTTCGTTTACTGCAGTTTAGAAGGCGTTACATCGTAAGATTAAGCCGTTCAGATGCCCGTATTCACTGATCAAGAATCTTTGAATTCCATCTTTTCAGCGGCCGGGGTATAGAACTGGATTTGGATTTTGTTAAACCTTTCCTTGCAAGTTTATCAATCAGCCAAGCTAATTTGGGGTTCGGCGGTCTGATGTTATGCCAGAATAGAAAGGTTTTCACGGGACTCGTATTCTACTCTGTGGAATACCTTAGGAATCTTTTATTCTCTTTTAGTCATATTATCTGTGTATATAGATTGATCTGCTTAGATTCATATGCGCTTTATTTTTTTCTCTTATGCATTGTAAGAGTGCATGTACCTCTGGCTAATACACGGATGTGTGTTCCAAGTGGGACAAAAATTTTCACATGTAAATTTTTGCTTCTAAACCCTCTTCATTCTTAGACCAATTCTAAGTTTGGGTTAAGTGCTCTTTTTGTGCTATTCTTTAGATCTACTTAGATTATTATTGTGGACAGGTATTTTTGGGAACGATCTGTTCTGATTTCAACTTCCATTTACAAAAAATTATTTTCACAAAAGCATGAGCTTTTTATTATTTTTAAACATTTTTAATTTTGTTGATTTCACAAAATTATTCATTCACTTAAATTTTTGGGATAAAATGTGAAAGAGATAGGTTTTTATTTTACTGTTGTTTTTTTTTCTGGATATGATTAGATATTTATGCTTAAGTAAAAAATAGCATTTTTTGTAAATAAATTAAGGATTTTATTTAGGTCACACACATTGGAGAAACTATTGAAAATAACGATATTACACCAATCTTAGATCAGAGAGCGGGTTCTTGGAAGCAAGATTTACGAAATTATGGTCAAGAATTATTCAACATTGCTCAAAATTGTTTAGAAGAAAAGAAAAACAGACCTACCATGTCACAAGTTACAATAGCTTTGAATAAGCTTACTAGAGAACTAAATTTTAACTTCTCGTAGAAATAGAATATAATATAATTTCGTTTGAATGATAATATATTGAAAGATTTAAATTACTAACGACACTTTATGATTATATTTAATATTTATATTTTTTTATGGAAAACAAAATGATAATTGTTTTTATTTTTTAGCCACATTTAATGGTTTATTTAAAGTGCCTATTAGATTACATAAGAAAATTTAGATAATATATTTAGTATTGTATAAAATTGTATTATAGTATCACATTAATTTCCAAGTTTTTTATATATTATACAATATATTGTATATACAAATGTAAATAGTATTTTTTAAATAGATAGACTTTAAAAAATCAACAGTGTGGTTATTATTAATGAAATAATTTTCGTTAATTGTTGGATGCATATATTTAATTTGTAGTATGTTTTTACAATACTGCTAATATAATTTTTGGGATTAGTTAATGCCTCAAAAAGTGTTAATTTTGAAGTTATGTACTAATCAGTCACATCTCTTGATGAACTAAAGTGTATTTTTTTGTATAAAATTTTCGTCCTGCAATCTTTCCCGTTAGTTAGTTTTATCCTCTGTTTTATCTTCTGTTCTCGTTATTTGTTTAAGAGGATCTTTTGCTTTGTCGATAGCATGCTAAGGTTATAAGTCAAATAATTTTGAAACAAAGGAAGAATAACGACAAGGAGATCTACTATCAACACCTCTGTTCAATCTGGTATTGGAAGGAATAATTAAAAAAGCAGGATTAACATGCAGGAGACAATATTTAGAAATGGTC
Source organism: Altica lythri (assembly GCA_964028335.1). NCBI lineage: Eukaryota > Metazoa > Arthropoda > Insecta > Coleoptera > Chrysomelidae > Altica > Altica lythri. Next base: position 25,199,932 of record OZ034802.1, on the reverse strand, counting down.
ACCAATGTATAGCATCCACAGACTACCTAATACTGTTAACAACAAATAAGAAAGAACTAAGAAGGTTGATAAAGAATATAATAAAAGAGGCAAGAAAACTTAATATATATGGTAATGGGTGAAACAGAAAAAGAGACAACATATTACAAATAGACGGAGAAAAACATACATGTTCAAAAGCGTTAAAGAAGTTACTTACCTGTGTGTTCAAATAGATGAAAAGGGACACGAGTAGCGGGAGATAAAGGCAAGAATAGAAAAAGCAAACATTTTTTTTTTGTTTTGGTTTTTAATATTTTCTGAAACTTGATTTGCTTATTTTTTATTTTATAGTCCTGTTAAGACGTGTACTTTGTTTAGGAGTATCCCCTGGTTTGGATTGAAAACTTCCCTTGTATTCTGACATTGTTTTGTTTAAAATTTTTGGTGGTGATTTTTCCGGACAACATATTTTGTCAATACGGTTGATATATCAGTAGCAATAAGCAGTACACACTCTTTCTATATAGCTATTTAAATTTATTATATTTTATTGATATTGCGGTGTAGGTGTGCTGAATGCAGGTTAATTTTTTCATATCTGTTTTACAGTATGATTTTTTGTTTGTTCATTTTTATATAACTTTTAAATAAAAAAAAATTGTTTGTTAGTTTTTCTAATAAAGACTTCTGATTTCATCTAATATATTTATTTTTAAATCATTGTTATAATATTTGTTTGTTTTTTCTAAATTTTCTGATCGGAACATCGGTTGAGGAGACCAGCTATCAGTAATCATCGATTAATTGAATAAAAAGTTTATTATTGACGAAACAGAGCAACAAAAATTTAATATTTGAGAAAGTAAATTAGATGGAGAGAATTATTTATGAGCACAGAACAAGAATCCTATATCGTCGACTGGAACACCTTTAATGTAATTTAATCTTGTCTTTATTGATATGGGTGTTAATATTGAGCACAGACCAAAAATAATCACAATTTATAAAAAGAACTTTTTATGGTTTTTGGTGATTTATAAGTCATATTACTATTATTAAATTATTTTAAATTATTACTAAGTGCAACCTGTCCCTTGGCAAATAGCGCTTTACAGAGATAGATTACGGCATAGTCCACAGTACAGTCTAAAACACTTTCTAAATTAGTTTATTTTATTAACAGTTAAAATAATAATTACTGTTTTAACATGTAGAACAAAAAAAAACAGAAAAAAAACTCTCTCCCGCGTAATCGATCCTATTATGATAACATAACAGAAATGTCACCACTAGACTCATCCGCCGCTTAACCAAATAGGCTACCAACAATTTATTTAAAAACTTTCAAAATGATAATACCTATCTATACACAACTTATATCATATTTAATATCAATTTAGTATAAATTTCGAAATCTATGTATGTGCCCAAACACACTTGAAACATGCATTGTCATTCAGTTCTTAGCTATCCTGAAAATTTCAGAGCTCTAGGTAGTTGGGAAATAGGTTTAAATTCGATTACAAAATTCCACAGAATGTCAAAGAGAATGACAAAGAGACAAAGAACACGGCGAAAATATAAAAACTTTCTAAAAATAAAAAAACTGATGAGTTAAATGTCATTTAAAACTTCCTGTGTCAAATATACACTAATTTAATATTGTGTGAATAAATCTTTCATAAAGTTACTGACCAATTATCTTCATAAAAATCGACCCTAAAAGGTTTCCGCGAAACGAAATTAGCCCTTTTATTTAGAAATTAACGGTATGTTCCACATTTATCACAATTTTCTGGATTTTGTCACCTACTTTGGACTTACCTGTTACAATTTACTTCTTAACAATTATCCTTAAGATGGATTAATCCTAAAGAGTTCCAGTAATTTCAACGTTTCTAGGTCGTTTCGAATGAAGTTGTCTGCCGAATTTGATGTGTTAAAAGTTTTTGATTCTCCTTGAAACTTAACACTTTAAATTTTTAGAATCCAAACGGTGACCAATTATCGTAATCATTTGACTATTTATGATTAATTGATTACCAATTATTTAAGCTGTTTAGGCAATAATAAAATTTTCCCGTGCTATCATTGTTGAGACGTAATATTTTTTTTTCTCCTGACCAAATGTTGAGAGGTACTGACCAATTAATTTTGATTGTTTCGAATGAAATTCTCTGTCAAAGAGAATTATATATCGAATTTGAGAGCTAATAGTTATTTATGATATGAGTGTTAAAAGTGAGGTTTTATTTTGTGAGTGAAAACGTTTGTGAAATGAGCGGAGCGAATTGAACAATTTGACGAACAAAATAAAACCACTTTTAACACAAATACCATACAATGTTTTTTGTACAACTTCCCTATTTTGATAATGAAACGAGCGAATTTGCAATGACAATAAACCAAACCGTGTTAAAAGTAAACTAAACCGTGTTAAAAGTCAACTTGTTTACATGGCAACGTGTTAAAAGTATTTTTAACACGCTGCTATGTAAACAATGGTTTTTAACATTGTTTGCTATCATTAAAAGTGTCACTTTTAATGACAGTTGTACAAAAAAGTTTTTTATATTTCTTTGAAAATTAACACTTTAAATTTTTAGAATTCAAAAGCTGTAGTAAATGACAAATTAGTGTCCAATTATTTAAGCTATTTTTTGAAGCAATATTAAAATTTTCCCGTGCTATCAATAATTGTGCATCAGTATGGAGACAAGTTATACTCGCGACATTGGATAAAATTTCAGTGATATATAATTTTTTATATCAAGATATAGAAGGATTTTGTATTGTTAGGATTTAGAAATAAATTCGCAATATTCTCTATTATTTATTAATCAACGAGGATCAATCAAAAATCACTAGACAAATATCATTTACATAGTACCAAAATTTTATAAAAACAATTGTTTTGTGTTAGCATGATATGATGAACAAATAATTTTTTTCCTGTATGAATTAGTTTAAAACATATCTTTATGAATTTTACTACCATATAACATGACATATAAGCATTTATACGGAACTTGACAAAAGTAACAACGCGACTTTTGATTAACACTGTTCATGATACAATAAAAAATATATATCACTTACACGACAGAAAGGTACCTTTACAACGCAACATATAAATGCTAACAAATTAAAAACTATTATTAAAACCATTAAGTAAATATTCTACATTGAATAAAGTGTTTACATTCAATATGAATTATATAACAAAGTAAGAATAGGCATTTTAATGCGAAAGTATTAAATTATACAACACTAGAGATGTAATATTTTATAAATTAATGTAAGTGTTTTTAAAACTATTTGTACTGCTACTGAATTATTAACTATGACTAATGTGGGGGATTAGTAATTCGCATAATAAACTTTGGTAACACTATTTTCATTGTACTTAAAAAAATGATATTACATATTTTGAAACCATTCACAATTTTTTGACTTATAACAACTATTCAAAACTTGACATAATATGTGCTTGAAAGAACCCAAAGCACTAACGAATCATGAAGTCATTTACAGTTGCATTCATTATTCTTTGCGAATATTTATATCTTCACCTTTGATCTACTGTTTGTGATAACCCCATCGATAAACATCTAACAAGTATAAATCTGGGAATTTCGATGATCAACAGTCAGATATCCACGACTATCAGCAAAATGCATATTTAGTCATTTGTTAGTTACTTGTCTTGCATAAGTTGGCCGTAAAGATAAAATAAAATTTATCGTCATGGGCGTCATTTCAGCTTTTCAACTGGGATGGCAAGATCTACTAGGGAGTCTGGGGGTATGGAATATTCCCCATGTGGACGGGGGTCCGGGAAATTTTAAGAAACTGGCTTTAAATTTGTTATTAGTTTTCTAAGCTTTTTCAAATTATTTTTACAACAATTTTATTGATAACATCGATAACTTTGGAAATGTTTACTTCAACATTCCTTTCAATAGCCTAAGGGCTAACGAAGACAACCTCTCCTGACCAATAGAGTTTCTGGTATACTTATGTTTTTAACCACCGTAAGCATGAAAAAGATCTCGTACCGGATGCCGAGTTCATTGGAATCGTATAATACAAACGACAAAGTTCAAAATGCATAGGGAACACACTTTTCGACGATTTTTTTACAAAAACGTCAGCTCTTTCTTGAATACTTTTGTTTCATGATTCTTCCGTTCTAGTAAAACATTTCAGTTCAGATAGAAGAAGTTCATTGTCTAAACTATAGTATTTAGACACATACTGTACACTGGCTGTGTATATCACTTCCACCTAGAACTTTGCTTAAGTGGTTAAGTACATCTAGGTTGTTTTCTTGAAGCCTGGCCTCTATCTCCTCTTTTAAAATATCAATGACTGGCCAAAAGATTGCAACTTTGTAGTACTGCTGTACAGATTCAAATGGAGCTTTACTCATACCCCCAATTTTTGATGGAATTGTGCCCTTTCTTGGCAACTTGGCAGCTCTAAACCCGCACTTGTCAGCAATTTCTGTGCAGTGATTGAACAACTTTGTGAAAAACTCATCTGTTTTGAAGGATTGCAATACTTCAAGTGTGCTAGTTTTTACAGATTTCACAACTTCATAGGTCACACTGCTTGATTGAAGGGTCTTTGACAGTATGTCACATTGTGCTAGAACTCTCCTGAGTAATAGCAGGTCAAATACAAAGTTGAAGTCCTCCATATTTTTCAACAAAGCATTGGCTTGTCCACCACTGTTGGGGTCGGTTTCAGCTAAAATTAAAAATTTCCCTGTTGTATTTTACAGTTTTAAGTATTTGTAAATTATTAAGACTTTTACTTCAAAATTCTGGAGTGGCAAAATACTGGGCTCCACAATTCTGGGGTGGCAACTGCCACCCCCGAATGACGCCTACGTTTATCGTACTACCTATTGTATGCCAACATCTTGGGTAAATGTTCCAGAAAATAAAAATTCGCAGGTGCTATGACTACCAAGACGCAATATTTTTGTTCCATGTATCAAAGAACAGTAGTTCCTATATATTTTTTTTATCAAGTTCCATGGATCAGCATTTTATGCCTGTTTTTTGTAAACTTTCCTTTATTAGGAGTCCAATTGTTCAAAGTTATAATCGTAATACTGTTGCTTAGCTTCATTAACGATTGTTTACACCAGTTTTTTGTCAATATGAATAACGATATAAGACTGAAAAGTCCTCTACATATTTTTTGTAGCAATTGAAGTAAACGTATGATCCAGCATGTTGTAAAGAGTGCTTTATAGAAAAGTATGTATCTTCTTTAGTAAACGATTATTTGAGATTATTATTTCAATTTCTCCTTAATGTCATTTAATATATTCTTGTTTGTATACTTTCAAAAAATTTTAAAATTTCAAAAATTTTCAAAAAATATGTATCTTCTTCTTTCGGTACAATGCCCAATTTGGGCGTTGATAGTCTCCATGACAATTTGACGATATCTTTCTCGGCATGCAACAATTTCATCTGCTGATTGGCCAGTTACCTAAAGAAAGTTTCGGAGCGATGAATATCTCTTTCTGTCACCTCTGAGTATGTGTCCTAAGTATTCATGCCTCCCCTTTTTTTATTGTTTTCATTAATTCACCCTCTTCTTGGCTGATTCTGTTTAGACTATATGTGAATGGCGTTGAACTCACGATATGCTGAGCATTCGACGGTAGGACCACATCCACTTCCAACCTGTTCATCATGTTAGCTTTCATGGTCCAGGTCTCACAACCATACAGCAATACAGGATATACATAACATTTTAAGAATTTAATTCTTAGCTGTAGGTTCAGCTAGGGATTGCAGAGTACAGTTTTCAATCTTATGAACGCATTTCTTGCGGGTTTTAATTTCTTCGTCAGGATCTAGTGGAGCTATTTATCCAGCAACCCAAATATTTAAAATGGTTTAATTTTGCAATGGGAATTGCAGAGTACCGTTTTCAATCTTATGAACGCATTTCTTGCGGGTTTTAATTCCTTCGTCAGGATCTAGTGAGCTATTTATCCAGCACCCAAATATTTAAAATGGTTTAATTTTACAATTGGGATTGCAGAGTACCGTTTTTAATCTTATGAACGCATTTCTTACGGGTTTTAATTTCTTCGTCAGGATCTAGTGAGCTATTTACCCAGCAACCCAAATATTTAAAATGGTTTACTTTTACAATTCTTTCGTTGCTGGCAACCAGTTGAACAGGGCCCACGTCTTGCTTACCTACCACGAGTAATTTTGTCTTGGATATGTTTATGTTCAATTCGGTATTGGAGCATTCTCTAATGAATCGGTCTAAAAGAAACTGAAGATCTTCGATTTTCTCTGCTACAATCGCTGTGTCATACGCATATCGGATATTAACAGTCTCTCCACCAATACGAACTCCGCATTTTCCTTTCTAAGCTTTGTTAAATATTGAGTACACATTGAACATCGTTGGAGACAGAACACAGCCCTGCCTGACTCCTCTTTGTATAGAAATTTTCTCGCCGTCGTCTACCAGAACAGTGGCCTCCTGTACCCAGTATAAATTTTGCAGAAGTCGCAGATCCCTATCATCAATTCCGATCTTCTCTAGGCATTTGAATAGTTTATCGTGTTGGACCCTATCCAACGCTTTTTCAAATCCATAAAGCAGACGTACATCGGTTTCTGTACTTCCCACGATCTTTGGAGAAATGTAGCATCGAGAACAATGCTTCTCGAATGCCCAAACCATTTCTGAAACCAAACTGAGGGATGCTCATTACATCCTCGGACTTCTGTTTAATCCTATTAAGTATTATCTTAAGAAGTAGCAAGAGAGTGACTTATGAGACTAAGTAGCCGGAAGTCTTTACATGATTTTGTATTTGGTTATCAGGTTTTTTCCTGATGGTCGGGGATTTTGTTCTCTTAAGTCTAGTTAAATCTAGTACATAGCAAGTTGTGGTTAGTTGCTGCGTCCGCGTTTGCAAAAGTTTTTGCAGATATAATGCTCTTCCTAAGTATGGATAGTCCTCATAAAAATTCCTGTACTGTATCTGGTACAAATAGGCTTGTGCAGCTGAATTATCTTTAGCCATTAATTCATAGCATGAGTAATAGAATTATTATGGATAGATTAAGTTGGGAACGTTGATTATAAACCAATTTTTTATAATAACAAAAAACTAAAACAGGTAACAGATAATCAGACTAAACAACAGCTACTCAACTACTTAATAATCGTTATATTATATAGTTGAGATACTCAATATTGAACTATAAGATATATTTAAATATACAATAACAATTTGTTATATAGTTAGGTAGAATGTAGAATATTTACTTATATGCACCAAAAACTGTTTTTAACACTCATGAAACAGTACATTTTATATACTGATGTTTAGTGTGAGACGTCATTTGACTTAGTGTTGAAATATATATCTCTACTTTAAAGATTTGCATAATAATTTGTTTTGTTAATAAAAAGCAGGGTACAAAAAACTGCAGTAATAGATTTGGGCCATTTTGTTGAAAACCTAAATGCTTTTATTCTATTATTACAATTTTTTAATACAGAATAGAGCATAAATACTGCGACTGGGAGTTTGTTGTCAATACAATGTCAAATAACGTAGTTACTAAACTTCTCTATACGATTTATTAATAAAAGGAATCATTGAAATAAAATTTAGAGAGTTAAATGTTTACTCCTCATTTTCTAATCTACTCGATTTTTCGTTTTTTAACTTATTTACTAAGGATGGTAGCATACATGTACCAGATTTTTCTAATTACAGAAAGAAATTTATTTAATTTTGAACAGACATTAATTTAAAATCTAATATTAACACATTTCCAGTTTTAACTCACTCCTAACACCAAAAATATGGTGTTTTATACAAAAGTCTTTCTATAACTAGAAAATAAATTGTTTTAAATTGCACGGACCCCGACCAATTTTTAAATTCTACTTATGATTTAATATCTACAGTTATTACTTATTATAAAAACAATAATATAATCATCCTAAACGTATTAATTTATTTAGATCGGGTTTATTTAATAAATACATATATAAAATAAATAACGGTTTAAAGATAATTTTAGACTAGATTAGAAGAAATGTAAGAAATAGCAAATTTGTCTTTTTTTTTTTTAGTTTACTCCTTAAGAAACGATATATAAGGCGCCTGGTATGAAAAAAAAATATGGGTAGTAAAATCGTGTGAAAGCATTATGTGTTACGCGTTACGTTGAGAAAAGTGTTACACGCAGGCTCAGTGAAACAGAATAATATCATTTCTCTCTCTCTATGCTTTTCCCATACATCCTATACTGAACGCAATTTTAAAAATTTTTAAATTTTCAAAATTTTTTAAAATTTTCAAAATTTTTTAAAATTTTCAAAAGTTTTTAAAATTTTCAAAATTTTCAGAATTTTCAAAATTTTTAAATTTTTCAAAATTTTTAAAATTTTTCGAAATTTTCAAAATTTTAAAATTTTCAAAATTTAAAATTTTTTTAAAAATTTGGAAATTTTAAAAAATTCAATCATTTTGAATATTTTTATTACATTCTGTATTAATTTTAAATGGAATACGAATTATAAGGATATTTTAATAAATATTTTTTGAAAATACGGCAATTTTTCGATTTTGTTAAAATTCAAAAATTTTCAAAGAAAATGTAAAAAAAATATACAATTAAATTTTAAACATCCCGTGATATTTATAATAAAAATACAATACGAATAAGCTTGATTAGTCAATTATGTACGTAATTGTTGGACTTCACGACTATTCAATTTTTAAAAATACGACTAATAACTATTTAATAAATTTGTATCGCCATCTCTTGGTTTTACTATTAAGGTGGTTAAATTAGTGTAAATACTATTGCATATTTTTCAAGCACTATTATTTACATAATAGTTATAAAAACACAAAAATACCATGGTGATCGTTCTTAAGGAGTAAACTCCAGTCGCGTGTCGGAGCTGACACACACACTTTTTTTATTTTAAAAGAAATTCGCTTGTTATATATAAATAAACAACATTTTTATAAATAATGAAATTATTTTGTTAATTAGAACTTGTCAAAACAGTAGAGATTTGCTTAATTACCATATTATACATGTTTTTAGTATTTAAAACAAAATTTTATTTCTTTCATTTAGTGTGTCAAAATCAAAATACGACAATTTCCATTAAAGCTAAAATTTATTTTCTAGATCGCTTAAACTTAATTTAAATAATTATTCTCTTTAATCGAATGTACAAAGTTCTCGTCAGACATAATATTATCGGCTGGTGTGAGAATATCATTATTTATTTCAAATATTTCAGTTATATCACCTTTCAACAGTACAATCATCATATACATAATACTGTTCGATTTTTATTATTTTTATTTTTCCACCAAACGTAACGATTTTTTTATATCACCAAACTAGATCTCACGAATATTTATACATAAACATGAACACATTATTGATCTGAGTGGCCGTATACCCACACGACGAAAAGATTTCACATTAATTACTAAGTCTTACAAATAAAATGTTGTAACAATGGTTACCTATTATATAAAATATATTAAAATAGAGCAATATTTATATACAAATTATTTGATATTAGCTACTGGTGATTTGTATTGGTTAGTATACTACTCATACAAAAAAAAAATAGAATGATAATGTACTTAATTAAATAAATATAAATGAGGATGAACAGGTAGAATTCCAAAATAATGAGAGAAGAACAATTAAAAAAATTTGTTTTTTATTATTGGCTAACTATAGATTAACAGAAATGTATGGTTATAAGTTTGTCTTGAGCATAGGCATGTAATACCTTTACCTCCGACGTGAGTATATTCTCTACAGGTGAGATGGAAAAATGATCAAAGCAGTCCTTTAATCTTCAAATCTTCAATATTGGTGGTGTTTTTGCTTTCTGTACCGACAGAAGAAGTTCGAATCTCCACATGTTGTTTTTAAATGTTTTTCATATCATATATTGTCGATGCAGAAAGCAAAAACAATACCTCATTACTTCACCAATACGACTTGGAACGGACTGGTTCGATCTTATTTCTTTTTTGAATATGGAAACCCGGCTCAAGTAGGAAAACTCAGTTCAGCTATTGAGTGTATCAATAATCTTAAATGTTATAAATTGAAAATAAACAGACTTTTTGAGTTTAGATTTTGTTAAAAGAATCATATCTTCTGTTAATAATATAGGTGTCAGAAGGACAGAAAATAAGTTTCAAGAGTCTTGAGACTCTTAGTTGCCGAGAAGTGAAATGTAGGAAGCTAATGGTGTGTTGATACGGTGCTAGTGTGCTCGGTCAAGTCCGCTCAATGCGAGTGAACTATCATGCCGGTTCTGTTGAAGCATACAATTTAGTAGCTTGCTTTGAGTGTATCTATACGACTCATCAGGTGACATTCTGGATTTCATTGCACGCTTAATTTTGTTTATTTCCTAAATGCAAGTGCTTCTAATATTCTTGATTTTATTCTTCAGATTATTTGAGAAATGATATATCTTGAGGCTATGTCCCTTGCATCTTTATGTTTATAAAGGCCATGTCAAAAATTCCGTAGACATTCTGCCTCTTTAGACACTTCTAAAAATTGCAGAGTTTGGTGCTTCTATTTATCTTTTGTTGATCGCCATGTTGATGAGTACTAGCATGAAACTCACACTCCGAAAGTTGGAAGACGACCGATTAACTCGTACGAGTATAAACAACTAGCAAGCGTACTCGCTTGTCTGTTTATACAGTACAAGTATCGACCGAGTAGGCATACTAGTATACTATATACTATTCGTCTTGTACAGTAACACCGTGTCAACGCACTATTAAGCAGCTACATGTGTTATACAACTCTTTTTTCTAGGATTTAACAAAAATACACTAAATTACAACTAAATTCACAAAAGGAAGGCAAAATATGTTTGGATTTTACGTACCAGTCGCTGTTATGATGCTCTAGAGCGTAATAACATTACCACAGGTACATTTTTCCATACTGGTTCCATTATTTTGATATTTTTTTCACAATTATGATTACTTGATTATTTTTTGCAACTGTATGTTCTAGCAGATACCAATTAAACGCAGCCTTCAATTCCCTGAGCGCAAAACAAGTAACGACAGAGTGAGATGCGTAAAGATAGCATATAGTTTTATTTTATCTCTCTGTCTCGTGGTTAGAGCATTGAAAGCTTGTTCTAGTTACTATACGCTCGAAGAGTAATTCAAAAATTTTGTTAATTCTACATTAATATTTATCTGAGCTTGTCTGGACTTATTTATTCTAATTTGATAGTTTTACAATAATTTTTTTAAAGTAGTCCATTTTTCCCTTGAAATAAAGTTAAACACATTTAAATACTGATTTAATTTTTTATGTAACATCGACGTGTTTTTTTTTCAAATTTTAACTTAAAACCAGACTTTAGTACTGATACAAGGAAAATGAAAAGGATTCTAGTTAGTGAAATAAATTACTTACACAGTACCCAATAGGAGGCAAGCGCTCCTTCGTTGCATAACGAACAGAGTTTTGTTTTTTTTAATTGTAAGTTTTTATCAGTTAAAACTAACTAAAGGTTTCAGAGAGATACAAAACATTACATGCAGGATTTTTTTTAGTAGATTTATATCTACGATTCAGCTGGTTCGCAGGTCACGACTTCGGGAAAATTTCACTAGTTTTTCGTTTTGGGCCCCCCTGACCTCAAAAACACCTTCCGTTCAAAAGTTTATATATATATATATATATATATATATATATATATATATATGTATATGTTATGATGTAGTGTTTCACGGATGGTAGAATGAACAGTAGTGGTGTTCCGGGTTTCAATCCGTTGGTTGTTTGTGTCTTCACGACGTTTCGCCAACATCTCAGCTGGCATTTTCAAGTGATGCTTCCTTTGCGGCTGCTCAACTTGGAATGAGCTGCGTGGTCCTGTGTTGCTGCTTTTATACGCGTCGGCGGCGGCGCAGGTTATATCGCTGTTCTGTGATTAGTGGGCGGTGCGGTTCAGGTGTTGACGTTTCCTCCACACGAGGTCGTTGACCGCGCCGATTATTTCCTGACTGTATTTGGGCCTGGATGGGTACGGCTGTCCTTGTTGCGTTTGTGTTTCTTATTGGTTCTGCCCGTGTCTGAGTATTCTCCAAGGATTTTTGTTCTTCTTGGGTAATTGGATTGGATTGTCTTTTGAGGAGACTTTTCCAAGTGTTGGAGATGTTTTGTGCATCGTCTCTTTTGTTGAGGCTGTTGGTTCTCTCTATTTCGAGGGCTTCTCTAACTATGCGGGTTCTGTAGTGTTTGATAGGTGCAATCTGTTTTGTTTCTGGGAAGTTTATTGTGTGGCCCGTTTCCTGGTGGTGTTGAAAAAGGGCTGATGTCGTTTGCTTATTTCTGATGTTGTTCTGGTGTTCCTGTACTCTGGCTGAGATTCTTCTATTTGTTTGTCCGATGTATTCTTTGTCGCAGTTACTGCACGGGATGCTGTATACGCCTTGGTTTTCTAAAGGTATTTTGTCTTTTGGATTGCCTATTATTTTGTGTAAGGTAGTCTGCGGCTTGTAGATTGTGGAAATGTCATGCCTTCTTAGAATCCTTCCAATCACGTCTGTTACACCTTTTATATATGGCAGTTTAGTTTTTGGTTTGGACATGTCGTATTCTTCCTTATTTGTTGTTGGTCTCGTGGCTTGTTTTTGTGCTTTTTTGATTGTGTGTTCATGGTATCCGTTTTGTCTTAGGGCGGTTGTGATGTTATGAAGTTCTTCTTGTCGGTTCGTTGTTTTTGTTAGGCGTATAGATCTGGATATCAGTGTACTGGCTACCGATTGCAATTGGGAAGGGTGATGATGAGATCTAGCATTCAGATATCTATTAGTGTGTGTAGGTTTCCTGTATACCGTGTAATCAATTGTGAGGTCATTGTTTCTTGTAATAAGTAGGTCAAGAAAAGGCAATTGGCCATTCTCTTCAACTTCTAACGTGAACTGTATTCGGTGGTGGATGTTGTTTAGTTCATCAAGGAAATTGTCAAGATTGGGTCTTCCATGAGGCCATATGATAAAGATGTCGTCCACGTAGCGTTTCCAAAAAGTCGGCTTCATTTTAGCTTTACTTATATGTATATATATATATGTATGTATAGTTCCGATATAACGAAATCTGTGGACACGATAGCGGTCGCATTTCTTAACGGATCGAAATGAAATTTGGCACAAAAATCAATCGTCCCAAAATCTCGGTCGAGTTCGTTAATGGGCCAAATCGGTACGGCCGTTTTGGCGTGACATCAAATCAAATTGGAAAAAAATTTGTAACTTTTTTACTTCACCCTGTACAAAAAAATGTTAGGGGACTTTTTTGTTTGTCTTAAAGAGACCTACAACTTTTATCTAAAACATTTTTTTCTAAAACGTATACTTTTCATATATTCAATTAATATAAATCTACTGATGCGCCTGGCTTACCAAGGGCCATTTTTTTAAATGTTTATTTAGTAATTTAAACTTTACGAATCAGAAATAATAGTGAATTGCAGCTATTAACATCGAAAAAAATTGCTTTGTTACTAAGGTGTTTTTTAATCTAATGATTTTTAATTATAATCCATAGCTCATCTTTGCTCTTGTAAAAATGTTTTTGTAGTTCAAATTTAGTTTAGTATTCACCAATACTGCTCTATTTTTTATAATAATACAAACATTTATAATCACTTATATACTTACATATTTGTTACAATGGAAAATCTTATTTACACATTTGGAACCAGTTAAAAATGTCGTATTGTTATACAATAATTTTTTAATTCTGTGTAACGAACAGAATTGTGTTGGCTTACTTACAAAACATGTTTTGAGTCTTCGACGCGTAGGTGTAATTAAGAGCCTCCTTCGAATCTTTTACCGCCTACAAGTAATAATTACACGAGTTTCATTTCCTTTTAGAATTGGATTTATAAATAATTTATTCGAAAATTCGACGTCAGATATTTGATACTTCGAAACATTATACAATGATTATCCCACTTATATGTATAGGTAGGTATAAAAATAGCCCTAAACATATTTGGTTACACCACCCTATTTCGTATTTACCTTGTACGAGTTTATATCACGGTTTTTTTTAAGGTCAGGATCAAATACGCAAAGATTTGAATTATAGAACAGTGCTATTTAATCATGCATTGATTTCAGAAAATAAATCAAGGACTCGCGTAACGTGTTGAATTAATACGAAAAGGCATTTTCTGTGAGTGATAAATGCTTCTCTATGTAGGTTGCAAATGTTCTTGACTTAATGAACTGCTCTAATAACTTTGTGACCCTAGGGAAATTATGTTCAAAAGTAGATCAGTTTTACTATTTTTGGAGCATAATATTACGGTTATGCGTTTTTATATTGACCCTGTTCTTTTAGGTTTATTAAAATCTTAATTTGTCTGTTTGATTATGTATTTGAAAATTGTTTATATTAATTTTTCTATACGTATTTGCTTTTACTTAATTCAATTTTTTAATGATTATAAATATGTTGTAACAGCAAATCCGAAACACAGAGTATGACTTATTTTCACTGTATATTAAACCTGTCTTGGTTTTTTATGCTTGTTTTATTAATTTTTGTTTGTCGAAAAATTGGATCAATTATGTCAGTTATTCATTCATACACATTACTTTAAGTAAATTATTACGGAATTTTTATGAACCTTTTTAACTATCACATAAATTTAAAATTATGCAGTAAAATGGTACCAACAATATATTTGTATACCATGATTAACTTATATGTAGTTAATAAAGCTTTTTTATTATGATACTCAAAAATATAGAATTGGTATTAAGTCGAGTATTGTTCTTTACCTCATTGGATGCGCTTGTGTTACTTTTGACTTTTGATACGTATTCTAAATTATTTTTAGCTTGGGTTTTTCTGTGCATTAGTTTCTATAAAATTTACAGCTTTTATATGGTAATTTATTTTAAAATTGAGAAATGTAGAATTCTATTTGAAACCTCTGAAACTCTCTTTTATAAAACAATTATGTTATGTTAATACAAAATAAATTTCTTTTTTGCGTCTTATACAAGGTAAATACGAAATCTTGAAGAATAAAAATTGCAAATATTCTGACGCGATGAATTTGACAAATCGATCAAACATTTTTGACGAAATTGTAGGATTTAGTTGAAATTATGAAATTATATGAATTAAGCCTGGGTGGAGGAAAAAGGTGGTCGAATGATTGTATCTTAAAATGCTTTAAAGCAATATTTGGTCCTTCCATTTCGTAAAAATAGATGTCGCCCTAGGTTGCCGTCCTATGCTGTTGTGTATGATACAGATGATACAAACGTGATAGAATCAGAACCTTAATCATATCTTCTATCGATGTGACACAGTTAGCATTGTACTCGTATTCTCTGTAATTTAATTTTGTAAAATATATCTTACTAATGCATTTAAACAATAAGAAGTAGTTTTCAATTTAAAACCATTTTAGCATAAGTACCAAAATATTTGTTTTTAAGATGCATGGACTGCAACAGTTAGAGCCATCTGACAATCGTTTAATAAACAGGATATCCGTAGCCAATAGGTAAACGGATCCCTATACCACCTCTTATCTTCACCTTGAGCTAAGTAGACTTCTAGTTTTTTTTTAATTTTCTACGAAAAATTCATCTACTTATAAAAATTTTCTAACTTCTCAGGATTGTAAATTTCGATATCTAGTCAGAAATTTTGATTAGATAATTATCTCTATTCTACTCAAAATATTAAATTTTAAATTAGTTATATACAAATTGAACTAAAGTTTACTACGTATTCAGAAAGAATTATTACATTTTTGTAGCCAAGGTTATACCCAAAATATTACTGTAAAACTGTGAAGTATTTTTAAATTTCTATTTGATGATTAAATAAAAGTGTGTAAACTGAAACAAACACATCCAGTCTATCGAATGGCAGTGAATATTTTAATGATTTATTTATATATTATTGATTATCAATAACAATTATTGTTATTATAGCTTATAAGCGAGTAATCGTCCTTGAACTACAGAGGTTCAAGTAAAATTAATAATATGGCAACTTTCGTTTACCAATCTGAGTCAGGAATAATCATATTAATAAAAAACGTACCTATATTAAAAAAAAAGAAAATTTACTCAAATAATCGTATAAATGTAACAAAAATCAGTTATTCTAAAATTATATTTTCAAGTCAATGAAATAGGTTGACATTGAATCCCCTTTACAATTGGGTTCTTACTGTTAATTGAAACTATTCGTTTAGTTTAGTTCTGTGTGTAAGATAGGTTAAAGAACCACTGGAGCAATGCAACACCAGAAGTTAAAAAGAAGTAGAAATAGCCCATAAGCTAGAACTAGTACCAGAGGAGGACAAATTGTGAAACGCGACAAAAGAGTATCTTAGTAGTCTTAATTATTTAATTTAATTTACTTAATGGAGAAAATCTATTTAATTCATTTTGCTGTATGAAACTATGATTTAAATAATAAAAATACTTCAAGCTTTAAGTTCTCTGTTATTCTGTTATTTTTCAAACATTGGTTTTGATAACTTTATTTTTACCTTGACTACAAATCAAATGTGTTTAATCTAAATAAAATGTTATGAAAATTAAAAGTTACCTAATTTTTTACAGTCCGAGTGTATATTTATTTATTCTACAACACTTTTCATCAGACTTTGGCCGCTGAATGACGGACTTGTCAAATTCGCTTCTAGACTCTAATAGTATTTGGAAGATAAACGGCACTCAAACTTCACACGGTACAGTAGGCATTTCAGCCAGACTTAATTTCACTACAGTCACCTCTTTACGTCAAGCAGGCGTGGCTGCTCCAGAATTACAGGATACTACAGGTACAGTTTGACTAGCCATGGTCGCTAGGTTGTTGGCTACGATATTACCAATACCGCAGGCTTTTAGTTCAGTGAAAATTTCAGTAAAATAACCTGGTTCGGCATTGATTCTTAACATGTTACAGGAGAGCCTGTCAACAATGTCCAGACATCGGTCCCAGAATTTTTCTTTTGAGTCTTCTACGAGGAATGGTTTTAATGGGTACGAGATTTCGTTTCCCATATAAGAGTAAGAGAGATAAAGGCAGGTGAGGACGACTGCTTGAAGGTCTTGCTCGCATTCTATATCAGATTTCACCAAATCGCGAACCAACATGTAGACGAATACTACGTTAGCTGGATTGATGAATGCTACGTCCTGAAATATATAAATGCATTAATACCAATTCAAAGAATTTAAAATAATAAAATTATTTAAGCATTATCACACTTCGTATATTAAAAAAAAACTGTTTGTCGTTGCTATCTTGTATTTAAATAATGTGATTCTAAACTAAGTAAATTATCGACAGTTTAAATAAATGGAACGTATTTTTTTCTATTAATACGTATGTGGTCCCAAAAATGTTTTGAATATTCTTTTTTAGCAATTAAATATTATAACATTCCACAAATAGCATACGTGATATGTTTTTTTCATTTATTTACAACTATTGTAGAATGAACTAGTTGTACTCGCAACGTCGCTCGCGTGGCGTGTGATTGTTGTATAAAAATTTCTTACCCCACCCCATTTAAGAAATGGGAGAGAAATTTTTATACACCAGATGTTAAGTTGAAAGAAGACAAATACATCTGTAAAAACCACATTCGAATCGGATCAGTAGTTTTCATGTGATGCGCGCACAAACATACAGACAGACAAAAAAATCTTACCACATTTTTGGGTTCTATTTCAATGTACCCGCGACGTCGTTCGCGTGGCGTGTTGATTTTTGTATAAAAATTTCTTTCCTCACCCCGTTAAAGGGGTGGTGGGAGAAAGTTTTATACACCAGATGTTAAGTTGAAAGAAGACAAATATGTCTTTGAAAACCGCATTCGAATAGGATCAGTAGTTTTCATGTGATGCGCGCACAAACATATACATTTCTACAGTTTTATTATATGTATAGATAGATTAGTCACCCAAGAATCACAGTAAATTTTATGATACTAGATAAATAAAAAAATAATTAGAAAATAACAAAAAACCCGCCTGCATGGATAGCTACAACTAAAAATCAATTGAAAAGACTGAAACAAGACGAAAATTTATTGACTAGGTATTTCAAAAAAATCAATGATTAGTTACTTAGGACCAGAAACATAAATTGAAACAGTACCACACCTATGTACCTACGTATTGTACAAATAGAAATATCAGCACGGTAGTCATTCAATTTTTTGCAACATTATAAACAGAATTACTGTCGGAGGCATGCACAAAAGGATAATAATTTAACATAGCATACACTTTCATGCCTCCGACTGCAATTCTTTTTATAATGTTGCAAAAAATTGAATGACTACCGTGCTGATATTTCTATTTGTACAATACGTAGGTACGTAGGTGTGGTACTGTTTCAATTTATGTTTCTGGTCCTAAGTAGCTAATCATTGATTTTTTTTAAATACCTAGTCATTAAATTTTCGTCTTGTTTCAGTCTTTTCAATTGATTTTTAGTTGTAGCTATCCATGCAGGCGGGTTTTTTGTTATTTTTTAATTATTTTTTTATTTATGTCTTTTTAGTTTAGAGTGCTTATTCTAAACTCGCTAAAGAGTTCATGAGAAATCATTAATTTCTAAATGGTGCTACAAAACATCTGTGTCGGATTTTTAAAATATTTATGTGTTTTTGAATCAAATATTCTTATTTACAATGTGCGTTGGTCACCGGGATTCGAACCCGGGACCTCCGCTACAGAGGCCGTTATGGCTTAATGACTATTTTCAACAAAAACAACCGGGACCAACGGTTTTATACGTGGTGTTACTTTACAACAATCAGTATGGGAATATTCAAATATTTCCCGATTGACTACCCTAATGGGTTGGACTTTTCCTTTGAAATTGATATGGAACCGCCCACGCGGTATGCTCTTTCCAATAAAAAATATATTATCAATATCGGATGGCTCTGTAAAAAGTTGTGCGAGATTTGTGAGTTCTAAATTATTATTTTTATTAGTAAAGCTTATTTTTTTAGCGTTCCTGTTGTTAGGAAAAGTAATAACTTAATTTAACTCACGTGTTCTATTCATGAAACTGAACAACTTGCCCTAAGAAATATAGATCGCAATATGGAAAAAAATTGATTTCCCATAGTAAATGAGAAATCAGCTGTAGCATTTTGTACGTCCAATTATTATTATGTTTTTCATTTCCATACCACGTGTTCTACTCATAAAACTAAACAACTTTCGCCAAGGAACTTAGATAGAAATACAAAAAAAAATCCGATTTGCTTTGCAGAAAAAATATTCATTTCTTCTTTTATCGTTCTATTTAATATTAAAACTAAAAGTTATATACATATTTAGAATTTGTGTTTAAAATCCTTCATTTTGATACCCCACTCGATATGCTTGGTACAATTTATTTTTTTATTGCCTCACAATGTGGCGTCAAACATCCGCCCTTTTTGATTTTTTTTAAATGTCACCTATCTAAGAACACTTGGGCTATTAAGACAAATTTAACAATACCTCAAATGTGAAAATCCGTTTAGCGGTTCTGGAGATACAAGGTAAGGAAGAATATTACATAGATACACGATACGCGCTGAAAACATAACCCTCCGTCAGTCGGGTAAAAAGAGTTTTTGTGATTGCATCCTTAATATTTTTAGGAACCCTTGATAATTCAGAAAACAGAAAAATAAAATGTAATTTGAGATAGTATTTATAATTAATTCCTTTTAAAATAGACAAAAAAAAACAGTAATTACAGCCATCAAGGTTCTAATTAAAATAGGACAAATTAATAGCTCCATGGTTATTTCTTGAACAGTTTACATATTTGGCATCTATAAAACAGTTTTTGAAGAAATAAATATCGATATTGAAAATAAATAGATATACCCAAATCGTAAGAGTACCTCTTGCAAAGATCAAGACACTACGTTTTTTGTATTTAGGTTTCTATTTATAGGTGAAGTATCAAAACTTGACCCAATTAATATCGAAACTTTTCTTACCTTTAACCTTTACGAAATAACTGACCCATAAAAAGGAATTTATAGAAAATATGGATTGACGATTTCAAATAATTTACACATCAACGCCGTCTGTTCATTTATTTCCTGGGTTTGATGAACACAATAGAAATGGATATAATAATTTCTATATGTATACAGAAATGACAATGCTGTTTAAGAAAGTTAGTTGAGATACGTAGGTACATACAATTAATGTAAATGTATGGATGAATAGAAATAGAAATATAACAGTTTTTTTTTTCGAAATAATAATAATTTGAGTAATTTATTTTTGAGCAACAAAGATAAAATTGATCCTATGGATGGAAGTAGCATTTGAGTTCGGTTGAAAGAACATATATGTTCTTTAAATCCCTCTTCAAGTGAATTTTCTCATTTCGGTAAACACATAATAGAAACCGAACATGATTTTAATTCGAAGTTAAATTTTAAAGTTTTAAATTTTGCAAATAAAAGACTATTTTTGAACAACGCAGAAAATCTTGAAATAGTTAATTTTCTAGAGACCCTGGTATTAAAACTTTAAACTCACAACCAAATTTAGAAAACACATGTGTTTGTATCTTTAATATAAAACATTTTAATTTCTCTACCTTTATAAATTTACCTGTTTTATTTATTAACACAATTAATTTTGCTAAATTATATATTGTACACTTCATAAATACTAAGTTTTTTGTACATATATTATATACCTACATATGAATCATTTTTTTAACTTAGCTAAATTCCATCTATAATAATGATACTATTTCTACACAACTATAAAAAAGTACCACTTTGTCTTTTGTCTTTTGCTCATTTTCTACTTTTTAAAATTTTTACAATTTTGTCTTTTTGTTTTGTTTTGATTAGTACGTAATTTTGTATGAATTACTCGTTTAAATATATGATGTATTAACTGCGCCACCTTACTGTGGCGTCATATTACTTAATTAAATAAGAATTGCTCGATATGAGATATCAATTAAGCCACCTTACTTGGCGTTATAGTACTTAATCTAATAAGAACTGCTCGTTTAAATATCAAAGATATCAACTGCGGGACCTTACGGTGACGTCATAGTAATGAATTTAGTAAGTATTTTCTTATTTTTCTTTGTTTTTTGCAATTTTTCATGTCTTTTCAAATATTTTTCATTTTTCTTTAGTTTCTCCTTTTTTTTATTTCTTAATACATCGAAATACAAAGCAGTCTACCATATTTTTTGCAACCTAGATATTAAACTATAATATGGATATTTTTTTTTTCGACCAATTATTTTACACCTCCATCTATTACGAATTTATAAATATACAGGTATACTGTTTTATTGCTTCCTTTATTTAAAAAATCAGCTAAGTGTGAGTAGGACTCGCGCCCGATGGCTTTCGTATCATCCTATATGTAATATATTAATATATAAAAATCCAGTGTCACGATGTATGTTCTTAATGAACTCTTCACCAAGTTAATCGAATTTGATGAAAGTTGGCATTTAGGTGTAATTTTGTCCATCTTGAGAGATAGGGTATATCTTAATATATAAAAATCCAATGAACTCTTCACCAAGTCAACCGAATTTGATGAAATTTGACATTTAGGTGTAATTTTGTCCAACTTGAGATTTGGTATAATTTTTATTTCGATTAATGGTCTCAATAATTTATAAAGAACAATAAATTGACTATCAATATTAATTAGTGTTATTAATCATAAGTTTCATAAATCTCAAACTCTAGCTGATTTATTTCAATTAAAGTTAATCAGATTAAAAATAAAAATGTTTAGCTAATTTGTGTTAAATTTTGTCTTTTAAAGCCTTTTTAAATCTCTCAGCCACAGCAACGCCTGTCCGGCTTTTCTATAAAAACGACAAAAATGTCATGTTTACTGTATGGGAGCATCTACCTGTTGCCGTTATCATTATCGAAATATCGAGCAAAGAAAAAAGACCCCAGCCGCAATATTTGAACCCGAACACCCCCTCATGATAAGGGTAGTTTTTGTGTTATAACCGGACAACAACTTTCTACAGTTTTATTATATGTATAGAGTTTTCTGAATATATCATTAATATTTGAAGGACAACCTTATATTAAACAAAAAAATAAATACTTTTTGTTTTTTGTCAACTTCATTTTTTAATGTAATTTTTACGAGTATATTTTATGTATGCAAATTACATGTAGACATATTTAAAAAGAAGCTCTTATTATTTATTAACTAAACACATATTATATAAAATTTTCAGCATATTTTTGTTATTTTAAAGTTTTCAACTTGAATATAAGTAATTAATTTTATGCACGATCGGGTAAAGTACAGATTATTATACAGGGTGTCCCAGAATTAACTACGGAAACTTCGTATACGTATTCCTTGATGACAAATAAGTAGGGTCTTTCCTATAAAAAAAATTTTTTTAGAGGCTCCTGTCAGAGTTATAACCCTTTAAAGAGGGGGGGTAAAATACTGTTTTAATTTAATATCTTCTGATTGGTCCAAGATAAAAAATTAAAAATTTGGGTAAACATCATTTTTATAAAGACGCATTTCTCCTGCCACTTTTCACCTGCCCTACCCCATTCTAAGGGTGCAAATCAAGGAACCCCTCTTAATATTTTTTTTGTAACTTTCTTAGCAATTAATATTTGCAATAACAAAAAATTATTTTAGGAAGTTTTGATTATTTAGAAACTTTTTTGTTCCTTGTCGTTTTTTGCGAAATCGTTTCGATTTGGAGTAAAAAAATAAAATGTAGGACCATGTCAATTGAGTATTGTGTATCGCGATCAAGTAGCGCACATTTTACCATTTAAAGAGTTAAAGGGTTATAACTCTGACAGGAGTCTCTAAAAAATTTTTTTTTATAGGAAAGACCCTACTTATTTGTCATCAAGGAATACGTATACGAAGTTTCCGTAGTTAATTCTGGGACACCCTGTATATATTTAGCGCCTTTAGCGGGCGTAAAGTGCCACTTTAGACCCCGTGGAATACTTATCACCCGCCGGGCGGTAAAGTATAAATCGCAAGCGGTAATAGTTATTTACGTAACGAGTTATGGAAAGACCAATTTTGTTTAACGAGTTAAACAAAATGGCGTTTCATAACGAGTTCCGTACAACATTTTTTATAATTTTGACGAAATTCCATAATTTAAAAAAATCATATTTATTTAATAATAATTACAACAATACATCTAGTTCTCGTATTTATTTGGCATTGACAGCTTTCTAATGACAGTTCTATGTAATAGATATAATTAAAAAGTGTTAATAGTTTTGCGTTGTTAATATTTATAATTAGAGTTTTCCTTAAATAAGTGTTGCTTTTAAATATTTCTGGAGTTTTTCTTTAAAAAAGTTATTATAAAATAGTTCTTAATTGTTTATATCTGCTTTATATTTTTCGTAACTTGTTTTGAAATTAAGTTTTCAAAACCAGTTACGTAAAGTTTTACTTTTCAAAACTAGTTATGAAAAGTAATGACTTTCAAAACTGACAGCAATTTTGAAAAATGTCACTTTACTTGTCAAAATTATAAAAAGTGTTTTTTTTATATTAAATATTGAAATAATTGCAATCATCTAAACTGACAATGAGTCTAAATAAAAAATGGCTGACTTTGTTGCTAGGGTAACGAGAACATAGGTATAGATTATTGTTTTAAAATTTTATATCTAGCCTCTGTGCATATTAGTTTCAACCAATTATTTATTTTAAATAACGAATGAATACAAATTATTCAGTGAATGGTTATACAGAGAAAGTTGTTAATAATACCGAGGTTCGAGGTATAAAATTCATGCAACTTGAAATGACATTTATATTAAATTGTTCACAAATAATAAAAATAAAAAATTCCTTTGTAACTTTTATTATTAAAACAATTGTGCAGTTTTTTTAATAAATAATCGTGCAAAGAAGTTTGTATGTATTTCGGGCGTAAACAGCGTGTATGGACCTCACGTGTTAATAGCCCTCGCCTGCGGCTCGGGCTCTTATTTACACGTTGCGGTCCATAAACGCCTGTTTTACGCTCTTGATACATAAATAACTATTGTACTTAATTATGAAATATTTACCACATATTTTTAGTCATAACTTTTAGTCCTTTGAATACCGTTTAAACATTCAGTACATTGAAAAGAGATAGATATGAGCAATAAGCAATATTTTCTAACATACTATTGGAAAAATGAAGAGTTTTTTATACGATGTGATTTTTTTTGACTGTAGATTTCATTTTATCCTATAAAATGGACATGGAAGTTCGGATTTATAGTATAGTAGGTCCATACTTCAAGCATATAATGATTTTGCTAAATCAATCAATCATTCCCATACAAATTTCTAAACTCGGTCGCGTACATAGAAGTATAACTTCTACCGGCAGCCCCACTGACTGCCAAACCTGTTTTTTTATCTTCTTCATTAATAATGAACTCACATTTAGCAACCATTTAACATTTCAAGACATATATTTAAGCAAAATTTTAAGTATAAATACTAACTCGAATATTCGAAAGATTTTAAAAGATTATAATAAAACATTGACAATAAGCAATCTATATTTTTGGAAAAATCGAAAAAAAACACTGAAAAGGGTAAATCAAATTAATGGTGAAATTGTTATAAGGTTTATCTGAAACTGCAAGGAAAACTTAAAGTTGAAATAAAATTGTATGACTTTAGTCTTTTTTTGTCTTTAATACATGGGATTTGCGATATGCATCTCTTCTTGAACGTTTTTGTTTTGTTTTTACATAAAAATTACACTTGATTGCATGGCACGTCTTGAGATAGGAACTACACACCTAAGTTTTCTCATTACTAAAACTTTGTCCTGGATATAGATTAAAAGTATGGAATGAACTCGTTTTGCTAAAACATGTTTTCTCCTACGTAAAGAGCTAGAACAGATGGCTGAGTCAGATGAGGTATTGTTTTATTAAAACCAATAAGGGAATTTTATAGAAAAATGATACAAATTCTTTCGACCAAAATCATTTAACGATTAAATTTTTTACCCGACTGACGGAGGGTTATGTTTTCAGCGCGTATCTTGTATCTATGTAATATTCTTCCTTACCTTGTATCTCCAGAACCGCTAAACGGATTTTCACATTTGAGGTATCGTTAGATTTGTCTTAATAGCCCAAGTGTTCTTAGATAGGTGATATTAAAAAAAATCAAAATGGCGGATGTTTGACGCCACATTGTGAGGTAATAAAAAAATAAATTGTACCAAGCATATCGAGTGGGGTATCAAAATGAAGGATTTTAAACACAAATTCTAAATATGTATATAACTTTTAGTTTTAATATTAAATAGAACGATAAAAAAAGAAATGAATATTTTTTCTGCAAAGCAAATCGGATTTTTTTTTGTATTTCGATCTAAGTTCCTTGGCGAAAGTTGTTTAGTTTTATGAGTAGAACACGTGGTATGAAAATGAAAAACATAATAATTGGACGTACAAAATGCTACAACTGATTTCTCATTTACTATGGGAAATCAATTTTTTTCCATATTTCGATCTATATTTCTTAGGGAAAGTTGTTCAGTTTCATGAATAGAACACGTGAGTTAAATTAAGTTATTACTTTTCCTAACAACAGGAACGCTAAAAAAATTAGCTTTACTAATAAAAATAATTCAGAACTAACAAATCACGCACAACTTTTTACAGAGCCATCCGATATTGATAATATATTTTTTATTGGAAAGAGCATACCGCGTGGGCGGTTCCATATCAATTTCAAAGGAAAAGTCCAACCCATTAGGGTAGTCAATCGGGGAATATTTGAATATTCCCATACTGATTGTTGTAAAGTAACACCACGTACAAAACCGTTGGTCCCGGTTGTTTTTGTTGAAAATAATCATTAAGCCATAACGGCCTCTGTAGCGCAGTGGTTGAGCGTTCGGCTCAAGTTACGGAGGTCCCGGGTTCGAATCCTGGTGACCAACGCACATTGTAAATAAGAATATTTGATTCAAAAACACATAAATATTTTAAAAATCCGACACAGATGTCTTGTAGCACCATTTAGAAATTAATGATTTCTCATGAACTCTTTAGCGAGTTTAGAATAATTACTATAAACTAAAAAGACATAAATTAAAAAATAATTAAAAAATAACAAAAAACCCGCCTGCATGGATAGCTACAACTAAAAATCAATTGAAAAGACTGAAACAAGACAAAAATTCAATGACTAGGTATTTAAAAAAAAAACAATGATTAGGTACTTAGGACCAGAAACATAAATTGAAACAGAACCACACCTACGTACCTACGTATTGTACAAATAGAAATATCAGCACGGTAGTCATTCAATTTTTTGCAACATTATAAACAGAATTGCAGTCGGAGGCATGAAACTGTATGCTATGTTAAATTATTATCCTTTTGTGCATGCCTCCGACTGTAGTTCTGTTTATAATGTTGCAAAAAATTGAATGACTACCGTGCTGATATTTCTATTTGTACAATACGTAGGTATAGATCGCCCAACGAAAGTTTGGGACAGCCACGTGGCCTCTCGTTCAATGCGCAGTGGTTTTTTTACGAGCGTTACGATAACAACGACCGTTCTGAAAGCTTGTCAGTGTGGTAGCTAGAATGGTTTTGTAAACTGTATTTAGCTACGAATATGCTGAGAGAGTTTCTGAGTTGTTTTTTAAATGTATGTATTTTTTTAGTTTAAAGTGGGCAGTAACAAATTTATATAAAATAAATTCTTCTTAATTATGTTGGCATCATACATTAAAAATTAATTTAAGATGTATAATATATTTTTATTTCCGTCCGCCCCTGATAGAAAGACTCCGCCTACCTGCGCCGACTAACACGTGGCTGTCACAAACTTTCGTTGGGAGACCTATACGTAGGTGTGGTTCTGTTTCAATTTATGTTTCTGGTCCTAAGTACCTAATCATTGTTTTTTTTAAATACCTAGTCATTGAATTTTCGTCTTGTTTCAGTCTTTTCAATTGATTTTTAGTTGTAGCTATCCATGCAGGCGGGTTTTTTGTTATTTTTTAATTATTTTTTTTTCCACATTTATTTAGAATTAAGACTTTTTGCTAAGGTACTAAAATATATTTTAGTCCCTTAACTATGATAATTGCCCAAATTGAAACAAGCGAATAATTTTATATTTACTGCACTTTAAAAATGCAAATGCAAATTAGAAATATATTTTTTAGCAGCGACTAATGCGACTAATCAATTTTCGGGATCAAAATGCTCGACGAAAAGTCATCGAAGCCTTAGCTGTGTGTGCAGTCGCACCATCCTGCTAGTACAACGTGTGACATGAGTACCATGGATGATCTCAAAGATCCGTAATCATGCGTTGATAATTTTCATTGTTTACATTCGTTGCCCCGCTTTGAAAATGTACAAAAAAAATGCCCCAATTATTCAAGGTGTGGATAAGGCACACCAAACAGTTACTCTAAAACAATGCAATGGTTGTTCGTGTTTTAGTCAAGGGTTGTTGGTTCTTGGAGCTCAGTAACGGCAATTTTGCTTATTGACTTGGCCGTTTAAGTGAAAATCAACCTCGTCACTTCGAAATATCGGATTTACTTTGCGAAAATGCTCTAACCTCGTTTCCCATTTTTTTTTGTGAAAAAAAGTTAATTTTTTTCAGTTCTCAAATGATTTGGATTTTAAAAGAATGGAACCTTAGATCTTTTTTAAAATTTTGTGAATAATCGCTTTAGGAAGTTCCAGTGAGGCTGCTCTTTTCCGAATTAAAAGTTGTGAATTTTCACGTAAGCTGTTTTCAACCAGTTCAATGTTCTCGGGAGTCCTTGAAGAACGACTGGGCCCTGTCCGAGACTGTTTATGGTCGAAGCAGTTGCCCGGAATCTCTTCATTCAGGAACGACTTAAATTTACACTCGGTCCATCACTTAAACGTCTAATATCGAAGTGTAAACAAAATTGTCGTCGGGCCATTACGTAAGAATCATTATTTTTGAAAAATTCCTCTATGGCGAACGCACGATACTCACTCGACTACTGCGACATCGTGACAGAAATAATCGTATATACATAAAAAACACCCTGTACGAGGTAAAAAGTTGCCTAGACAGTTTTCTTGAAGAAATTTCCCCAGTTTACAAAGAAACACCCAAATAAGAAACTTTCTTAAATCTATAAAAATCCTACAGAAAGCGCCCTTCAGAAGATATTTAACAAATACCTTTCCAAATGATCATTTCAATACCTTAAAGTTAATTTTAAATAATTCTTAACTTACTAAAAGTAAATTAAGATAAAGTCCAGAGATTAGAAAACTTATGATGTGAAGGGTAAAGATAGTACGGCATTTTTTCAAGTTTTAAAAATAAACATGAACTTTATATAATTTCAAGCAACATTATAGTCTGTAAACTTAATTTATAAGTAGTATATTATAATTTATTGTTTGCCTTACAACTAAAATTAATAAGATGTTTACATCTCATCTTCCACTTGGGATTTTTTTATTCCTTATCCGGATGTTTTAAATGTCTCATGTGTTCTTTTTAACGTTCATTTGTTTTGTTTTTCTTAGGTTAATACATTTATTTCTTGTTAAGTTATGATAGGCATTGTATTTATTTTTCAAGCTGTCGTTGAGAGAATACCTACTGTAATTCTTTTAAAATAAATAGATACGTAATAAAGTAAAACAGCACAAGTTTGCAAATGATGATGAGGAAACAATTAGATAAAGATTTAAGCAACCATAAGAAACTGATGGCTAAATATAAAATCCAAGCTATTTAGAATAAATTAAACTTATCAGAATTAAACAATGTGAAGGAAATTGTAAATGACGGAAATACGTGACCTTTTAAACTTTTGAAGGACATACCGGCATACTGCTTCATGCTACATAAATCACTTAAAAATTAAAATAATTCGCAATCTCAAGATTTATATTTTGACAATTTTTAATGTTTATACCAATACGCATAAATTTTTAATGATCTCAATTATATTGATCACAAAAACTTGTCTACAACGAATTGTTGTATTTATCATACTGACTGTATTTCAAAAAAGTTATTGTCCTTGGCGTCTAAGCTTTTTAAATTAAACGGCTGTGTGATGTCTAAACCAAATAGAATAAAACCACGTTTTCACCGCAGCAAAAAATCACTCCGCCTCGAATTCCAGTGCCCCAAACACAGTTTGGTTATCCTTGCATCCGGGAAACTTTACGATCCAGCCGGTGAATTACAGTAGGCTCGAATCGATTCCCTGTATTCGGCGCCGTCTGAGAAATTAGACGCTCTCAGAGCTCAGAGCGTACGAGATTCTCTCATTTTATGCTCGATTACCGAGAACAACACGTTCACATTGAGTATTAAGTGGGGCGTCGATTGGATTAAAGCTAAAACACGTGACATTTCCTAAAACGTGCACGTTCGTCAAACAGAAATTAAATATATACGTCGCTAGTAGGAAGACCCAGGACACTAAAACTGATCCTGGAAAGTGAATTATTTCGAACCTGTTATATAGCTTAACTTTGACATATGAAAATATTGATCTCTGTGGGAGTATCAAAATGGAAATTTAAAAACGTAATAAAATATGATGAAGATAGGATATGTTGCTTCCGTTGCTTTATAAGAAATGATTTACTGTATTAAACACTGAATGGAACAAACGAAATTTACATGAGTATTATTATTGGGAAATATAATGAGAGTATAAAGACGACACTAGTAAATATCAAAGTTGCGATTATTATAGACTATCGTAGTCTATCCATTACTTGCACCACATTATTCTTTTTTTTTTGTGTTAGGATTAACAAAAAAAAGTATGACAACATTGATCAACTATTGATTTATATATATTTATATATAGATTTATAATTATTTTTGACCGGATAGTATAAAAGAAAAAATGATTTTTCTTGGGGTTGCGGTCCAAAGGCCTCTAGTGATTAAAACACTATTAAAGGTGTACTCTTTTATTAAAAGTCAAGCTTTCGAAACCGTTTGGTTTCTTTCTCAAGACAACTAAAATGTGAACAAAATATTACACAACATTGAACAAAATATAAAATTTTAACTTACTAATAGTTGAGAATTGTAAGAATAAAACCTTAAAACACGAAGAATAATGAAAAATTTTTTAAAAGATTTTTTTTTGTATAATTATAGTCAAAATTTTTTTGATTGATGTAAATTAGATATCGATTGTCACATTCAATTGTAAAATTTTTTTGATTGAAAAATAAAAAATAAAAAGGGGGATAAAATAATTTTGAAAAAAAAAAAAAAAAAATAATAATATTAAAGATTTACTGGTTAAATAATT
The DNA here is from genome assembly GCA_964028335.1 of Altica lythri. Taxonomy (NCBI): domain Eukaryota; kingdom Metazoa; phylum Arthropoda; class Insecta; order Coleoptera; family Chrysomelidae; genus Altica; species Altica lythri. The sequence continues at coordinate 25,169,498 of OZ034802.1, read as the reverse complement.
GTATCAAATAACTATATATATTACTAAGATCTTTAATATCACTTTTTTTATTTATTGTATTAGAAGTATTTCTAATGTGTAACATTTCCAGGAAAACTCTTTTGTGATAGTTTTAATCACTAGAGGCCTTTGGACCGCAACCCCAAGAAAAATCATTTTTTATTTATATATATATAAGCAGCGAAAAAAATTTAAATCCATATTTGGTTTTGTATATATAAGCATACTCCAGGGAAATTAGTAAAAAATAACCATGTTGGGGACTTTGAATAATCCAGGTATTTTAGTTTTTATATACTTATACAATGAAAACCTACCTGTTTCCAACCACAAGTTCAGTGCCATTATTTTTTTATAAACAAATTAAGGCAAAAAATGCCATTTTTTTACTTTTTTAATTATAATTCTAGGGGTAATTAGTTTTCAAAAAACTGAAAGTAACTTTCTTTTAGAGCATAAAAAAGCATCAAAATCGTGGTTTATAAAAGTCGATAGAGTAATTTTTTGGCTTAGATAATTGCTAAAACAGTGAAATTGAAAATTATCAATAACTATTTTAAAAATTAATCTACAATATTGTTATTAAGTCAAAGTAGGGTCTTATAAATCTAAACAAACTCTTAAAATTTCAGATTGATTCATCAATTAGTTTAAAAGTTATTCAATTTGTTTATCCCAGACACAATTTTTCTGCAATAACAAAAGTCAGAAAATGATAATGCTAGAACAATTCTGCCGGTTGCATTTTAAAGAGAAAGAGTTGTTCTATCAATCTGGGCCACAAAAATTCGAAAAAAGCTTATGTTTTTAATAAAAATCTAAATTGCAATATTATTGTAATTTGACACTTATAAACTTTTAGAATAACTTTTTAACTATTGAAAGTAAAAAAAAAATCGGATTCGGAAAGCTGGCATTTTTACACAATTTTAAAAATAAAAGTTTTGTAGGTTAATTAAGTTAGGTTTAAAAAAAATCTCAGCTAATTTATTATAATTAAGGAACTCGAGTTTTATATCTCCGGATCTACTGGATGGATTTTGATCATTCTTTTTTTATTTGTATGTAATTCTTGAGTACATTACAAATATGCAATTTGTTCTTTTAATTATTTATAAACAAAAAAAGTAATTTTTTTACACTACTTAAAAAAAATCATCCAAAGATACCTATTTTCCAAATAACAGTATTATTTATAATGATACAAAATATCATAGATGTTCTTTCGTTGAAAGTTGAAAGAAATCCCTACTTGGTTATTCGAAATAAAATAACTTTCACATTAGTAAGTCCCGTTTTTTCTTATTAGAAAGTTACGCTCTATTTTTTACTCGCGCTTATCTAGTATTTAAAAATGAGATGATTCTGATTACATTATTTGTAAATCTATATATATATATATATATATATAAAACTCAAATCTGGCTGACTCACATAGTGATCTATCAACGCACAGCCCAAACAACTGGACGGATGTGGCTGAAATTTGGCGTGCAGGTAGATGTTATGACGTAGGCATCCGCTAAGAAAGGATTTTGACAAATTTTACCCCCAACGGGACAAAATATGGGATAAAAGTTTGGATGAAACTTTGTCAATTTTAAACCGATCGGGCTGAGATTTTGCATGTATATAGCTACTATAACTTAGGGATCCCCTAAGAAAGGATTTTGATAAATTCCGCCCCTAAGGAGATAAAATGGGGGATAAATGTTTGTATACCCCAAGGGGACAAAATATGGGATAAAAGTTTGGATTTTCAACTGACTGAACTGAAATTAAAGATTGGAGCTACTATAATGAAGACGTCCGCTTAAATAGGATTCTAATAAATTCAACCCTTATAGGGATAAAATAAGGGATGATGGAGGATGTAAATGTATAACTTTAAACCTATCAGTACCTAATGCAACGAATAAATTAAGACCAACAAAATAATTTTTAGTTCTTAATGTTGACAATAGATGGCGTTAGTAGTATTTTAAAACGCGCTATCGTTGTGTTTTCACTGAGTTACATATACCCGATGATGAGTGGCCGCCGTATCTTATAGTATACTATACCGAAATATTTCTAGCGGATTATAATTGACGATTTTGGCTGTTCTTTTCTTGGCATATCTTGAATTGCATTTACTTTGTTTCGGTTTAGTAGTTTTGGTTATAGACTCTGCTTTGTATTTGGCATTTGTTTTGTTTTCGTTTGGTTTAAGTATAGGTTAGATACCGAATGATATTCCGTTCGAATTAAAACGATTACAATTTTCCCTAAAAGTCTGCTTTGCCATGACAATAAACAAGTCTCAGAACCAAACTCTCAAATTTCCGGGTATTGACTTGAGAGAACATTGCTTCTCTTATAAACAGTTTAATGTTGCTTGCTCTCGAGTAAGTTCACCCAGTAGCTTGATAGTTTTAGCGCCTAATGACAGATAGTTAAGAATATTGTGTACCTACAAAGAAGTTTTGTAGGCCCTAATTTTTTACACACGCTAAACAAAAGTAAAGCCGCAAAAACTATACCTAATCTATACATATAATAAAACTGTAGGAATGTATATGTTTGTGCGCGCATCACATGAAAACTACTGATCCTATTCGAATGCGGTTTTCAAAGATGTATTTGTCTTCTTTCAACTTACATCTGGTGTATAAAACTTTCTTCCCCAACCCCTTTAACGGGGTAAGGAAAGAAATTTTTATAAAAAAATCAACACGCCACGCGAACGACGTCGCGGGTACATCGAAATAGAACCCAAAAATGTGGTTAGATTTTTTTGTTTGTCTGTCTGTATGTTTGTGCGTGCATCACATGAAAACTACTGATCCGATTCGAATGCGGTTTTCACAGATGTATTTGTCTTCTTCTAACTTAACATCTGGTGTATTAAAATTTCTCTCCCATTCCTTAAATGGGGTGGGGTAAGAAATTTTTATACAACAATCACACGTCACGCGAACGACGTTGCGAGTACAACTAGTTAATAATAAAACTTTTTAATTGAAACTCATTTTTAACAATAGATAGACGGTCTATTTATAGAGATATGTTCTTGAAAATTTGTGGGATAATACTTTGAATCTTTATATTTAAAATGGTGCTTTTTAAGTTCCTTAATTAATTATTATAAACAAATTAGCTTTGATTTTTTTTAAACCTAACTTGGCTCCAAATTATCCTATTCAAAGTTACGAGGAACACTTATTTCCCTGGACTAACACGTTTTTGTCCTGTTGGTTCCTTTGTAAGCATTTAACGAAATTTCGTCTATTGTATTCACATAATTAACATAAAGGAAAGTCCCAAGCTTGCAAAGACTAAAACTTACATAGACTCAGTACCATGCGTCTACTTAATAGTCACAAAAAACACAGTTTTCTTGAAAATGTTGGGTAAAAAAACTTGAATGAATTGAAAATAGTTAAAATGGCAAAATAAAAAAAAATAAAAAAATAAAATTGTAAAACAATTTTTTTTCTAAAACTGTAGTGACATTTATAGATTAAAACAAAAGATTCACTAGTTGATAAATAAAAATTATAGCTGAAATCGTAAACAATAATACAAATTTCTTAAAAGAAAGCACATCGACAGTAGGTAACATACCAAAATCGAATACACTATATACCTAACTTAAACCGACATAAGAAACTAATAAATACATAAATAAAAAATAATTAAAGAAAACAAGCAATTAAAATCTATAAACCATGGAACAGAAATGGATAAAATTGTTCTGAAATATTGTGAATCACTGCTTTGATTCCTACTCTTGAGTTTAACATCAACGATTGAGAAGCACGCGCATTAATATTCTGTAGAGGGTTTTATCTAAAATGCAGAGGGTGCACAAAAACAAGAAAATGTAATAATACTCCCGCTCCTTATTTATAGCAAGCACGGTATAATTAAGAGTCGTTTGAAATTAAGATATATCTACCTACATAGGGTTAAGAAATAAAGTTTGAGGATTGCAGGGGTTGTATTATTGGATTCTACTAAAGTTGCTAGGGTTCGTTTGATTGTTCATGAACTATTTTACTTATGACATTTCTTAAAAATACAGAAATAGGAATTGCTATAATAATCGTTGATATCTTTTCCCACTCGTATAATTTTGTTATTGAAAATATTCTACCTGTTTTTGGAAAAATTGTACACCTATTGTTAAAAAAGTCGTGAAAACATGGAAAAGTTAAAAAATGATAAAATTAGGAAAACAATTAGACAAAGTTTAATTTTTTTTTAATTTAACTGTATTCGTTATAAGATTTCACTATTCCAGGGTAAAAATAGTGCAATCCAACCTGCTACAAAAAGTAAAATTGAAAAGGTAGAAGTACCTTTTTATATTTTTTCTTTTACTTACATAAATTAATTTTAGTTTGTACAATATAAAAGCAAAATGATTTTTAATGAAATATTAGGCATTGCATTAAAAAATAATTTTTACTACAAAAATCTATACAATGTAATGTGTAAATAATATAACCTTCTGCGTTTCCAACAGTAAACATAACTGTATAAAGACACTCGCAAACAACAATATACTTAGATCTTACGACAAACCAAGAAAAGGTTGGTCGGACACGAAGATGTACAAAGAACAGTAATAAATAGAATAGTATGACAAATTAGATTTAGTTTAGACATACGAAAAGCAAAACATAGGCAAATAGGATTGATGTAGCTTCTAGCAAGGATAAAATATGTAAATCAGGAAGCTTTTATCTCAATGGTTAGTAAAGCTTTATTGATGACAACAGCTAGGTAAGGAAGTTGAGTTAAAAAATATAAAATTTGTTCAAAAAGGAAACATGAGAAATGTATCTAATTATATGACATGAAGGATGAGTAAAGGAAAAGGATTGGTGAATTTTTTTTGGTAACATAATGTTTAAACGAGTCAAAGTAGATAACCTTAACGAATATGATTGAATTCTTATTTTATCATTGGACAGTTCGATGAAAATTATATTAAAGAACAGTTATATACATTAACTTTAGGAACCAGACAAATGTGATGTTTCAAACATTATTAGAATTACAAGCTGACACGGCGAGCTTCGTTTTTCTCATTTTTTGTTTTTCCAATTCTTATGATTTTTCTCGTTTTAATTATTGTTTCTTGTTTTTCTATTTCCCGTATAGTCTATTTTTGTTTTTTTTTCTACTTCATTTTCCAGTTCAATCGTTTTTTTTTTCGATTTACCCCGTTTTATTAACATTTTTTTTTTAATTGTTCGGTCTTCATCAATTCTTTACAATTTGTTTATAGGATTTTAATACTTATTATTGTATCCCCGACGAAGACAAATCCAAATAATCTTTCTAACTGTTTTATTTATAAATAGAAATACAACGCCATCTACCTAGTATCTACGCAACCTACTTGTCAATCGATGGTATAGTTTTGCAGCAATTAACTTACACCACCGTCTATTAGGAATTCTTGGAACTAAATAATAATAAGATACTTTGTATTTGAAAATTAAATTGTTTTGTTTTTCGTATTTTTCGTTACTTATTTTTTATGTTTCTCACTGTTTAAGTCTACCATGGACTAATTTTTTTAAATATTATCTATACAAACTTTCAAGTCCTTATTTACACCCTTAGGGGTTGTGAATTCTAATAAACCATGAAACACGTGTTTAATGAAATATTTTTAAGAGTCTGAATTTCAGTTTTTATAAAAATTGGTGCCCATTTAAAGATTTTTCCATACAAACTTTCAACACCTATTTAACTTTTTTTTAAACCCCTTCCTAGTGGATGTTCACATTATGAAAATAAACATCTCTTCACATTTCACGTTTCTACCATCAGCGCAGTTACGGCTGTACGTGCGTCTATACCTTAGTCACATGGAATTTTTTCTTTTATATTAGAATTATTAGTTCTAATGCAAACTTTTTTATAACTGTGTAAGAAAACTAGTTTTAAAGTTATCTATTATCATTGTAAAGGCATTCTTGGTTTCATTACGTTTTATTGCATCATATTTCTCTGTCACAGTTAAAAATATATTATCTACGATATAGGAGTTTGCTGAATGTTATATACATTTTTTTATTAATCTTTTGTTCCATCTTGCTTCAGAATTGAATTAGTATCTCTTTCAAGATATCTGATAATTTAATGTACATATATATTTTACATTTATTGAACCCCAAATTCCCGCAGTATCTGCGAGGAACGTTCAAGTTTCCCTATTTATTATCCCGACTAGGAAATCGAAAATTTTTTCGTTATGAATCATTTTTATTCATTTAATGCTACACTGTTATTCATAGCTGTTTTCAATTTCCTTCATTCTCCTTACTTTCGCATTTTAAATTGCGAAATCTAATATAAGCTTTTTTGTGATTAAAATCTGGAAGTCAAACAGACTTTACTCAGTTAATTTCATTCACCCAAGCCAAGTAATGTTAAGTAAAAAATATGATAATTTAATACTTATTAAAATCATTAAAATGTTTATTCTAACGATAAATACTGTCAGATTAGCTTATTTAAGGAATAGTATTTATCGAATTTACATGTACCTTTTTAGGTGACTTTTTAGTATATTCTCCGAAAATTATGATCAAGGTATCATTTTGATTTGGAATATTGTAAAAAGTTTAAGGAAAAGTCCCGAAAGGAGCCGATAAAATTTCAAAAGCTATAAACAAATTAAGAAAAAAAAAGTAGGGTTTTGGGTTTTTTTGAATATCTCGAAAACTATTAAAGATATTCAAAATTTGAAAAAAGATCTGAAAAGAGGAGAAAATGGAAAAATGCAGATAACCTTTTTTTCGGAGGATTACTGTTTATTTATGTTTCCTAATAGTGCTTAAATTTTTTTATTCCTTAATATTCATATTTAATATGATAAAATTAGTTTTTTTGTTGCCGTGTCCGGGTGACGAATCGCGCGCGGTAGTCAGACTACCCGGTTTTAGCGCCACTTTCGAGACTATGTAAAAATTATAAATATTGAAGATACAAGTCCCGGAAGTGATTCTTTTAGGGAATTTTCTCCTGTTTTTAGATCTCTTTTCAAATTTTAAATATCTTTAAGAGTTTTCGAGATATTCAAAGAAAAAAAAAATCCTACTTTTTTTCTTTCTTAATTTGTTTATAACTTTTACAATTTTTATCGGCCACTTTTGGGACTTTACCTTAAACTTTCTACATAATATTCCTAATTGAATGACACATTGATCATAATTTTTCGGAGAATTTACAAAAAAGTCACCCAAAAAGGTACATGTGCTTAGCTGAGGTTAACCTTGTAACAACAAATGCACAGTAAAAATAGTCGGAAAGATTTTCTTTTATATTTACACTTTTTAATATTTCTGTTCGCCTTCTCATATTCATCGCACTATTTAAAATACCAAAATAAGATAAAATATAGGAAATGCAACAATAAAGACAAAAACGGAAAATGGAGCTAAACTAAGTAGAACTATTCATTTGTTAGAATTAACTAAAGTAATTAATATAACAGATTTTTAGCTTCATATTTTACAAAGATTCGAACAAATGATGAATGCAGTTTGATAGTTTTTTTTTCTCGTTGGTCCTTTTAATACTCCTTTTTGTCAGTATTTTATTTATTCATTTTTATAATTAATACATTAATAAAACAAGAATCATAGTTTCACGTTTCTCTTCTTGGGATTCCTTAGGCCAATTTTTATGAGTGAATAGTTATACGTAGTGACTAAGGCACTACTCATACGTAGATTCTTGGAAAAACTGGGATACTTGCCGACTAAGAAACGCATCATTTGTAATAAGCCTCAACATGTAGTCCCTTAGTAGCTTAGTTTCTTTGTTTTTAGAAATGAGTGAACAAGTGTTTAGTTTAAAATTTAAAAATCAACTAGAAACTATTTTTTTTGCGTTCTCAAATGCTGTATTTCCACTGCCATGGAAGAGAGGTACGAGGTGTTAGAAAGCTAAATCATTTCTTATTTTATTAGCAGTAGACCAAGAATGCTGTGATATCACCCCTTTGGATAAACAATAGTATGAATTTCGCAGATTTTTTTCTGGTTTATAATTGTTATATTGAATGCCATAAAGTTATGCAGAATGCAAACTGATTTTATGACATCAATCACTCTCTGCTTAGTTCGGGCGCGAATGGGTTTTTTGTCATTATTCCAAAAGCACACTCCACAGATTTTCTTCCTCCACTTAAACTATAATTAAAAACTCTTTTAGTATTATCAGAGTTCTTTTGGGGTAAGGCCGCATTAAGTATCTTGACAAAGAGAAGGCTTCATCTCCAAGAAAATAGTAAGGGAAGTTACACTCATCCTCATCATCTGATAATCTTGTGTGCGGGAAGAAACTGAATGTTAATTTCATTTTGTTAGGAAATTCACAATTTCAGTAGTGCCTGTGTAAGTATGACGGACAACCAGAGTTTCCAAGTCGTCGTATTCTATTCATCGATTTTAGCATCTCCATGTGAATAGTGCCTAAATGTATAATACTACTGCCAAAGAGTTATCCATAAATACAGTTATTTAAATCTCCATAAGGTTAGGGATGATTATGTAGAGTTCAACTTTTAGTTTTGTTTACTAATTACTTTACTTATTCTTTTTTTTTCTTACGTAACACATATAATAAATTAATAAAAAAACAGTGTAATAAAAATAATTAATTTTTACTGAATTTTATTTGCATATTTATTAATGCAACAGCATGAAAACAGATCAATATAAGTATTAAAATAAAATATTCCTGTATAATACTCCTTAATATATAATTTAACCTACATTTTAAAACTAAGTCAATTTCATTCTTCTGCAAGTGAAGATGTCGTTGAGATTTAAGTAAGGAACTATACGGTGGATGGTCTAACAATTCGATGTTGTAAAGCTCCAAAAACTCGATTGTTGTGACCACTTGGGTTGTCCTGATGTAGGATGATTCACCGTTGTGTGTTGCTTTGCCGGAGATTCGCGATAACTTCTGGTAAACAAATGTTCATATACGAATCGGAGGGAACCGTTCTTCAGTCTTCCAAAGCAGTTGTTGCCACATGATACACTTCGAGAACGGATCACTTTTGTTGGTTTTCCTTATCGTGAAACACCTATACAGCAGTTTGGCGTTTATTTTCCTGTTCGTACGATTCATCACCACTAACAATAATATTACGATTTTTTGAGTTTACATTGTTGCACCGTTCCAATGTTTTTCGACACCAATTGACGCCATCCGGTTTATGCTCTTCTGTGAGCAAATGAGGGATCCAACGGGAAACCAACTATGTAACACCCAGTTCTTCATGTAGGATCTTTTGGAACGAGGTCTTTGAAATTCCCAAAGATGCCCCTATCTCCCGGTACGTTACACGATGGTCATCCTGTGTGACTGCTGTTTTGGGTGAATCTAGTCTGGATTCGTCGCAGAGACTGGAGCGACCACGTTGAAATTTGCAATACCTGCGGGAAATATTTGACCCGTGTGGTGCTTCATTCTCAAACACAGAAACCATTTCAGCGAGACATTGCTGTTGGGATAATCCTCTCCGAAAAGTGTCAAAAATTATTGCTCCAAAAAGTGTTCTCGGCTAAGATACATTTTTTGACCTACTTGCTAATTTTAAAAATTCACTATACCTATACGACTTATTGCATAGCAATGAAACCCTGGATTTATGTCAACAAAAAAATGATGATAGATTTGCGTCTGCAGCTTCTATTGGTGTGGCCTTCTAAGCGGCTATATAGGAAACTAAAAAGACAAATCTCGTATTTTATTTGAGCAATGTGTTAAATGCTGAGCTTTTTTGGTAGCTGCTACAATCACCGGTTTATTTATTTTGTTTTGTTAAACAAACACAATGGGTTAATATACTTTTTTGGAGTTCCACGAGTTAATTGACTAGCATCAGTAATTGGTATCTTTTATTCCTTTTAGTTTTATTCTTTTGCCTTCTTTTTCTTTTTTTTTTCTTCTTTTTCTTCTCTTTCTTTACTAAATTTAAAAAGCGCACCAGTTTTTATTAATTTTTCTAACTTTTTTACTTAACTCGGGCAGAATGGTTTGGTTCCATAGGATATGCAAAAATGCATTTACCGAATAAAGTGGGTAATAGATATTAAATTATATTACTTACGGTTATTTAAAACTTTAGTGACAAGGCAGTTACACCAAGAAAGCTTTTTGTCTAAAAATTAATTCTACAAAGGACAGTGAAAAATCCCAGATAACCAATAGTATAACAGAAAGCTTTGAGGTTAAAGAAGGAGTGCGGCATATATAATGTTAAGCATAATATTAGAAAAGGTTATACAGTAAGCAAATATTAATAGACTAGGTCTTATCAACCAAAAAAATATCAGTATTAAGCACTTGCGGACTCTATTTGGTAATCTTGGCTAGATGAAAAATAGAACTGATGGAAACACTCATGAAGCTCAAAGAGATGGCAGCGACCAAGGGATTATATATAAATAAAGCAAAAGTGAAGTATATGGGATGGACAAATAAGCAAAGAGAACACAATATAATTTCGAAGAAGTTAAAAGATTTGAATACTTGGGAACTGTCTTGACAAGAGGACCTAACTATTAAGAAGAAATACAGAGAAGAATTATGCCAGGCAACTCCGCTACATATGCTCTCAATGGGTTGTTAAAAAGCAAGACTATATCTTGTAGGGCAAAACTAAGAACCTACATGACCGTAATAAGGCCTATAGTGACTTATGCCTTTGAAACATGGGTAACAACAAAAAAACACCAAGAGTTACCAGTTTGGGAGCGGAAAATACGGCGCAAAATTTTTGGTGGAGAAAACTTAAATGGGCAATGGATGAGAAGAACAAACAACGAGCTAACTGAGCTCTAACAAAAACCTAACATATTAGCAGTAATTAAGGCGCAAAGACTTAGATGGTTGGGCCATGTGCAGAGAATGGTTCCATCAAGAATTCCCAAATGGTACTATTTAGTACATTGGCAGGCTAAAAGACGCAGAGAATGACCGAGCTCGGAGTGCTTACTTATTATTATTATTATTATTATTATTATCAAAAGACTTATGCACTTACTCAGCACTTGCTGGTAATATTTACCTATCCCGAGCGTAAACGCAAATGGGGTTAGGCTAAAAAATTACATATTTAAGAATTTACGAACAGTGTGACATGTATTTAAAATTGCTGCTTTTTGCAAGTCAGTAAAAGTGTTTGTATGAAGACCGAGTTTTTTAGGACTGTCTACAAGACTTCTGAGGATAAGTCCAGTTGATGATACGATGATCGGTACCACCTCCACTTTTTCTGCATGCCACATCTGTCCAACTTCCATAGCAAGATCGGTGTACTTTGCTATCATTTCATTATATTTGTCCAAAATATTGTTATTGTTTGGAACTGCAACATCGACTAGCAGCACCGTTAGCTTTTTTATCCACCACCACGATGTCGGGTCGATTATTCGTCACCTGTCTATCGGTGATAATAATAATAATAATTATTATTATTATTATTTGAAAGAACATTAAACTTTTAAGAACGAAATTTTTTTAATTTAAACAAATAACGATTTTGCAGTATCTACGAATAATGACTAAGGCATAGATACTGATACGAATAATGATTTAGCTGTAAATACTACTACGAATAAGCACATCGAAAAAGACATAAGGTAAATTATAAATAATGACTTCTGTTGCACGTGTTATTAAAACAGACGTGTATAATAAATACTAATTCATTTTTAAATTAACAGTTACTTACTCTTAGTACAAATTTATATTTAATTATAATTGGAATTTGATTTAATACTTTAAGAGGAAAAATGCTTTAAACTTACTATATCAAGATTGTAAATAAAAATTTTTAACATATACATCAGAACCTTTACTCCAAGATTTATTATAGGTACTTTGTCTAGATATCTGTAGTTCAATCAACTGTCACTTGCTACCCTACCGTAAACATGCACGTTCATTTAATATTATTGAAATGCATTTATTTACCTGCCACCCTTGCAGAAGTAAACTCCTGTCAACAGTTCTGAGCCACATGACAGCATCCCCAGCTTGAAAATCCCTCAACTTATAGCACTTGGCATGCAGGAACATCCCTAAACACTTCAATAATTCAGACGTGGAAGCTTGGATGACAGTCTTTTTAGGTGCAGCTACAGGCACGACCTGGTTTTGTGAATTTATCGAATTCTGACTTAAAATTACCTGTTTGTTGACCACTTTCTCGCAATGCAACTGATTGTTAGTGTTGTTATTCGCATTGTTCACTCTAACTATGTCCAGAGCAAGTGCAGATGTGCTTTTCGAATTCGAATAGTAAGAGCTATGCTTGTTTTGATGGATGTTTTTGTTTTTGTCAATAACTGGATGAATGTTATCCACCAATGGTTGTCGAAACACTGTGTTGTTTTTGTTTTTATTATTATCTAGTTTCTTTTTGTTGTTGTTTGTAGTCGAAAATCGCTTCCACGATAAAGCATTAATGAATAAGGAATGCTTTCTAAGATTCTTTTCCAAGGCGTGTTTTTCCGATATAATCCTTGCGTTTTCATTGTTATTTATATTGTTACATAAATTATGATTGTTGCAGTTAGTTATGCTGCAGTTACTCTTACTCTCGCGGTTCTTGACATTGTTTAACTGCTCATAAGAAAAATTGTTAAGAGTGAAATCGCCCGTTGAGCTTGTAGTGTACACTGGTCTCCGCTCACGCGGAGAAAAACTGAGCACAGTGCCCATTTTCACTTGTAAACACTATCAACTAACACATTTTAAACACTAGGATTTAATGTCAATGAAGTTCTTGTCTGCAATGCTAGCCCAGGGGTCGATCTTCCGAAAGCGCCGAGGCGCCGGCGCCATATCTCTTAGCAACCCCGTGATGTCATAAGAAATCAATATGACTACCCTCTGATAGACGCGAATGTTTTTACTCTATCTACTCCCTGCAAAGGTATTTATTTACAGTCGCATAATTTGCGTGTACGTACGTGGTTGATAAAGGGTTGAAGTTGACACTTAAATCGATTCTATTAAATTTTTAACATCCCTATCCTGAATCTTTGATTGATATAAATTATTTCCTGCTCATATAGACTTAATTAAACCCTAAAATGCACTTTATTTTATTAAATACAATTTATCAGGCAAATGTTAAGTACTAAAAATGAATAAGTATCTAAAAGGTGGAGTGACAATTATTCAAAAATTTTTTTTGAAGCTTTTTGAGATGGGACCCAACTAACGACGCAGTAAATAGTAAATATTCATGTAATAATTTTTGGTTGAAACACTTCTTTTTAAAAGAATAAGATAGTATACTTTGACGCCATCTGGAATAATAATTTCTTGAATTTCAAAGTTTTCAAATATTTAAAATGTAGTTCTTAACTGACACCTACGTTTTAGGTATTCAGTTACAAAATTGTTACTAATTTTATAAATATATATTTTAAACCTACCTAGCATTTTAGTGTATTTATTTATTTCTCGAAATGTAGTATAATGAGTTTCTGCAGTTCGAGTTTGGGATTACCTGACCCTCCTAATTTGTTCTTGCAGTTCGTGTGTTGGATTATTTAAGTAGGTACTTAAATCCATTTTTGCAATTCGAGTATCTATTTTAATTATATCTATTAAAATTTCTGCAGTTCGAGTGCACCCGTTCATAGATATTCTCTAACCTAATACTAATTAAAGGCTTATTTTGGAAAACCCTGATAGCAAAGTGGTGTCTTAATGGTAGATATATATCTATAATACAATGTTATTGGGACTTATCTTATCTGTACGACAGAAGTGATTTAGTTTAGAAGAACATTGCTAATAGAAATATGTCGTCAAAGAGTAGATAGAGCCTTCACGATATACAGACTAATAGTTAGAACTATTTCATATATTCCAATTCATCTAAAACAAGAACTAACTTAAAGAAAACAGAATGTATTAAACTGAATTTAAGATGTATGAAACTAAATTAAAAAATCTCACTTTTTGTAATAACATTTTGGGGAGGGTTGCCTAAAGCGGGTAGGTCGCCTAAAGTGGGTAGGCATTCGTATCCCGTCGCATAGCGCAAAAGCGTCGACGGGATTACCCGAATACTCACGAGTTTCAATCAGTCCCAGCCAGAGATAATATATATTATTATTATAATCTATATATATAAAAAAGAATGTTTGTCTGTATGTCTGTATGTCTGTATGTACTCAATGACCTCAAAAACTACTACTCGTTAAACGTTATTTTTAACCGACTTTAAAAAAGGAGAAGGTTATCAATTCGACCATATTTTTTTTATGGATGTGACCGAATATCTCCGGTATTTATAATTCGATTTGAAAAATTATTTTTGCTTTCAAAAGAGTATAGTTTCCCATTGGTCCCATAGAAATTTGGTTAAGGTCTGGTCATCAATGTGAAAGATATTCCAGGAAATACCACAAAAATCAACAGAATGAGCTCGGCAATTAAGTTATTATGTAAATAATAATGTATAACATAATAATTGGCGCGTTACTGTCCCACTATAACCGATTTAAAACAAGAGGGGGTTCTTAATTCGACCATAGTTTTTTTTTATGTTACCGAATATCTCTGGTATTTATAATCCGATTTATAAATATCGTTTTGCATTCAAAAGAATAGAGTGTTCGTGTGATTCCATAGAAATTTGATTAAGGTCTGGTCATCAATGTGGAAGATATTCCAAGAAACACCACAAAAATCAATAAAAAAGCTCTGCAGTTAAGTTAATATATTAATAATGATGTATAACATAAAAATATAATAGGTAATTAGCCCGTTACTGTCCCACTCTTAAGCCAAAGACTTCTTCTCACAAGGAGAAGGAATGAGCATTTCATCAATTCTCTTGCTCACTGCGTGTTGGTGATTTTAGACAATTTAGTCCACATTTCATCACGATGTTTGCCACGTGCTTCGTGTTTCTAGGTGTTAGACAATTTACTTATGTATCCAAAAAGTCACATTGGTACATGCCGGGATTGCTGGGGTTTGAACTCAGTACCTCTTGCACGGTATTTGGAAGATTTTGAAAATAAATCAAGTAACAACTAAAAATGATAAAATAAAAACATAAAAAAAAAATTAAACCTCCTTCAAAAAAAAATGTACTAAAAAGCCAAAAATAAAATCTTTATTTCTTAAAAAAATTAGAAACAACTAGGCATCTGATTTCGATTTCCTTGAAGTCGGCTCCAATGGCAGATTACCCTCTATTTTAATCTTAGCTATTAAATCTAGATTTTGAATGTTAGTAACTCAAATCGCTTACAAAGATATAACCCATTTTAATTTTTTAAGAAATAAAGATTTTAGTTTTGGCTTTTTAGTACATTTTTTTTGAAGGAGGTTTAATTTTTTTTTTAAGTTTTTTAACGTTTTTTATATGTGTGATTATTAATGCTTTAAAAAATTATATGCGCTTGCAAAACGGTTTACCCACTTTGCCCAATCCGGTTTTCCGCTTTAGGCTCCTAGTAGCACAGCGGTTTTCAGTTTATTTTTTTTTAATTTTTGATTATAAATAATTATAAAGTTTAAAATAACGCAATAATATTTTTTTATTTTAATGCTTAAGATCTCTCTTAAAAAATGAAACCAAAAACGTTGCGATCAAAACCGAAATAACAACTTCTGGGAGATTATTGTTAACCTACCCGCTTTAGGCCACCCTCAGTGCTGGCAGAGAACTTGTTCGCCCTTCCCCAAATTTCCAGACCCAGATCCTAACTTAGTTGATTACTGACAAAGTGAACGGTCAAGAAATAAAAAAATGCGTCTGGAACTGAGGGAATTCTAATGAAAGCGAAGCATTCTCTATTTTTGATACAGCAGTAAACCGGTAAAATATATTTTTTAACTATATAAAATTTTAATAACAAAATTCATTACATACTGTTATAATAGTATATTACTTTTAGGGGTGGAGTAAATTGCATATTACAGCGAGTGTGTTTGGCCCATGAGCGAGCTTGCGAAGGGGCTAACGAAACGAGCTAAATATGCAATTTGTTCCTCGAGTGAAGTACTATGCTTTACCCACGACTTACCAAATGGTTTTGTATAAAACTAAAAATAACAAATGTAAAATTTAAATTTTGGCATAAGTTGTCAAAAATATTCGATTTCGCAGACAGTTCTGTCTGAAAAATGTCAAATGTTAGTTTAATTTAATGAAAACTGCAGGTAACCAACATAATAATCCCCCAGGGGAACCGCGTAACTTATAAAGAATAGAGAAGAGCAAGAGATAGGTATAGAAAAGAAATTTCTTTCTATCGCCTAAGCGCACCGCAGATACAATTCTCTACGATGGATCGGAGTCGTTCGGATTTCTCAATGTTCTCTTACTTGATTATACTAACTTTTTAAAAACATTGGATTTATTTGGGGAAATTTAGTTATATCACGTTATATACTGGTTATATTTAAAATTTCAACGGGGTGTGTTTACATCATAGAGATATAAGATATAGAGCACGTGAGCCATAGGAACGCACACAAGTGAAAACCAGCACGGAATAGAAAGAGAGAGAGCAACTAGTGCGTCTGGTTTTTTACCTTACTAATTTTATAGACTCGCCTGTTGCGCATGTGATTAGACAAAGATAAACCGACGCACTTGTTGTCCTCTCTCTTTCTATTTCGTGCTGGTCGTCTCGGCTGGCTCCCGTTAGTTGTCCTCTCTCTTTCTATTTCGTGCTGGTCGTATCGGCTGGCTCCCGTGCTCTATATCTTATATCTCTATGGTTTACATTTGGTTTGTGCTACATTTTCAACGTTTTTTATTTGATCTCAGATCTGTGCTTTTTCGTTTCTTGTCTTATTTTTTTAATATTTTTATTAGTGTATTTTGAGGTATTATTTTTAGTAGACTTTATATATCTAGAGATCAATTGTATTGTTTTATTAAAAAACAAATTTCAGAGGGTAAGTTGTTTATAATTTTTATTAGATATATTTTTTTATTAATTAATTTGTTTATTTTCTATTAAAATAAATTTTTTATAGGCAAAATGATACCTGCATTTTACAATGAATTTTATGATGCAGAACAAGAAGAGCAAAGGCAAGAACTTGCTAGAGAAAGGAGAAACCTTAGAAATGAAAGTAATCCTTTCGAGTTGCCAGATGAAGAGTTCAGGATGTTATATAGACTTACTAAGGAATTAGTACAGGATTTAATTACTGAACTTGAGCCTCACATGACATGGACCATGGGCAAAGGAATACAAGATTACCGATAAATTTAAGAGTTCTTGCTGCTCTGAGATTTTTTGCACATGGTTCGTACCAAAGTTGCATTGGAGCAAATGAAAATATTTATGTAGCCCAACAAACTATGAGTGACATTATACAAGAAGTGTGCAATGCCATAGAAAATATTGCCCCAAAGTATATAAAATTTCCTACAACCATAGATGATATGAATTTAAACAAAGAAAGATTTTGGAATACCTATAATTTCCCTGGTACTGTTGGCTGCGTGGATGGCACACATATGTTGCTATAATCAAACCAAATGAAGATGAACATTTGTACTTAAATAAAAAGGGCTATCATTCAAAAAACGTTCAAATCATTTGCGATGCTGATTTAAAAATTTTGAGCGTAAATGCAAATTTTGGAGGAGCAACACATGATGCTTTTATTTGGTGAAACTCTATAGCGGCAACTTTTTTGGAAGAAAATTATGGTAATGGTGACCACAATACTTGGCTTTTGGGAGATAGTTGTTACCCTCAGCAACCATGGCTGATGACCCCAATAAGAAATGCGCCCAGAAATTCTCCAGAAGGCCGCTATAATGCAGCTTGAGTTTCTGCAAGATGCACAGTAGTAAGGTGTATTGGTAAATATAATGTATATATTTGTAATCAATGTAATATATTATTTTTTTTGTTATAGGAGTTTTGAAAATGCGATTCCGGTGTATTAATAAAGAGAGAGTCTTAAGATATTCCCCTTTCAAGGCAGGCCAATTATTAATTGCTGTGCAGTATTGCACAATATTTGTATTATGGAAAATGTACCAATAGTCCAGGAGGAAGAAAATAACGAGAATGAGAATGATGATTTTGAATTAAACGACAATGCGGACAATGCAGTACAAAATGTTGTTATAGAAGGGCAGGAAAGACGTCAGCAACTTATTGATGCATACTTTTAATAATTTTTATTTCATCCTGTCCAGTAAATACACTTCCCTATAATTAATTTGGCGCCGGTAAGTAAAACATTACGGTATCAGGTACTGTAATGTGTTGCCTAGCAACGCTGCTCTGCATATATCCTTTATCTATGCTGCTCTGATTGCTTAAGGCATGGAGACTAGACAAGGAGTACGCACTCGACCGGGAGAATTGCCAAAATCTGTCAACGGTATCGTACATATTAGGTTTACTTTTTTCACCACTTGCGGCGCTAGTTTTCCTTTTGTACCGGTATGAATATAGACAATTAAATAATCGTGAATTATTAAATTGGTTTTTATTATTTATATCCGAAAGATCCAACTATTTTTTTCATTGTGTAAATAAATAAATAATGAAATAATTAAAAATTATTTATTTTATTTCAAACTACGTCCTCATTGGTCGCCATTTTGGTACAAATGGAACACCAGCGCCCTCTTATTTTGGTAACCCTATTTGCATACATGGAGTTCGTACTCCTTGTCTAGTCTCCATGGCTTAAGGGAAGACAATTACTTTTAATTTTTGACATTTAAAAATACTACAATGACTATAAAATAAAAATAAAATAATTAACTACTTACTTTTACTGCCATATTTAAAAAGAAGTCAATGTTATTCAATTTTATATTAACAATTAAATCTTAATAACAGAGATATATTGTCTCTGCTTAATAATAAAGAAATTTTTCTTCTTCTTCTTCTCATCTCATCGTTTGAAGGCCTTAGCTACTAAGGCTATTCGGTCTAGGATATGCGATAATGTTAACGCATATCTTTACTTGGGCATAGCGCTGCTTTTTCTCTTTTTTAAATTAAATTTTATTACATTACACTATTGTCTATAATTTTAGTTTTAATGTCGACACAAATTCGGTTATACATACATCTCTTTAACTATTTGACAGTTACAAATAGCTTTTAAGGTAGTACGGTTATGAATGCAATATTTCAAGAATTTCGCAAATCTCAGAATATAAGCTCGTATTCTAAATGTATAATACACATACTGTTAAAATTTGAAGACGATTTACCTCATCAGATATGAGATATTTGCAATTAAAAATGACATTAATTGTACATGTAACATGGGGGATGCGTGGGAAACATCAATTTATTTTAATTTATGAATGAATGACTTTCACCATCTCGATGAAAAACTGATATTTGGTAAAATATTATATTTAGATGATATAAAAAATAAATAAAAATTATTTACCTCGTAGTTTCGATAAAAAATTGAAATAAACAACTCGTTTCAGCGATAATTTTCTAAAGGAGTGGATATAAAGACTAATTAAATGAAAACGATGTGGCAACGTTCTCACAGGACTTTGCGACTTTGACGTTTCTATTACCAATATGGCCGCTGAGAGGCAAATAAAGGTTGTGTTTACTTTGGTTTTGTATGGGTTTTGTATTTAAATCCATGTTACTTCGTGTTTAAATTGTCTTTTCCTAACTTTTTGTTGCCGATTGTGTAGTTTATAATAGTGTTTGAGTGACTTTATTTATTGTTAAGTTCTAAAGAAATAAACATGAGTTAATATTTTTAGAAGTGTCATAAGAAGATTCAGAGAACTCTAGAAATAAGCAAAAGATGAGTAAAATAAATAATTTAAATGTAAAATCAAAGGTGTGTAGAGCTCTTACATGAATTAAATATGTAATTTGTATTATTTGTCATTATATTTTATTAATAAAACACATTTTAATAAAGTTTATTTTGTTTCTATATTTAGTAAAAATCTATTTGTCTTACGAAAGTAAGCAGTGGAGCAGAAAGAAATAGCGCGAAATTTAAACGAATTTAATATTTTTAAGGATATCACAACTTTTTTTTAATAAATCATAACAATTATTAATAATTATTAAAATGAGAGAATAAATCTTATAGAGCAATCTTGTAATTTATTATTATTTATAACAATAGATACAAAATATATTCAACAATATTATAGGTATTAATAAACATTTAAAAACGAAACTTTCACGATAGTAAATTTTTAATTATTGCAATACTTTATGACGAATACGATCACCCGTAAGTATTTATTTATTTATTGCAATAAAAATAGCAAGTTTACTTTACGTATAAAGTATAAACTATAAGTAAGTTTCAGCGGTTAGGAGAAATAAGAATAAAAATAACGCGACGTTGCCACATTTCCAAACAGAATTATATTTCACAGGTTTAAGGGATAGAAGTACATTCACGTTAACAAATTTAACGTACAGTCATAGTACAAACAAACGTGTTTAACGATAGTGCGATTCCGAAACTTTTTGACTGGACTGTCGCGGAGGAACTACCTTAAGCAAATTTGACTTAACTAGTCAAGTTACGAACTATTTTTTAAAATATTTTATTAATTTATAAAAACAGAATAAAATATAAGGGCTTACTTAGCCTGAAATATGCTTTTGCTTATTTAAATGCACGTTTTTATTTTTTTCATTAGTTTATTTATTTTCTTTGCAAATCAATAAATACCTAGATACACCTATATTAATTAAAAATATCTATAAATAAAATAAATTTAACACAGTAAGCATAATTTATTTAGAAGCACAAAAACATAAAAAAACTTAATTAGTGAGTATTTTTTTTATAAGTTTATCTATTAAAATTTAATGTAATAGTGCAATTTGAGTTATTACTGATATGTATTCCTGATGGGCCAGGAGCATTTTCATTCGAAATGATTGTATTATTAACTTCGGTGTTTTTATTTTGTTGCAAGACTTGAACAAAATTTTCACCTCCTTGAATCATTCTTGCAATTTTAGTTTTTCCATCAAGGGTATCTTCCACATATTTTTCTGCTACAGCAGAACTTTTCCATCCTCCGTGCCGTTTCACTACAGATGTATCTACTCCGGCAGCTGCAAGAAGAGTTGCAGAGGTCCGTCTAAAGCAATGACCTGTATACTTTTCGGGATTTTCCAATTTTAAGTATTCTGCTATTTTTTTAGGCATTGCCCCAATAGTATGTATTCCAACTCTTTGTTGGATGCATTTTCCATTTCTATATCCAATAAATAAATAAGTTTCCTTAAAATTTATTGGACGAAGAGAAACATATTTTCTGTATAAATCTAAAAAAATAATTCCTTCTCCTTCATTAATTACGGTAAAAACACGTTTAACGTTGGTTTTAGTTTGAGGAATTGTGATCACCAACTGGGTTTCTGTTTCTTGAACATCCCTTTTACACATTGAGTAGAGTTCTTCTCGTCGACATCCCCCGGCGATTCCTATCATTGCTATAACTTTAACCAATAAATAATCTTTATCCGACGCTTCTTTCAGAAATATATTAATTTGTTCTCTTGTTAGAACTTTTGATTGAATTGGTTGGTATCCAATACTACATTTTTTTAAAAATGCAATAACTTTAGAATATTTCTTAATGTCTTTGTTTTCTTTAACTAATAGCATTGCTTTTAGCATAGAGTACTTTGCCCACAAGGAATTGCAATTCATTTTCTTTGACTAAAATATAAAAATTATATAATTAATTAAAACCTAAAAAGCCTACCCAGACCTTAAGGTTTAAATACTGTATATCGTACTTACTTCATCTAGAAAATATGCTAAAATAACGTCCTCCTCAATATTGGTCGCATTATTATATTTTTTCCACTCACAAAACGCTATATATTCTTTATTATATCTTTGTGATGATTTACATGGAATTAACTTTTCAGTTGACTGTGCTGCTTTGTTTGCAATCATATCCATTTTACTTTATTTTTATTTAAAAACTCTTATTAACAATTAATAGTATATTTTAAAACTTTAAATGATTTGACAGTAACTGACAGTTAAGGTAATTTGACGTAACTAGTCAAGTTCCGAACTATTTTTAAAATTTTTATGAATTTATTAATTTATTAAAACAGTATGAAATAAAATATAATACGATACATGGTCGTTAGGTGTTATTACAGTACTCGTTTTCATTTTCCAGACTCGGCTCCTACGTCGCCTCGTCCGTAAACTAACTCGTACTGTAATAAGTCACCTACCGACCTTGTAACGTATAATACTGTTTTTGTTGATGATAAATCTGTAAGAGTCGGTAATGAAATATTTTAAATAACATGTTTAGAGAAACTTTGGTTTTATTTCTGAATATCACAAAAATATTTCAATATCACATTCAATAAATCAGGTACCAAGCAAAATACAAAAACCATTCTAACACTAATACAACTAAAAAAAAAATTTTTACACAAATAAAAATAAAAAAACATTCTTAAACTAGTCAAAATAAAAAAATCCAACACAAATGAAAATTAAAAAACAAAAAAAAACATTCTTACATTAAAAAAAAATCAAATACTAATTAAAATAACAAAAAAATAATATTACTTAATCTTTTAAGATTATATGATCTACTAATCTTTTAAAGTCGTTCTTCATTTCGGTCATTGCCGATGAGATTGTATTAAGATTATTATTAATTGTTTTTAGAACTTCCAATTCCTCACCATGCATCCTATAAATGGATGCAATTATTTTGGTTTTTGGCGTTTGTTGAGGTTTTTTAGATTCTCTTTTTCTTTTTATACTGGCAGATGCTGTAACCATTGGTGGCGGTGACGACGGTGCTGCTGTTGATGCTATTGGTGGCGGTGAGGACGGTGCTGGAGCAGGAAGTGGTGACAGTTGTGCTGGGGGTAACTGTAGTAGAGTCGATTACAAAAATAACGCGACAGCTCTAGTAAAATTAGGCAATGTGGGGATATTTGCCGACGATCTCCGATCGGCGCGCGCCGCAGCGCCTCCAGAGGAGAATTCTAGTACTATTCAGTTGCTAAGCGAATTTCGTGAGCGTTGTTAGTTAGTCCCAGACCCAGCGGCGTCGTGAATTTGTGCCTCGTTTCAGTTCGAGTGTTTTAAGTTTTGTAGAGTAAGTACAGAGTGTATTTTTATTTTTTTCATCGCAAAAATGGGAAGAAAGCATTACTCGGCGGATGCCTACCAAATTATTAACTCCGTAAGTAAATTTATGAAAAACGAAGCCAAAAATGGGCTACAAATTCCAATCAATAATTTTCGCCAACGAATTATGGCAGCTACGGGTTTCTAAGGATGTCATCCATCGAGTAAATAAAAAAATAAGTGCTTTAGAAGTAGATGATGTTACAAAAATGTCAACATTAGTCGTCATTGACGACCGTCCCTCGACATCAACTTCAAATGATTTAAATTTAAGTTATTCTCAAAAAAAGAGGGGTCGTCCGAATTCTAAAACATTTATTAGTCAAGGGCAAGGAGATCGAATTCGATCCATTATTAACAACTTTTACATCATAGAAAAACAACGCCCAACGATGAAGAAGGCTCTACAAAGAGTAAAGGACGCCCAAGTAGGTTTTAAAGGGTCATTACAATCCTTTAGAAGGGTTGTAAAAAAATTAGGTTTCACCTGGGACAAAACACCAGACAATCGACAATTACTTATGGAAAGCCACGATGTAAGGTTAAAACGCGTAGAGTTTTTGAAAAAAATTAGAGATTTTTGCCGCGACGGTAGAAATATAATATATACCGATGAAACTTATTTGCATATAGTTCGCATACCTCTACAAAAACATGGATAGATACGACCAAACCAGACCAAACATTAAAAGCGCCTTATAGCAAGGGACAAAGGCTAATTATAGTACATGCAGGAGGAGAAAAGGGGTTTGTGGAAAATGGACTGTTAATATTTAAGTCTGGAAAAAAGACTGGAGATTATCACGATGACATGAACACGGAAAATTTCATGCGTTGGGTGAGAACACAACTCATTCCCAACATTCCAGAAAAAAGTGTGTTGGTGATAGATAATGCTCTATCACAATACAATGATGGAAAGACTTCCAACCGCCTCATCTAGAAAGGAAGTCATGTTGAATTGGCTAACGGACAAGAGCATCCCTCATACAGTCGACATGACAAAAGTCGAACTCTATGAAGTAATAAAATCGCACAAACCCCGCTTTCTAAAATACGTTCTAGATGAGGAAATGAGAAAACACGGACACTCTGTTGTAAGATTACCACCATATCACCCAGAATTAAACCCTATAGAAAAAATTTGGGCCGCGGTCAAAAATTGGGTTGGAAGTCATAATATAACATTTAGATGTGGTGACGTCGAAAATCTTGCAAGACAGAAGTTCTTCAGCATTACCACTGAAGAGTGGAAAAGAGTTTGCGAACATGTACAGAAGTACGAATTAGATTTAATGAAAAAAGAGCATCTATTAGACACTGCCCAAGATTTAGTTTTCAATGTCAATACGGGCAGTTCCGAAGAATGGAGCTCAGAATGTTCAGATAATGATCTTACATTTGGCGACCAAATTGACGAAACTGAATTTATTTTTAGTTTTTTTTGAAGATTTTATTTTTAGTTTGAATTAGAATTTTTTTTTAGTTTTTCAGAATTTTTTTTTTAGTTTTTCAGAATTTTTTTTTTTAGTTTTTCATAATTTTTTTTTAGAATTTCTTTTTTGTTTTATCAGAATTTTTTTTTAATTTTTTTTACAGAATTCATTTTTAAGTTTTTATTTTACAATTGACTTTGTTTCAATTTTGTGATATTATCTGTGATATTGATCTGTGATATTTTTTATATATTTATTATTATTTATTTTTATATACTAACACTCGTAACCTCGCTAAAATTTATACCTCACTCCTCTATCCCGTTGGCGAAGAATGCTCATAACTCCCCATGGTCTTCGCTGGGTCATAACAATTTAAAAGTAAGAATTGTTATGAGCTAAATTGAGCAAAACTTAATTGATGAACTTAATTAAAAAGAATTTACAAATACAAATAAAAACCAAATTCACCAAAAAAATTAAAATTGTTACGCCACTGGAATCTATTTTTATCGAAAGACGAATATTCTAGAAAGCGTTCGCTACCGCTACAGCCATCTTTACAAAACCTCTCGAACTAGGTACTCGGTAGCGTTCGAGTCGATGGTAAAGATAGGTGGGAAAAGCTGAGCTGTCGCGTTTATTTTGTAATCGACTCTACAAGTGGCGGTACTTCTATTTCCACTTCCACATTTTCTTTCCCTTTTTTCTATAATATTTACTTCAATTATGCTTAACAAATCTAACTATATATATTTATTATACTTACAAAACCGAACTCTGTATTATTATCCCCTGTTATGGACCTCCACCCATAAATGTTCATCAGACGTTCTTCAACATCATTCAAGGGTGGAGCTGAAGATCGCCCACCACCAGTTTTTAACTGTTCATTTTTAAACACAGCTGCTTTGCTCTTAACTTTTGATTTCCATCGAGCGATTGCCTTAACAAAATGAGATTAAAGTTACACTCAAGTAAAGTAATGAGGGAACATTAAAAAATGTAGTTTTTATTACCTGTTGCCATTTTTCTAATGATTTTTGCCCATGTCCTAGGCTATTAAGTCGGGCTACTAAATCTTTCCAAAGCAGCTTACTATCTTTATTGTCTTCTGACTGGTGCATAAAAGTTTTTTTAACCATTTCTGGGTATGTTTCAAAACATTCTACTATTAAAGACCAATGGCGTATATTTGTCTTAAGATCGCGTTCCCGTGGATCTGTTAAAATATTGCATAATTAATACCTATTCTGGACATTATTGGCGGTTTTTATTTTATTTATTTATTTTTTTTATGAAAAATGCCGAAACACGTCAATTTTTAATTCTTCTTTAAAAATTTTTAACGCAAATACCCGAAATTGAAATTAAAGACGGTATTGAGTTCTATAATAATCCAAAAAAATTCTAAAAATATCATTTTAAACCTTTATAATAAATATTGTTTTTTAAATAGCATATTAAATTACAAATACGATTCCCTATTACAAGTTTTTTGAATATTAATCAAATAAATTCTATTTTACTTTCAGTTTTTTAACATAATTTTAATCATTTTGAAGCTTAATATTTTTTATTGTGGCAGTATCAAAAAGACAATTAAATTATCTTTCAAATAAAGTATTGCAAGCTACCCCTTCCTATTTAAAAAAAAATAAAGGGTTGCTATCCCTAAGAAGGTGTTGACGTCAGAGTTTAAATCGTTGCGTTAAAAAGTTTTAAAAAATAATTAGAAATTAAGGTCTCTCGATATTTTTCATAAAAAAGAATAACAACGCCAAAAATGTATTTATTTCTTACTTATGCCGCTCACTGTATAATAACATTATAACAAAACTTACCCATTTTTGAAAATTCACAAAAACTATTACAACAAACCAAAGTTAACGAAAAACTGTCACAGTGTGGCGAAAGTGAGGTTAAAAAAGATATAGAAAGACCTCTAAGGGTCTTTCTATTTCCTAACATTCGGATTTTCATTCGGATATCCCGATTCTGTACGATGATGCTTACGCGGTGCGATTTTGGTATAGAAATAGAAATAGGTAGAAAATTTCTTTCTATCAACGTTCGGCGGTTCCCCTGCTCTCAGGTTTCTATTTACTTACTCCACTAGTTTAGTAAATGAAACTATAACACAACTCCTCAATAATTCGACACTTACTGACAGAGTTAAAGGTTAAAAAATACGCAATTTACGAGTCGTGGGTAAAATTATATTTTGAACCAAACATTAATATATTGAACAATACAACAATTAGTATTAAATTTTAATGTAGGTACTACTTATCATATATTTGAAAATATTCGTTTATACACTATCATTACTATTTTATTACTCTATAATGAACACTATAAATTTGTGATAACTAAAATCGCCTCTTACGACAAGCAGTTTAACACTTTGGGGGTATTCTTTATATTCCCGCCTCCCAAACGGGGATGAGATAACGAGATGCTTTTATAGCTAAATTGGTACGAGATATTACGAAGAGAAAAGATAAAAAAGAGGAAATGTTTATACAGATATTTCAAAGAAGAAAAAGAAACAATCGTTCCTATTCGGAGAGTTCGTCTTCAGAAGAATCGTCGAAATCAGAGACATAAGGTCTTTTATGTGCCAATTTTCAGCATTTGATCCATCAGGGTTTCTTAATGAATAAACTAGAGGGGATAATTTCCTAACGAACGTACATTAGATATATTTGGGAGCTAATTTAGACATAAATTTATCGGCAGCTTTGGAGAGGACTTTATTTTTTCTCCATACCTTATCACCAACATCTAATTGAATATCTCGACGACGTAGATTATAAGTTTTGGAATTCCTTTGATAGGCTTGGTGAAGGTTATGTTGAATTTCAGTAAAAATATCTTTATCGGAGACATATTTATCGTACTGTTCAGGAGGCATTCGGGGGCATAGAACAATTATCGACATTAGAGGAATAGTAATTTCCAGCTATAGGTACATGTCTTGCAAAATTTAAAAAAGATGGAGAATATCTCGTGACTTCGTGTCTAGCGGTGTTGATAGCTTGGCGAATTTTAGGAAGTTCATTATCCCAGTTAGAATGTTCATCGATATAACACCTAATAGCGGTTCCAATGGTTTTATTCGTTCTTTCTACAAAATTACACTGTGGTGAATAATCAGCATTGAACCATATCTTTTGAACTTTATATTGGTCACAAAGATGTATCATCAAGTGATTATTTAGATTTCTAGCGTTATCACATATAAGGAATTGTGGGACACCGAACATAAGAAATACTTCATTTTCAAGGAAATTTATGATATTTTTGGTGGTAGCTTTTCGTAAAGGCTGTAATAAGGTAAATTTAGAGAACCAATCGGTAACGACAAGAAGCCAGGTATATCCTTTTTTTAAACGAGGGAGAGGACCAATAAGATCTAGAGCAATGAATTTCCAAGGGAATTTGGCAGATTTCTCTTTTCCGATTAAACCCATCTTAGTAGAGGTAGACATTTTTTGAGCCCCACAAATTTTACAAGGTCTAACGTAACGAAGGACATCTTTTCTCATTTTGGGCCAATAATAACGCTCTTGGATTCGGCTTAGGGTTCTGAAAAATCCGAAATGGGCACAGGTAGGGGGATCATGACAAGATGAAATGATATCATGTCTCTGGGGCTTCGGTACAAGAACTTTACATTCGGTTTCATTGGTGGCGAAAGGCAATTTAGAAGGGATTTGTTTGTAAACCAAATTATTTTCTACCTTCCATTGAGGATAATTTTCGGGATATTGGAGAATTTTGGTACGGAAATCATCAAACCATGGGTCTATACGGTTAGTATCAACATCTAGGTACGATATTTGGGGTTGTTGTAAGAAAGAGCGACTCAATGCATCTGGAACGAGATGGGAAGATCCTTTTCGGTGGATAAGGTCGAAATTATGTTGCCGAAGGCGCATGGCCCACCGTGCAAGTTTTCCAGAAGGATTATTAATATTTCTCAACCAAAGTAAAGAGTGATGATCGGTAATTACTTGAAATTTGGTACCTTCTATATAGGGGCGGAATTTTTCGATACTGAAGATAACTGCTAAACATTCTCTTTCGGTAACAGAGTAGTTTCGCTCTGCTCGGGATAAGGTTCTACTAGCATAGGCGATAACATCTGAGCCATCTAAAGACTGTGTGCAGTGTAAGGACACCACCGAGGCCAGTATCACTAGCATCACACCGGATTACAAAAAGTTTAGAGAAGTCTGGTTGTGTTAACACAGGGGCAGAAATAAGGGCTTCTTTTACTTGAGTTGTAGCATGTCCAAAAAACACTATGCAAAATTTTTATTTTTTTAATATATTTCCTTACTTAAGCCGACCCTGATCATATTACCTTCTAGAAAATTCTCGGCTTTAACGGCTTAACCGTCAAAACTATCGATTTTTCGAGCCCGACCAATCAAATCGGAGGAATAAGATGATGTGGCGCAAGAGGGGTGGTTTAAAGCGACGCGGTTTTAATTTTGACCGCGATCAAAAAGTCAGTCTAGCGTGGGTCCTTGTGCCGATAAGTCGATTTCGTATAACCCCTAGATTCAAATACCGGCAAATTTCCTTTAAATTTGCAAATAACTATTTGCAATTTAGTGTTTCTAAGTAAAGTAAAGTCAGTGAGCAAGTGTAGACCCTCTCTGATGAAAAAGCTGTCTAGTAGTATCGAAGAAGCACCAGTTTTTACTGTAGCGTATGAATTGGGTGTGGCCCCATTAAATTCTCTTATCTAGGAAACAAACTGTAAGTTTTTTAATATAATTACTATTTCTTAACTACCAGAAAGATTGGGATACCATTTTTTTCTTTGGCACAAAAACTTAATTGTGACTCACCGGAATAATATCAGAGTGTGGGTAATTAACGTAAGAAGTGCTCATAAAATCCACAGTGAAACCGGTTTTTATAAAAAACCTAGTACCTTATCAACAGACCCCTACAGTGTGCAAATTTCTAAATAGTTCGTCGCATACATGCTTTAGTTAACAGTGAAAGCGTTACGCAGGGTCTGACTAAATATTTTTGTAACACCTTTATGATAATTTTTTTTTTGTTTCTTGATGTTTATCTTAATTTTAATGTTTTAATATAAATTATTATATGGTACCCCCAATTTTTTACTCGAGTAAAACATCTTTTAAGCTAAAAGTGATTTACAATTTTTTTATTAAATTTTGATACTTTTCAATTCCTTTTTCATATCACATTCTGCTTAAATGGGTACACAGAAATAACAATATAAAAATACTTAGCTGTTATTGAATGTGTAATATTGTTTCTATATGTGATTAAACACTAATGTGTTTTACAGTATTTTACCTTATTTAATTGTTGATATTTTATATGTCTATTTGTTTCGTTCATCTGTTTGACTTATTATTACACACAGTAATAAATATTGTTTATTGTTTATTTATATGTTTTATTTTCTGACCTGGTGTAAGTTATTCTGATCTAATCTCATTAACAACAAGAATAAGACGTATTTCACTCATAAATTTTAGTTTTTGACTTGATCAAAATAAGTAGAGCCGTTGTGATAAGTAAGAACAAAAAGTAAGTATAACTTTCTCTTTCTAGTTTTCCTAATAAAAGTGTTTAATTTAAAAATTTTAACCAGAACATCTACTGGCTTACTCAATATTACTGCATCTTATCTTACGTCCCTTATACCTCTCTTATTTTAACTTTATCTATAACATCTGATACATCATTTTATCCAACATCTAGATTTAATATTTTTTCCATCTGGGTTTCTTATATTTCCCCATCCTTAAGATAAAAAAATAAGTGGCGCCCATTTACCTTTCCCTTATCCATCATTTCTCTCATTTTCCCTTTAGTCCCTTTTAAATTCTTATATCTTATTTTTTCTAGCAAATATATCCCCTTATATCTTTCTAGTAAGATTTCATCGAGCTCGACCGACTCCACGCTCGCTCTCCTCCTACCCCCTGAGTGCCGTTCGCATTGGTTAGCCTCTATAAACGAGCATTTAACATCACTTGAAAAAAAAAGAGGTTACACTTTAATGACGCCCACGACGTGGGGCGCGATGATAAAATCCCTATTTTTCCGACAATAAAATTACACACTTTTAATATCGACAATTTCCGTTACTTTTTCTTATCACAATGGCCAATTTTGAAGTAAATTTCTTAACTGCGGTTGAAATTATTTAAGTACCTAAGATCAGAAGAACAGCCACCACCAGGAAAATAGAGGATAAAAGAAAGTCCTCAAAAGAATGTTAACTAAAGAAACAAATGGTACAGTAACATCAGTAAATATTTTTTTCGTCTATCTTTTTCGTATCGTTAACAAACATAAATTAAAAGACTGACTTTAACTTGGAACTAACTATGTCGGCACATCTTTTCTTTCGACCATTTTCTTCTTCATTCCTTTATCGATGGTTTCGTAATTTTTCTAGAAGAAAAAATTTTTTTGTTTTTCTACTCTTTATCGTATTTTATCTAAAAGAAAATAATTTTTTATTTTTCTACTCTATATCGTATTTTACCTAAAGGAAAAATAATTTTTATTTTTCTATATTTTTTTTGTATTTTATCTATAGGAAAATCTATTTAATTTTTTTTCATTCTTTTCGTATTTTATCTAAAGGAAAATACTCTTCATTTTCCTATTCTCTACCGTATTTTATCTAAAGGAAAATATTCTTCATTTTCCTATTCTCTACCGTATTTTATCTAGAGGAAAATATTCTTCATTTTCCTATTCTCTACCGTATTTTATCTAAAGGAAAAAATTCTTCATTTTCCTATTCTCTAACGTATTTTATCTAAATGAAAATAATTTTTTTAATTTTTTCTACTTTCTACCGTATCTTATTGAAAGAAAAATATTTCTTATTTATCTACTTTCTACCGTAGCTTATCTAAAGGGAAATATTTTTCATTTCTCTAGATTTTTTTTTCTGCATCTTATATTAGGGGAAATAACGTTTCGTTAAAATTTTGTTTACCGTTTACCATCTATCTCTATCCATCTACTTAACCAATGTTTCTCTGTACGGTTATAAAGTGGAGTCCGCATGACAAATATCTCTGTATTGTCCCAGTGTGGAAGATTTGTTTTTTACTTGAACTGTCGTACCGTTGTATTTTTTTTCTATAAGAGAACATACAAATCACTTACCTATCGTTTATCGTACCGAGGATTCACATTAAGGATTCCAGACAGCGTTTCCTTTATGCTTCCTGGGTTTTATACGTAACAACAGCATGACCGCCATTGTTATCGTTTATCTACCGTTCAAGTGTACTTTCACTTGAAATTATCTTATCGTAAGTGAAAACATTTCACTTAACTACCGTTTACCAGCTCAAGTGTATTAACACTTGAAAATATCGTTTTGTAAGTGAGAACACACTTCGCTTAACTACCGTACCGTTCAGTAAAAACTATCACTGCTGTTTATATGTCTCGTTATCTCCCCTAGTTTCTTCATTAAGCTTGAAATTGACACTCCAAAGCCTTATGTCTCTGATTCCGATGATTCTTCTGAAGATGAACTCTCCGAATAGGAACGAATGTTTCTTTGTTTTCTTAGAAGTCTCCGTATAAGCTTTTCTTTTTATCTCCCCTGTTTAACTACCTTTTCTCTTTTTAACATCTCACCTTGACTCAACTGTAAATATATCTCGTTATCTCCTCCCCGTTTGGGAGGCGGAAATATAAAGAATACCCCCAAAGTGTTAAACTGCTTGTCGTAAAAGGCGACTAAATGGAACCCCTTTCCCTTTTCTTTTTCGTTTAAACTCCATACTTCTCGTTAATCTCCTCCCCGTTTAGGAGGCGGGATTATGTAGAATACCCCCAAAGCGATAAACTGCTTGTCGTAAGAGGCGACTAAGTGCAACCTTCTCCCTTTTCTCTTTTGTTCAATTTCCTTATGTCTTGTTAACTTCCTTAGCTATATGTTTCTCTATGTCCAACTTTTATTTTTCTTTTAAGTGTATTCAGACTTATACTTATCGTTTATCCATCGTTTAAGTGTATTACCACTTGAACATTTCATCTCGAAAGGGAAAATACTTTTCTCTTACCTACCGTTTACCTACCTAATAAGTACCTTAACACTTATCTCTATCGTCTCGAAAGTAGAATTTACTTTCCCTCATTTACCGTCCATTTACCTGATAAGTGTATTAACACTTGTTTTTATCGTACCGAAGGAGAAAATATGTTTCTCGTAACTACCGTTTACCTACCTTATGAGTGTTTTAACACTTGTATTTTTTTCTTGAAGGAAAAAGTAGTTTTTCCTTTATCTACCGTTAACCTACCGTATAAGTGCGCTGCACTTGTGAATTAATTATCGTATCGTTCAGTAATCTATTACTGTTTTATGTTTAGAAAACATTTTTTTATTACCTTATTTCTCGTTCATCATCCATAAACTACTTGTTATCTTTGATATGGATATAAGACGGTTATCGTACATTAGTGGAAGACACATAAAAATTTTTTTGGAAATTTTTTTGAAAATTTTTTTTGAATTTTTTTGAATTTTTTTTTAGTTTTTTTGTTCTTTCATACAATTTTATACCTTAACATATCGTGGTTTAAAGAACTTTGATCCGCCACATGACTACTATTGGAATCACTTTACTTTTTTTGACTAACAAAATTCAATCTTAACTACTTCTTCTGGAATTTTATTTTGACCTTGCAATTTGTCACGAGAGATAAGCCTAGGAAAGCCGTAGGGAATTCTTTCCGGTAGTGGGTCTGTTGAGATTGTAAGGAAGACAGATAAAATTTCTTTCTCCTCTCTTTCTTTTCCTCTATTACTTTCTCTATTTTTTTCTAGCTAGGATTGAAGACCGTTAGGATAATTTGGTTTTAAGATTTGTCCGATTTCTGCCAATGTCATAATGCGACCTAATACCTTTATTATCTGTTACTTACGCTCTCTATGAGAATCATACCTCATGTATATACCGTTTATCACTTTTTCCTTACCGAGGTTTCAATGATATCGCTAATACCTACTCACGTTTCCATGATGGAATTATTAACGACTTTTAGTTAAGTTATTCCGGTTGGCCGGTACCGTTTATAAAAATCTGGTCACATAGTATCGAAGATCTATTGATCTGATACATTTTACCTACCTTGTGGTTCTTCAAACTCTCGTGTAGTTTCACTTGTATATTAATGCACTAATGAATAGTGTGAATATTATATCGCATTCAATAACTGACACTAATACCCCAATTCTACCTAAATAGTTGCCGTTCTCATTAAGATCGCTTTTCTACATCTTGATGTTCACTACCTTTATCAGCTTCAGTTTTTTAGACACACTACTGTTGTTCCAACCATAGCTTATCTTTCTTTAAAAACTGTTTTCTATCCAGTTTTTTCTCTTCGGAAGGGGCTGTATAGCATGTCCAAAAAACACTATGCAAAATTTTTATTTTTTTAATATATTTCCTTACTTAAGCCGACCCTGATCATATTACCTTCTAGAAAATTCTCGGCTTTAACGGCTTAACCGTCAAAACTATCGATTTTTCGAGCCCGACCAATCAAATCGGAGGAATAAGATGATGTGGCGCAAGAGGGGTGGTTTAAAGCGACGCGGTTTTAATTTTGACCGCGATCAAAAAGTCAGTCTAGCGTGGGTCCTTGTGCCGATAAGTCGATTTCGTATAACCCCTAGATTCAAATACCGGCAAATTTCCTTTAAATTTGCAAATAACTATTTGCAATTTAGTGTTTCTAAGTAAAGTAAAGTCAGTGAGCAAGTGTAGACCCTCTCTGATGAAAAAGCTGTCTAGTAGTATCGAAGAAGCACCAGTTTTTACTGTAGCGTATGAATTGGGTGTGGCCCCATTAAATTCTCTTATCTAGGAAACAAACTGTAAGTTTTTTTATATAATTACTATTTCTTAACTACCAGAAAGATTGGGATACCATTTTTTTCTTTGGCACAAAAACTTAATTGTGACTCACCGGAATAATATCAGAGTGTGGGTAATTAACGTAAGAAGTGCTCATAAAATCCACAGTGAAACCGGTTTTTATAAAAAACCTAGTACCTTATCAACAGACCCCTACAGTGTGCAAATTTCTAAATAGTTCGTCGCATACATGCTTTAGTTAACAGTGAAAGCGTTACGCAGGGTCTGACTAAATATTTTTGTAACACCTTTATGATAATTTTTTTTTTGTTTCTTGATGTTTATCTTAATTTTAATGTTTTAATATAAATTATTATATGGTACCCCCAATTTTTTACTCGAGTAAAACATCTTTTAAGCTAAAAGTGATTTACAATTTTTTTATTAAATTTTGATACTTTTCAATTCCTTTTTCATATCACATTCTGCTTAAATGGGTACACAGAAATAACAATATAAAAATACTTAGCTGTTATTGAATGTGTAATATTGTTTCTATATGTGATTAAACACTAATGTGTTTTACAGTATTTTACCTTATTTAATTGTTGATATTTTATATGTCTATTTGTTTCGTTCATCTGTTTGACTTATTATTACACACAGTAATAAATATTGTTTATTGTTTATTTATATGTTTTATTTTCTGACCTGGTGTAAGTTATTCTGATCTAATCTCATTAACAACAAGAATAAGACGTATTTCACTCATAAATTTTAGTTTTTGACTTGATCAAAATAAGTAGAGCCGTTGTGATAAGTAAGAACAAAAAGTAAGTATAACTTTCTCTTTCTAGTTTTCCTAATAAAAGTGTTTAATTTAAAAATTTTAACCAGAACATCTACTGGCTTACTCAATATTACTGCATCTTATCTTACGTCCCTTATACCTCTCTTATTTTAACTTTATCTATAACATCTGATACATCATTTTATCCAACATCTAGATTTAATATTTTTTCCATCTGGGTTTCTTATATTTCCCCATCCTTAAGATAAAAAAATAAGTGGCGCCCATTTACCTTTCCCTTATCCATCATTTCTCTCATTTTCCCTTTAGTCCCTTTTAAATTCTTATATCTTATTTTTTCTAGCAAATATATCCCCTTATATCTTTCTAGTAAGATTTCATCGAGCTCGACCGAATCCACGCTCGCTCTCCTCCTACCCCCTGAGTGCCGTTCGCATTGGTTAGCCTCTATAAACGAGCATTTAACATCACTTGAAAAAAAAAGAGGTTACAGAGTGAAAGAGAACTCCGCTTTATCGTTACATTCTACGGATTGTTTTTTCTTTTTACCTTTGAGCAAATCATTAATAAGAGAGACAAGAGAAGAGAAATCTTTTATAAATCGACGATACCAGGAACACATACCAATGAATCTTTTTACTATTGTGAAGGTGGTTGGACGCGGATAATTTATTATAGCAGAGATTTTTTTAGGATCTGTTTTTAAGGTATTATTTCCCACGATATAGCCCAGAAATTTTAATTCCGGTTTAAAAAACTCACACTTCTTGACATTTATAGTTAAATTGGCATCTTTTAACCTATTTCTAACTTCAGATAGTAAACAAATATGTTCTTCGCATGAATTAGAACAGATAATGATATCATGAAGATAACAGAAAATATTTGGTTCGTAGGCCGGACCGAAAATAGCGTCGACTAAACTTTGTTGGGTTTGGGCAGAATTACACAATCCAAAAGTCATCACCGTAAATTGAAAAGAACCTCTACCGATAACACTAAAGGCCGTCTTTTCTTTTGAAGAAGGATCTAAAGGAACTTGCCAAAAAGCTTTTCGTAAATCTATTGAATTATTGAAATTTGGTTCCTTTGAGAAGGGAGAGAATTCGGTCTATATTTGGCAGGGGATAGGTATCATGCTTAGTCACTTCATTGAGAGCTCGGCCATCGAAACAGAAACCTCATTATTACCTTTTTTAACGAGAACGACCGGAGAACACCAGGGACTATTTGAAGGTTCAATAACACCTAGACGAAGCATTTCGTCCAATTCAACGTTGGCATTACTGACTTCAGAGAAAGATTCGATCGTGTTCTTGGTTAGCGCCTGTTGATCGGGAGTAAAAATATCGATGGTACTAAGAGACATAGTGCTTTATTCTGGTTTTGTTTCGGAGAAAAACTGGGGGTCAGAATTACAACCAGAAAACCAGGTATTTTTGGAAAAATCGATACCAAGGGAAAAGGTCTTTACGAAATTATTACCAAGGATGAAAGTACAACGTAGTAAAGGGACTACTAACGCTTTAATGTTATGTGGAATGTTGTTGGCGATAATAGGAAGATCAACTGTATAGGTATATAGGGTCTGGTATCGGTAGACTTATTTAGAAAAACTGGAGCAGTTATTTGTGGAGAATTTCGATAAAAATTTTTAACAACTTTTAGCCATTCCATCCATCGATCTTGTTTTTTAATATCGGTTTTACTGGGACGATATAGAGAGAGTGCACCGATACGACATTCTCCCCTAGTTAGTTTTTTGAACATTTGGGGCAGGTAGAAACAGTGACATTGGGAGTTCCACAACGATAACAGATATAGGATTTTTGTTGGTTTCGACAACTAGAATAGATATGACCTTTTTTCTGGCAATTCCAGCAAATAACATCCTTAATATTAGAAGTATTTGTCGGATTAGAATTACTAGCAACATTGTTAGGGGTGAATTAGGAACCCTAGTTTTATTAAGATGTTGTTTGGGACGCTTATAAGTCGAGTCGATAACAGATAGGTACTTTGGACTGAAAAGAAGGTTTCTGTGTAGAAAGTGATTTAGCATCTTCCAATTTTGTAACTAGCTGAATTAATTCAGAAACGGTATTAACATTAGAGAGAGTAACATGAGGGTTATATTCAGGGAGCAAATTCCTAGTGATAT
Organism: Altica lythri; assembly: GCA_964028335.1. Taxonomy (NCBI): domain Eukaryota; kingdom Metazoa; phylum Arthropoda; class Insecta; order Coleoptera; family Chrysomelidae; genus Altica; species Altica lythri. The sequence goes on along the minus strand of OZ034802.1, from coordinate 25,132,007 downwards.
ATTTTAATTTACTTACTTCAACTGGTTCACGAGAGAGACGTTTGAAAAGGGAAGTTAGTTGAGCAACAAAGATAATAATAGACTCATTCTTTTTTGTTTATAATTTTTAATTTCCTCCCAGAGTTGTTCATCATTCTCTGGAGGCAGAAAGGTAGATTAAAGTACCTACGTGAGTGAGTTCATCCCAAGAACTAAGAGAAGATTTTATACTACGAAACCAAATTAAAGCGTCACCGGTGAAAAATTCAACTGCTGATTCGAAGAGAGTTTTGGGTTGGATATTGCAAGATTCAGCCAACTCTTTAATTTTCTCTAAGAATTCAAAAACATTTTTGGGATCACCGTTAAATTTAATGTTGCCTTTAGATAAAGGAAAACGATCTAGATATCTTATTTCGGGAGTAGAAACATTAATGACTGGTACAGTGGTATCTGTATTCTGAACTGAACTAGAAGAGGGTGAATTGTTTAACGGGGTGGTTTTGTCTATCATTTCTTGTTCTAATAAAAGGCAAGTAGTTCTAGATTCATCGCGGAAATTTAAATCTTCTTCGGAAGGATTTTCAGATAAAGGTAAACGTTGCAATCTACCTAACAAATGAGAAATTCTAGATTTTACTCTACGGAAACATGAATCTGAAGCAGAACCTTCAAACTCTTCGACTACATTAGAGACGCTGTCGATAGAACTTTTAATAGCTATTTTTTCTTCCTCTAGATTAATATTCTCTAAAGTTATAGTACCATTTGTTTCTTTAGCTAACAAACGTTTGAGAACTTTTCTCTTCTCATTTATTTTCCTACTAGTGGTTGTTCCTCTTATCTTAAGTTCGTAATTAATTTCATCCGCCGTTAAAAAGTTTACTTCAAAATTAACCATTTTGGACAAGGAAAGGTAACGGAATTTTCAATATAAGAAAAAGTGTGTAATTTTATTGTCGATAAATTATAATTTAATCATTAAGCCCTACGTTTTGGGCGTCAAATAATAGTGTAACCTCTTTTTATCTGAAGGTGATAAATGCTCGGCTGAAGAAGTTAACTAATGCGAACGGCACTCAGTGGGTTAGGGGAGAGCGAGCGTGGATTCGTTCGAGCTAGATGATGAATTATTGAAGAGATAAAAAGGAGTGTATTTAATAAGGCAATAGAAGTTAAAAGAAACAAAAGAGAGGGAAAGAAAAAAAAGAAAGAGAAAGGAAAAGGGGCACCACTTATGTTTTTTAACCTGAGGATGGGAAAATATAAGAAACCCAGATGGAATGAGAAAAAAATATAAGCTAGATAAGATAACCTGTTGGTTATCCTTGTTAGAGTTAAAATTACACACTTTTATTTATAAAACTAATACGATACCTAATTATAATTACACTTTCCTTTACTTATCCCAATGGTTAAGGTTCCAACTTGTAAGATAGAGATATATTAAAAAAAATCAAAATTTAGTACTTTATTAAGACTTGTTCTATTAACTGATAATATTGATCAGAATAACATACACCAGAGAGGAAAAGAAAAACATCTATTTAAACACTAAACAAAATTTATTACTTCATATGATAATAAGTAAGATAAACAACAAAAAAAACATATCTATGTCAGAAACAGTAAATCATATTACTACTCACATTTGTGATTAGTTCATAAACATATCTTTTGTTACACTTAAAATAACAGCTAGGTATATTGTTTTGTTATTTTTGTGTACCCTGTTAAGCGAAAAGTGAGGGAGATAAAAGTTAGATAAAAAATTATAAAAATCACCTTTTGCTTTTGTATTAACTCGAGTTAAAAGAGTACTTACACAACCATTTATAATTATTAGACATACATATAAGAGATACAAATAAAAAAAATTCGAAAAGAGGTTGACCTTAAAGGCCATCCTTGCAACTTCCCGCTAGTTTTAACCGCAAAGCTATCGTAACGTGACGTATTTTGACGTTTTTGACTTTTTTTGAAATGTTTAAAAAGCCATAAGTTTTTAACGCCTTATTCGATTTTGATGTTCAAGATGGCATTCGACGCAGTTTTTTAAGACCTAAAAACGTTACCGGGAGTGCAAAATCGGTTAGTCAAAAAATCTCTAAGTTATTGAAAAAAAACACTTTTTTTGAAATTTTTCGACAACGATATCTCACGAACCAATCAACCGATTTTAATTTGCAAAACGGCATTCGACGTGGCTTTTTATGCTTTAGAGCTGATTAGGTTATGAAATTGATCGATGCAATAGCCAAAAAGATATGCCCAAAAAACATCATTTTTACCAATTGTTTTTTTCGGTTATTTTAAAATTTCTCGAAATCTACCGGCTCGAATCGGTTCAAACTTACAGGTAATCTAAGTTAGATGGAACTCTTTGGAATGCTTTTTATTTCATTCCGATTGGTCAAGCCGTTCAAAAGTTATAAGAGGTTTACATACATCCACACACACACACACACACATCCACACGTACATACAGACATACAGACACCCCCGTAAAAATAGTCAGGGGAGGTTCCTAAGACCTCAAAACGTTGACATCCGATGAAAACTCGATTTTCGAAAAACGGGGTGAAACCAATAACTTCCCGATTTTAAAAAAAAATTAATTTTTTTTTAGCGGGAAGTTAAAAAAAAATTAATTTTTTTTTAGCGGGAAGTTAATAAAAAAAAAATTAATTTTTTTTTAGCGGGAAGTTAAAAATTTAGTAATAAAACGCTTTTCAAAAAAAACTGAATCACACTCTGTGCGTCAGGTCACTTATTACTTTAAATCTTGATACGTAGGTATTATCAATATTGAATACAATTAAGACCAATCTTCAATATTAAATTAACAGTCACCGCCTTTTCAAAAAAACTGAGTCACACTCTGAGTTTTACGGTCACTTATTACTTTAACTCTTTGTACGTAGATATTATTAATCTATATCTATACTTATAATAAATCTGTAGAGAGGTCAATTCTGTACATGGAATACATTTCCAAAATAACTATCAGGGGGTGATAAGGGATCGATACTGATGCCAAAATGCAATCAGTAAATTTTTTGTCTGTCTGTCTGTATAACCGTTATAGAAACAAAAACTACTCGACGGATTTTCACGAAACTTGGTACAATTATTTTCCATACTCCTGAGCTGGTTATAGGATACTTTACATCACGCTACAATCAATAAGAGCAGAGCAATGAAGGGAAATGTTGGGAAAACCACTTTAACGGTATGGGGGGAGAAATTTTTATACAACAATCTATACGTCACGCGAACGATGTCGCGGGTACATCGATATAGAACCCAAAAATGTGGTTAGTTTTTGGTTGTACGTCTGTCTATCTTTATGTTTGTGCGTGCATCACATGAAAACTACTGATCCGATTTGAATGCGGTTTTCACATATGTATTTGTCTTCTGTTAACTTAACATCTGGTGTATAAAAATTTCTTCCCCACCTCTTTTACGGTGTGTGGGGGGGGGAGAAATTTTAATACAACAATCTATACATCACGCGAACGATGTCACGGGGTACATCGATATAGAACCCAAAAATGTGGTTATATTCTTTTTGTACGTCTGTCTGTCTATCTATATGTTTGTGCGCGTATCACATGAAAACTACTGATCCGATTCAAATGCGGTTTTCAGAGATGTATTTGTCTTCTTTCAATATAACATCTGGTGTATAAAAAATTCTCCTCCCACCCCTTTAACGGGGTGAGTGAAGAAATTTTTAAACAACAATCAACACGCCACGCGAACGACGTCGCAGGTAGGTACACCTAGTATTGAATACAGTTAAATCCAATATCCAAAGAAAGAAACAGTACTCTTTTTTCTTGTAGTAAAAATAGTAACGATACAATAAACAGACTTACAAATGGCTCCTGAGTGACTAGATCAGCGTCCAAGCTTAATCTCGGAAATACGGTAAAATTCGGCTTTTCATTAGCCTTATCCACAGGTAATTACAGGTGGCATTCACAAAACCACTTATGATAAACCACTAACTTATTTAATCGGCACTAGGAACACTAATACTTTATGAGATAAAGGTAATAAAAAAAACGGGAAGATTCTAACTAAGTGTGTCAAGTCCTTCTCAGCTCGACCACCGCCCTAGAATGAATTTCTCGTAGCAACCAGAAAGGCGCGTCAGCTACCCTCGCTTAACTCACCTGATCTTAAACATGAAATCTGATTGGTCAGTAGAAAAAATCAATACTTCGCTTTAAAAAGTTCGTTAGATTTTCGAGTTCTAGAATGTTCTATCTAATATGTTATGCCTACAGGGTCGGCATAGATTCAAACAAATTTAAAAAAAAGAGTTTTAATTAATCGGGTTTTTTAAAACGCTACAATATAATGTCGCTTTTGTGAATTTTTCATGCCATTGCTTTTAAATAAAGATGTCGGATACGTGCTTCTGGGGTGTATGTAAACTGCAGACAGTTCTACCCGAATAAAGCAGGAAGCACGCATTTTTATTAAATCATTGACTTTATACAACGTATTGATAACATAAAATTTCGATATTGGATATTTCAGGACGATGATCATCTTGTAATGTATTTTAAATATAATTCCGCAAGTTTTTTGCTTATCTTTACATACTTTCACATACTGTTTTCTTGCTCATCGGAGATATTCCCAGTCATGTTCTTTTGGTGCTCCCGACGGTTTCTTTGACAGATTTAAGCTATCATGTTTGTTGATTGTGTATTCTTTTTTCTACACTTATCGTTGAGTCAGGATTTTTAAGGTATTCTACACTTTTTGCAAATGTTTTTATCAATTGTTCGATACAATTCTAGATCTTTAAGTTTAACATTTCGTCTTTTCGTCGTTCGCAGACTTAGCATGTAACATTGCATTTTTATGAAATTTTGTTAATGTATTTACCAATTTTTAGAAAAATTTGGGTTTAAGCTCTACTTCAAAACTTACCCTGTGTTGGACCTAACTTTTAATTTTTTGGGGTAAAAACTACCTCTTATTAGAAAAAAAGTGAAAATAGTAGAATCTAGCATGTAATTCGTTGAAATATTGTTTGATTAAATATTTAAAGTCTCTTGTTATTATATAATAAGATTTATCATTAATCAGAAAGATTCAAGCTTTTTAAATCATTCCCCAAAGCTATTAATTTTTAAAACTCATTTCAAAGACATTTATTATAACAGGAAATAATTTAAAAGTGCCATTGTATTATGTGTAAATTATTCTACTTTAATTGAGGAATGCATATAATATAGTATATACTTGTTACATATACATTTAAAAGAAGAACATTAACTTTCACCATGGAAAATCTACTTCGATACTCCGAAATTTAAAGGGAAAAAATATCATTGGGTTTTTCAAAGATAATGCCTTTCTTTTTTAAGATAATAATTAAAAAAATGCGTTTTGAAGAGAATTGTAAGCGCTTTAACAGCATGTAAATTAAAAAATTTAAAGTCCTTTGATGAGCTACAAACAGTAAAAGTTGGCATAGAAGTATAATAATTGCCAATATTTCTTAAATGCTCCTAATTGCTCATCAATTGCTCAAGTATAATCTGCAATTGCTCACATTATTAATTAATCAATTAATTAGTTATTAACAAATGAAAATACAAATAATTTTTTCTTAATTACGCGAAGAGCATTCAACTTTTCCAATAAATCTTTTCTTTAATAAATTGCTCACAATTTGCTCAATTATAATCTGCAATTGCTCACAATATTATTTTTATTTGTTAATAACTAATTAAATAATTAATTAATGATGTGAGCAATTGCAAAATTATAATTGAGTAAATTGTGAGCAATTTATTAAAGAAAAGATTTATCAGAAAAGTTTAATGCTCTTCGCGTAATTGAGAAAAAATGATTTGTATTTTAATTTGTTAATAACTAATTAAATAATTAATTAATAATGTGAGCAATTGCAGATTATAATTATGCAAATTGTGAGCAATTTATTAAAGAAAATATTTATTATAAAAGTTTAATGCTCTTCACGTAATTGAGAAAAAAATATTTGTATTTTTATTTTTTAATAACTAATTAAATAATTAATTAATAATGTGAGCAATTGCAGATTATAATTGAGCAATTGATGAGCAATTAGGAGCATTTAAGAAATATTGGCAAATATTATACTTCTATGCCAACTTTTTTTGGGTACAAACAGTACACAAGTGCAAACTTTCAGCCGCCACATCTTCTTTAAATTATATGATGCAAAAATAAAAAAATACCAAAATTTTCCTCAAAAACTACATATTTTTTTGGTATCATAAATCCTTTGTCATTTATTTCAAAAAACAATTTTTTTTTAATTATCAAAACTCAATTTTCGATAAAATCATTTTTTTTTTCAAAAATAAGCTTTTCGATCCAGTCAAATCACTTTGATCATATACCCAACTAAAGAAAACTGTAAATGGATTTGGATTAATATCAACTACCGTGGTGTTGGCGAGATTGCCATTCTTAATCTATACTAATATTATAAAGAGGAAAGGTTTGATTTTTTGTTTGTTTGTTTGTTTGTTTGTTTGTTTGTTTGTATGTTTGTATGTTTGTTTGTTTGTTTGTTTGAAATGAATAGGCTCCGAAACTACTGGACCGATTTCAAAAATTCTTTTACCGTTGGCAAGCTACACTATTCCCGAGTGACATAGGCTATGTTTTATTTTCAAAAAAAATAGGGATCCTTACTAAAATGCCATTAATGTAACCAAAAATGACCTTAAAACCCTTACATCGCGTGCGCTGAGAATACTAGCCTCAAGGTCAAACCTTCCAATTAGTAGGGATCGGTTTTTCTCATGGCCAACCGCCTAAGGCGGGTCGAGCACCTGAAAATCAATTTATTTTCTTGCCAGAAAATAAAACAACATGTAATATTGTTTACAGGAAAGCGTTGACCCAATATATTTAGTGGCGAGGAAAGGTTCGTTTGTTTGTTTGTTTGAAATGAATAGGCTCCGAAACTACTGGACCGATTTTAAAAATTCTTTTACCGTTGGCAAGCTACACTATTCCCGAGTGACATAGGCTATGTTTTATTTCAAAAAAAAAATAGGGAACCTTACTAAAATGCCATTAATGTAAACAAAAATAACCTTAAAACCCTTACATCGCATGAGCTGAGAATACTAGCCTCAAGGTCAAACCTTCCAATTAGTAGGGATCGGTTTTTCTCATGGCCAACTGCCTAAGGCGGGTCGAGCACCTAAAAATCAATTTATTTTGTTACCAGAAAATAAAACAACATGTAATATTGTGTATTGGGAAGCGTTGACCCAATATATTTAGTGGCGGGGAAAGGTTTGTTTGTTTGTTTGAAATGAATAGGCTCCAAAACTACTCCACCGATTTCAAAAATTCTTTTACCGTTGGCAAGCTACACTATTCCCGAGTGACATAGGCTATGTTTTATTTTCAGAAAAGATAGGGATCCTTACTAAAAAGCCATTAATGTAACCAAAAATGACCTTAAAACCCTTACATCGCGTGAGCTGAGATTACTAGCCTCAAGGTCAAACCTTCCAATTAGTAGGGATCGGTTTTTCTCATGGCCAACCGCCTAAGGCGGGTCGAGCACCTGAATATCAATTTATTTTGTTGCCAGAAAATAAAACAACATATAATATTGTTTACAGGGAAGCGTTGACCCAATATATTTAGTGGCTTTTGTTATTTTTCTTTAATCCCCGTGCAAAGCCGGGGCGGGCTTCTAGTTAAAAAATAAAAATGAAAATATGTTTTATTTGGTATATAAGTCAGTTAAATTTTATGCAAAACAGGTTAAAAAATGCTCATTCGAAATGCCTTTTTAAGTAGTTACTTTAAAAAAGATCTGTAAGTTTTCGCTAAAAAACTGACCAATTTCACGTTAAGATAAGTTGAATGCTGCTAACTTCGCTTATCTTAAAAAATAACCGTCCTTCAAAAAGCAATAGCGCGATTGGTATTGGGTTTACAGAAATCGTTAAAAAACGAATCTCTTTGTTTTGTTTATTAGCTATATTTTTAATCTAAATGATTTTTCCGTAAAATCAAATCTTTTTGAGTAATTCGTGAAAAACAGTTAAAAAACATGCGTATTTTTAATGAAATCGTTAAAGTTTTAATAACAAATTACTTGTAAAGTATCAACTTAAAAAAAAAACGTATATAACAAAAATTACTTAGAACTGTTCAATCTACCCATTTCTCAGTTTATTTTTAATAAAATATCGTGCCCTCCCTAGAAGGGGTGGCTTCCACCCCTATAAAAAAACCGCCCTCCGGCACAGGGTAGTATTTAAATATTACTTAAATCCAAATTTTCAAAAAGTTTGCTCTCTATTAACAATATCTCAAGCAAAAACGGCCCATGACTGGACTGACAATGAAAGCAGGTACAATGAATCGCCTTGAGGCTTTTGAAATGTGGATATTTCCAGAGATGTGAAAAATTGTTTAGTAAAGTATTTAAATACAAAATGCAAATGCATTGTTACTTAATTATTTAAAATAGAAATACAATAGTATATTGTAATACAAGTGTTACAATGACAGAGGTTTCGTAGTACGAGTTCAGTTTGTGAAACGAACCGCGAAGCGGTGAGTTTCGCAAAGAACGAGTACTACAAACCGTCATTGTAATTCGAGTATTACATACTATTTTTTATAATGAACTTTTAAAAGTATAAAAAAAATAAAATGATAGTTTTTCGAAATATTTATTTATGTTGGCAATCTTGACAGTTTTGACACTTGTCAGTTTTAATGATTTTAAATTAGAATGTTTGTCAAATTTGTATAAAAGATTCCGAATTTAGCAATAACGCTGATAATGTAGTTAATAATTTACTACAACATACTTTTTGATTTACTACCTGAACTCTTTCGTTGAAAATCAGTGCAGTCGTGCAACCAATTGTGTAAAACAAAAAGTTACCAAAAACAGTGTTACAATGAATCTATTTCGATACTGTTTTTAGTGTCGAAATAGAAACTTTGTGAACGTGAATTATAAAAAATAGTTTTTAACCGACTTGGAGAAGGTTATCAATTCGACCATTTTTTTTTTATTTTTTTTTATGGATGTTACCGAATATCTCCGGTATTTATAATCCGATTTAAAAAATTATTTTTGCATTCAAAAGAGTAGAGTGTCCCATTGGTCCCATAGAAATTTGGTCATCAGGTCTGGTCATCAGTGTGAAAGATATTCCAGTAAATAAGGAGAAGGGTCTCAGTTTGACCATATTTTTTTTCATATATGTTCCCGAATATCTCCGGTATTTATAATCCGATTTATAAAAATCCTTTTGCATGCAATAGAGTAGACTGTCCGTCTGGTACCATAGAAATTTGGTTAAGGTCTGGTCATCAATGTGGAAGATATTCCAAGAAACACCACAAAAATTAATAAAATAAGCTCTGCAGTTAAGTTAATATGTTAATAACGATGTATAACATAAAAACATAATAATTAGCCCGTTACTGCCCCACTCTTAAGCCAAAGACCTCTTCCGATAAGGAGAAGGAATGAGCATTATTTAACCAACTCTCTTGCTCACTGCGTGTTGGTGATTTCAGACAATTAAATCCACGTTTCATCACGATGTTTTTCTTTCCCGTACGTTCTTCGTGTTTCTAGGTGTTAGACAATTCAGTTATGTCTCCAAAAAGTCACATTGGTACATGTCGGGATTGTTGGGGATTAAACTCAGTAACTCTTGCACGGTATTTGAAAGGTTTTAAAAGTAGTACATCATGAATCAAGTAGCAACTAAAAATGATAAAAAAAGAGTGTGCGTGTAACCTTTACGCGCGATTGAAGTAAAACTAGTTGACGTACGTATCGGAAAATAAATACTCAATTACAATTCAATCATATTTATTGCCTATACACTTTACAAAAAATGAGATGTTATATTTATATTATTCATTAGAAATAGGAATTTGAAAGTTATGATTATTTTTTTTATATATGAAATAATAGGTTTATGATAACTAAAATGTGAAACATAGATTTTACTCTCTAAATACCATTAATGTATTAGAAACCGTTTGAAAATTTCATAAATAAATTTCGAAAATTTAAGCTCCTCCCATAGCTGAAGTTACACAGTTACTTCCATCAGAATCTTCCGTTAGAATCTAACGTTAGAGTTACCCCTAGTCGCGCCTAAAGAAGTTTTGCTTCAATAATAGGTAAACAATATTAAAAATATACACACATTACGTTTAGAATGTGTGATTTTGTAGCTGTATCTACCTTATTGTAATACAACACAAGAGCCTTCGATAGTTAGATAACCATTTCATTTTGTAGCATTTTATAGCATATTCCATAAAATTTAAAATCCTGAGTTAAGTTTGTTTCCTTCACGTCTACGAAGGATCTGTTATTGCTGGTAAAAGATCAGCCATCCTGACTAGTGGTTTTATGGCCTTTATGGCTACCTAACCAAACCTAAAATAAGTATAAGAAAGTGTTAAAACATTTCGAATATTATTATTTTATGAACAAAAACGTGCAACATGCTTCTCTACTTAACGTAAAGCTTCCGTATAAACAATTATTTACTATCATAATATGTATGTATGTATATAAACTTACTAAATCAAATCATAATGAATGTCGCTGTTTCGTCCTTTTTACATTTTTGTCATTTTTCTTCAAATCTTTCTGGCGCTTATAATATGCCCTTTGACGTTCACAATTTCTTTTTCTTTTTAGCTCTTTAAGTCTATAAAACGAAAATAGCTAGGTATAAATAATAGGTATAAATAATTAGGTATAAATAGTGTAATTACACACCAAAAATAAAATGTATGTATCTAGAGAATAGGTACTCACTATTTTCATTCAATATTTTTTCATCACTTTCTTCATTAATTTTCAAAACTAAGCTTTTCGATCCAGTCAAATCACTTTGATCATATACCCAACTAAAGAAAACTGTAAATGGATTTGGATTAATATCAACTACTGTGGTGTTGGCGAGATTGTCATTCTTAATTAAAAAATAAAAATGAAAATATGTTTTATTTGGTATATAAGTCAGTTAAATTTTATGCAAAAACAGGTTAAAAAATGCTCATTCGAAATGCCTTTTTAAGTAGTTACTTTAAAAAATATCTGTAAGTTTTCGCTAAAAAACTGATCAATTTCACGTTAAGATAAGTTGAATGCTGCTAACTTCGCTTATCTTAAAAAATAACCGTCCTTCAAAAAGCAATAGCGCGATTGGTATTGAGTTTACAGAAATCGTTAAAAAACGAATCTCTTTGTTTTGTTTATTAGCTGTATTTTTAATCTAAATGATTTTTTCCGTAAAATCAAATCTTTTTGAGTAATTTGTGAAAAACAGTTAAAAAACATGCGTATTTTGAATGAAATCGTTAAAGTTTTAATAACAAATTACTTGGAAAGTATCAACTTAAAAAAAAACCGTATATAACAAAAATTACTTAAAATTGGTCAATCTACCCATTTCTCAGTTTATTTTTAATAAAATATCGTGCCCTCCATAGAATGGGTGGCTTCCACCCCTATAAAAAAACCGCCCTCCGGCACAGGGTAGTATTTAAATATTACTTAAATCCAAATTTTCAAAAAGTTTGCTCTCTATTAACAATATCTTAAGCAAAAACGGCCCATGACTGGACTGACAATGAAAGCAGGTACAATGAATCGCCTTGAGGCTTTTGAAATGTGGATATTTCCAGAGATGTGAAAAACTGTTTAGTAAAGTATTTAAATACAAAATGCAAATGCATTGTTACTTAATTATTTAAAATAGAAATACAAAATAGTTTTTAACCGACTTCAAAAAAGGAGAAGGTTATCAATTCGACCATTTTTTTTTTTATTTTTTTTATAGATGTTACCGAATATCTCCGGTATTTATAATCCGATTTAAAAAATTATTTTCGCATTCAAAAGAGTATAGTGTCCCATTGGTCCCATAGAAATTTGGTTAAGGTCTGGTCATCAGTGTGAAAGATATTCCAGGAAATAAGGAGAAGGGTCTCAGTTTGACCATATTTTTTTTCATATATGTTCCCGAATATCTCCGGTATTTATAATCCGATTTACAAAAATCCTTTTGCATTCAATAGAGTAGACAGTCCGTCTGGTCCCATAGAAATTTGGTTAAGGTCTGGTCATCAATGTGGAAGATATTCCAAGAAACACAACAAAAATTAATAAAATAAGCTCTGCAGTTAAGTTAAAAAGACCTCTTCCCATAAGGAGAAGGAATGAGCATTATTTAACCAATTTTTTTGCTCACTGCGTGTTGGTGAATTCAGACAATTAAATCCACGTTTCATCACGATGTTTTCCTTTCCCGTACGTTCTTCGTGTTTCTAGGTGTGTGACAATTCAGTTATGTCTCCAAAAAGTCACATTGGTACATGTCGGGATTGTTGGGGATTAAACTCAGTAATTTTTGCACGGTATTTGAAAGGTTTTAAAAGTAGTACATCATGAATCAAGTAGCAACTAAAAATGATAAAAAAAAGAGTGTGCGTGAAACCTTTACGCGCGATTGAAGTAAAACTTGTTGACGTACGTATCGGAAAATAAATATTTAATTACAATTCAATCATATTTATTGCCTATATACTTTACAAAAAAATGAGATGTTATATTTATATTATTCATTAGAAATAGGAATTTGAAAGTTATGATTATTTTTTTTATATATGAAATAATAGGTTTATGATAACTAAAATGTGAAACATAGATTTTACTCTCTAAAAACCATTAATGTATTTGAAACCGTTTGAAAATTTCATAAATAAATTTCGAAAATTTAAGCTCCTCCTATAGCTGAAATTACACAGTTACTTTCATCAGAATTTTCCGTTAGAATCTAACGTTAGAGTTACCCCTAGTCGCGCCTAAAGAAGTTTTGCTTCAATAATAGGTAAACAATATTAAAAATATACACACATTACGTTTAGAATGTGTGATTGTGTAGCTGTATCTACCTTATTGTAATACAACACAAGAGCCTTCGATAGTTAGATAACCATTTCATTTTGTAGCATTTTATAGCATATTCCATAAAATTTAAAATCCTGAGTTAAGTTTGTTTCCTTCACGTCTACGAAGGATCTGTTATTGCTGGTAAAAGATCAGCCATCCTGACTAGTGGTTTTATGGCCTTTATGGCTACCTAACCAAACCTAAAATAAGAAAGTGTTAAAACATTTCGAATATTATTATTTTATGAACAAAACGTGCAACATGCTTCTTTACTTAACGTAAAGCTTCCGTATAAACAATTATTTACTATCATAATATGTATGTATGTATATAAACTTACTTAATCAAATCATAATGAATGTCGCTGTCTCGTCCTTTTTTCATTTTTGGCATTTTTCTTCAAATCTTTCTGGCGCTTATAATATGCCCTTTGACGTTCACAATTTCTTTTTCTTTTTAGCTCTTTAAGTCTATAAAACGAAAATAGCTAGGTATAAATAATAGGTATAAATAATTAGATATAAATAGTGTAATTACACACCAAAAATAAAATGTATGCATCTAGAGTATAGCTACTCACTATTTTCATTCAATATTTTTTCATCATTTTCTTCATTAATAAATCCATTTTGTTTATTCATATTTAATACAAACACTTTATACACAAAAAACTATTTACCAGCAATGTATTTTGGTTGACAAGATAACAAGCTGTCAATTCATAAAATTACAGATTTAATTTTATTTAATATAGTAGGCAGAATCGCATGAGCGCCGCCAGGATTATTTTCAGGGAGGTGCATCTGCATCTACACACTATTATGATCTAATATATATAGAATGTAGAATGATTTGTACAGCAACCGCGACGCCTTTAGTTTTTATTCAAACAATAATTTAATAAAAAAATTAAAAAAGTATATAATTTTCTGGTAAATTCAGGTATTTTCTTTCATAGCAGGGGGGTGCAAGCGCACCCTCTTGCACCCTGCTGCCGGCGCCCATGCAGAATCGTGTTAGGTATTTTGTATTAGGTTTTGTTTCCGATTTCTGTTATTAGAATGATGACACGTCCGTTAGAATAACTTTTTTACTCATAGTCTCGCTAAAGAAGTTTTACTTCAATAAAAACTTAAAAAAAAAACTTAAAAAAAAATTAAACCTCCTTCAAAACAATGCACTTAAAAGCCAGAAATAAAATCTTTATTTTTTAAAAAAATTGAAAACAACTAGGCATTGTAACGATTACATCGTTATTTGTTTGGCCTGGCCTATTAATATTTAATTTCTTTAATATCTCGTCTATTTTGCTTCGATATTTTTGGCCTGGCCTACGAAGGTTTGATTTTTAATTTACCGAGTTTTGTTGCGTCGTCGCAGACTTGATTTCAGTAGAAGAAGGGAACTTTTGTTTTCTCGGAAATTGTGTCGCTACCTTAATTTTCTTTACAATTTGTGCTTCAAAGTCTGCAGACCTATCTAAAACCTTCTCCCTTCGGGTGAGTAAAAATTAATTTGTTTTAAATTTTTTAGTAATAGTCAAAAACTTGGTGAATGTATTTTATTGATTATAATAGTTTTATTGTTCTAACTTTTCAATTATTTCGATTACAATCATTGTTATAAATCAGTTTTTATTGTGTTAAAAATAGTAAACAGTTCAAGTGATTAACTTTTTTTCTATCTCGAACTTGGAGAAACCTGAATGATTGTAATCGAAATTAAGGTTTAGTGAGACGGAGTTTTGACGGTTTTCGTTTTTATTTCATAGGCTGAATGCCAAATATTGAAGGGTCCACAACAGTTTAGAGGAAGAATCCAATAAAAGATAAGAAAGATATTTAATCACATATAAATAACTAATTTTCTTGATAACTTTCTAAATTCAATTAATCTGAATAAACGATATTAACTGATTTATCTTCTTTTATTTGCTTGTCTGTATTTTGGCGCCCTTATATATTTGTTTGGGGGGAGTTAGAGAAAAAACCAGAAAGAAGCCACGATCCCTGGAGCTAGCAAGGGTAAGTTAACGTTACAAATTCAATTTGTACGTTACAGCATCTGATTTCGATTTCCCTGAAGTCGGCTCTTTGTTAAAGATTTGAGTTCCTAACATTCAAAATCTAGATTTAATAGCTAAGATTTAAATAGAGGGTAATTTGCCATTGGAGCCGACTTCAGGGAAATCGAAATCAGATGCCTAGTAGTTTTCAATTTTTTTTAAAAATAAAGATTTTATTTCTGGCTTTTAAGTGCTTTTTTTTGAAGGAGGTTTAATTTTTTTTTAAGTTTTTATAAATAAATGTATTTAAATACGAAATGCAAAATACGTATTTTCAAAATAGGTTTTTCAAATAAAAAATATCTTTTACATAACTGATTTTAATATAAGTATTTGTTCAAAGAGTTCGTCTTTCATATTGCGCCTATGGAGCCTCATTATCATTCCACCAAATGAAAACGTCGTTTAACAGGTGCAGAACTTGGTATGCAGATGTTATACATGAGGAACAGTTTTTTTACATTTGGATATCTGTTAAGGATTCTATGGTATTATCTTTATCTTTTAAATATTGTAGTGTTTCCAGATCAATTGTAGTATTAGCATTATCACTGCCTGCTGAAGAATCAGAGTCCTCAACAAACATATAATAAGATTCAGTCATATTCTTCTTTTTATTAGTGTCAATATGTTGAACTTGGGATCTCTTGTCATCTTCTTGTTTTATCTTTCTCACTTCTAAACCAAATATACTTCTTTAATGTTGTTGAAATTATATCAATTTCAACTTGAAATATAATAAATATTCTACCTACCGCACTGGAATTAGTCAATTTCTATTTTTGCATGAGGCCCTTCAAGGGTGGTGGTAACACATTACCACACCACTTAGCAGAACCTTTTTTTTTTAGTAATAAGTACGATTCACTCTCTCTTAATTTTAAGTTTGCACTCTCCTCTCTCCGCTAAACTCTCTAATAATTTAAGAAATCTTTAAATTATAACGTTATACTCTAGTTTTGTTAACGAACACCAATAATTAGCAAATATTGTTCTATAGGAAGTACAGTGATAGTGTAGTGATAGTGATAGTGATAGTGAAGCTAACCAAACAGTCGTATCATTTGCATATTTCCGTACATATTGGTCTTTTTTTTATTGCGTCCCTGTCAGATAGACATGGGCTTGTTTTATGTTATTACATTCGTGTTATTTTAAATTTAAGTGTGTCGTAATATATTCTACTATAGTGTTTACGGATTTGTGTTATTTAGAAAACAGTTAAATACACCCTAATAGTTTAGAAACCCGTTTGTTTTAAAATCCTTATTAAATACGAAATGTTTTAATCCGGAGTTTAAACAAAATGGTCCTTCGAGCCGGATATTTATCTGTGTAAAAAAACTGTTAAAAGGTGTTTTTCATTAAGTCTTTTGGAACATTCCACTATAATTTATTCAAGAAATTTTGAACTCTCCGTCTCTGAACTCTGCAAGTTGGTGCTTGTCGAGATTTACAGCGCAGCCGTTGCGTTGCCGTTAAGTCGACCACCGAAGTAGCATCGCCGCACCCCTACTATTAGGACAGCTGATTTTAAGGTCAACCAGCCCAGTAGGTTACGTAAGTGACAAATCAAACTAAAAATATAGTGCTTAATAAATGTGCCTTTAGAAATAACTTTTTTTCATTTAAAATACATTATTTACGTAGGTAGTTGGGAAGGATACCTAATGATAATTTTAATTGTTAACACAATTCATTTGCTCTTTATATTTATTTCTATTTTTTTATAGTTTGTTTATTTTAGTTTTTTGTTTGTATTTTTTACAAAATGTCTCTTAATGCTCTTATAAAAGCTCGTACATCTGCTAAAGGCCAGATCACTCAAATTTCGAATTAGATGCTCGAAAATCAAAATTGTGAAAATATCTCGCACTTTGAAAATAGACTAAAAGTTTTAGAAAAACAATTTGTAATTTACAATGACTCCCAAAATGAGATCGAGTACATCTTAATGCAGTCAAATCCATCTGGACACCCTGTATATATTTGGCAACGTTGGGCATTAAGTGTAAATAGAGAATGCCATAAGGGAAGGTCAGGTAACGAACCCTGATAACGGACTTGCTTTTCGAATTACGAAGTGTTAAGACGCATATTGGCCTATTATATATTGTATTAGTAGTATTATAGGGCCGGTTTTACAAGAGAGGTTTATACTAGGTATAAATAACAGTATAGTTATTCTGGGAGTAAAGTTATACCAGAATTTATACCTAGTATAAAACTGGTTGGTTTTACAATGCTTTTTTACACCGGTATAGCAATTCTAGGAGTAACGTGAAAGTAGTTCATATAAATCGATATCTCTTGTCAGTCCTGTCATATCAGATGTTTTTCTTCGTTAACCTTAAAACTTAACGAAAAGTTATTTGATTGTTATTGGATTTTATCTGATTTTTTTATTATTGATAATTTTTGCTGTCGTTTATTTATTATTTTAAAATGGATTTATATGATCTTCCAATATTTGAATCTTCCGATGAAGAAGATATGGTTTCGCTAAGAAGGAAGCGAAAAACTATACGTGAAAGGTAACTACTCAAATTGTTTTTAAATTTTAATTTTTAAATAATTCTTTATTGTAGAATCAATTACTTCGAAACCTTAGATGACGATGAGTTTGTGGCCAGATTTAGGTTAGAAAAGGAAACATGTTTACATCTTCTCGAGCAAATCAGAGAAGAAATATCATCTGTTTCTCAAAGGAATGATGCTCTCACTGCTGAAACTAAATTATTATTGGCATTAAGATTATATGCAACAGGCTCAATGTTATTAACTGTTGCAGATTTTAGTAAAGTTAGTAAGGCCTCTGCATGTGTATCTATCAAGAAAGTTACTTATGCTATAGCAAGACTTTCGAAAAATTATATAAAAATGCCTGTCAGCTTGGAAGACAGGCAATATATAAATGAAGAATTCTATAAAATTGCCAAGTTTCCCTGTGTAGTAGGTGCTATAGACTGCACACATGTACGCATCCAGTCACCAGGTGGGCACGATGCAGAGGTGTATCGGAACAGAAAAGGGTATTTTTCTTGGAATGTCCAAGTTATATGCGACCCAAATTTGAAAATTCGCGATGTAGTTGCTAGGTGGCCTGGGTCATCACATGATCAGACTATATTAAGCAATAGTCGAATAAAGGCCAGATGTGAAGTAAAAGAATTTGGAAATGGAATTTTTTTGGGAGACAATGGGTATGCCAACACCAATTACTTCCTAACGCCCCTTCATAATCCAGTGAGTGAGGCTGAGAAATTATATAATGAAAGCCAAATCCGTACCAGAAATGTTGTGGAAAGATGTTTTGGGGTCTGGAAAAGACGATTCCCAATATTGAGTTTGGGAATAAGGCTGTCGTTGGAGACATCAAAAGCAATCATTATTGCTACTGCCATACTACATAATATTGCGATTGACCAAAGAAATATTCTACCTGAATTAGAAAATCATGACGAAGAAAATGAAATTGTTGAAAATGAAAATCAAATTGAAGATATACAAATAGAGAATAATATACGAAGATTAGACTTAATAAAAAATCATTTCTCAAATTTATTGTAATTTAGAGTAAACTTGTGTTAATATATTTTAATTTGTTTATATGGTACATATGTATAAATAAACAAATCATTTAAATTAGAATTATAACTTTATTATTCACTTACAACTAATTTTAATTAAATGTAAAATATAAAATTTATTTTATAAAGAATCATCAATGATCAATTTCTTTCCCAGAATTTTCATTTCTAAAATATTTTTTTCAGCATTCCTCTTTTCTTTTTCATCATGCTGCTCATTTGATTCTTGGGATGTACAAGGAGTCTCTTGAGAAGCAATCTCTTGAATGATATTTTCTATAAAAATCGAATTACCATATGCTAATGAATCTTGAAAAGCTGCAGCTATCTTATTCATATCTTCCTCTTTTTCAATATGTGAGCTATCGAATTCTAAAAAGTAATAAATATGAGTAAAGTACATTTATATCAGAACTAAGAATTTACCTATTGCATCACTATCAAACTCGTTAGTAGTCCCTGTTCCTGTAGCTCCAAGTATTGCCAAAACTCTTTCAGTCCACACACTCAATTTAATATCACTACTACAAGGACCCCTTCTGTTTTATATAAACTATTCTTGACAGCAGCTTGTTCTTTCTTGCTGTTTTTTTTTCAGGCATCCCATTTGTTTCTTAACATTTTTGATGTTCTGCCTGTTCCAGAGGCAGCATTAAATTGTTGGCAGAGGGTTTGCCATCGCTGCTCTTTTTCTTTATTAGTAACAGCATCAGTTAACTTGCATTCTATAAAGTAAAACAAGTAAGCATAATAATATTTAAATATTCTCTATAGCTTCTTTGTGGCAAAATAACATCTATTTACTTCTTTATTTGGGGTTCTTTTTGCCACTAAAATGGAACGACACAAAAATTTTATGTAAAGAAGAAAATTCTACAAAAAGAAAATTAAAAGAAACAGCAAATAAAGAAGTAAGCTTAATAATGTTTATATAGATAAAAAAGCATTAACTTACCAATGATATTTTTATGTTTTTCCACTAATTCCAACAGTATTTCCATTTCGGTTGCACTAAAATTGCTACGCGTTCTTTTTTCGCTTTTAACACACATACTTTTATTTATGTTTTATATCACTTTTTGAGGTTATCCGTAGAGTAACTGACCTATCTGCCTTTTCGGCGACGGTATAGCTTATTCTAGTCTATCCGAGAATTTTATTCCATTGTTAAACTTATACCTGCTTTGTAAAACGCTAGAATACATCCTATACCGTGAGTAGGCTTACTCTTAGTTTATACCACTATTGTAAAACCGGCCCTTATGTTAATAAAGTAAATAATTCGTGGGTCTAGTTTTATTAAGACTACATCAGAAGTGGTTGTGAACTCATTGCAGTTTTTAAGTGCCGATTTTTTTTTAAAACATTTAATTAAGTTAATTTTGTTCGGTAAAAACGATGCCTAAATCCAAACGACATAGACGTAGTTCTACTAGTTCTAGTTTTAGTTCTGATTCAACAGACAGTGAAATAGTTAAAAGACAGACAAATTTAAAAAGACATCGACGTAAGAGTGATAAAACAAGTGAAAAACGTAGTTTTACACCTTCGTTACCATTGGTGAGTAATACCCTTAGTCATATACCCATCAGCTACCAGCAATCGAATAAAAATATGGAATCGGCATATTTTATACCCGAATTTGATCCATTAATTGGCATAGTAGATCAATGGATAGGGGTAATAGAGCACAATGCTAAAATATATGCATGGACTGAAAATTTTACGACTTATCAAGCTATCAGTAAACTTCGCGGTACTGCCGAAATTTGGTACAAAAGTTTTATAGAGAATGAACCAGGTTGGTCAAAATTTTCATGGGAACAATGGAAAAAAACGTTATTACAGACATTTCAAAGTACAAGAAATACGTATGATATTTTTATGGACATTGCCAACCATAAACCCCGAGTTGATGAATCATTATATACGTTTCATTTCGAACATCTGGCGAAAATTAATAAGTTAGGCGTAAATTTTTCAAATAATGACAAAGTTTCGTTAATAATTGGCGCAATTAACGACACCAACATAACTTTAGCCGTTGAAGCTGCAGGTATCAAAGACCCTAATTTATTAGCGGCTTATTTAAGAAATAAAAAATATATTTTATCTGAACCCAATAGAAATACAGATGTAAGCAACTTCAAACCATTTGATCATAAAACCGAAAAGTATTGCACATCTTGTGGCGTTTCCGGACATTCAAATCAAGATTGTAGACACCGCAATAAAATTTGTCATTTTTGTAAACTAACCGGACACATTGAGAGAAGATGTTTAAGAAAAAGAGAGACAAACACAAACTTAAGACAGAATAAAGAAAATATACCAACGTTTTCTTAACCCAATATAGACAAGAAAAGTAATTAAATCTGTTAAACAAATAAAATTTAAGAACACGCAAAATAAATTTAATAAAATTATTTTTTTAAATGATAAAGAACTCGAAGCATTTATTGACTTTAGAAGTGACTGTTCCTTAATATCGTTGAAATTAGCTAATACTTCTAAATAAAATATTATGGATTTAGATGTCAACGTACAATAAGCAGGATTTTTAGGAAATACAACAACAATAAACAAGCCAAACACAGAAATTGTTTCTTTACAACTCTAAACCGTTTGTAACTACAGAGAATAAGAATAAGTATTTACTAGTTATAATAGACGCACATACAAAATTTGTTCTCTTAACGACAGTACCTGATACATCGACCCAATATGTTTTACATACGTTAGATGGTATTTTTAAAATATTCGGTAATCCAAAAAGAAGTATTACTGATGCTGGTAAAGCTTTTGTATCAAAACATTTGACAGAATATATAGAAAAAAAGGTATATGGGTATTCACCACAGCAGTTGGCATGGCCAGAGGAAATGGGCAAGTAGAAAGAGCCAACAAAACAGTGCTAGACGCATTAGCTACTATGGGTGCAAAATTAGACACAAATTTAGCAAACAAACAACAAGGTATTAATAGCACTAAACATAAAATTACACAAACAACACCATAAACTGCGAATGAATGAAGACAAATATGTGAGTGATGGCGAAACAACATTGATAGATGTTACTTCGTTAAGAAAGGACATTGCGGATAAGTTAAAAACTAATCGAGCAAAGCAAAACGAAGAATTCAACAGGAAAAGAAGAACGCCTGTTAAATATGTAGTGGGTGACTTAGTAGTCACTAAAATAACCAGTTTTCCTGCAAATAACAACGAAAGCAAGAAATTGTTGGATAAATTTAGAGGACCGTTCCGAATAGTGGAAGTTCTTACAAATGATAGATATAAGGTGAAACAAGATGTCCATTCTACCAGAAGTCAAAGACCATATGAAACCGTAGTACAAGGCGAGAACATCAAGCTTTTCACATCTTAGTGGTAGTATCTGACTTGATTTGTATGACAAATATCTGATTTATATGAGAAAAAGAGAGAAAAAGAGAAAGAGAGACAATAAATATATGATTTATTCAAGACATGTATACATATAACAAACACACACAGACACACAACATCACTTACACATAACACCTACACTATACTTACAGATTTGTATGATAACGACATCATGACACAGACAACTTGTATGGCAAATTACGGATTTGTTACATGCAAGTTTCATACAAATTACGGATTTGTATGATGACATCATGACACAGACAACTTGTATGGAAAATTACGGATTTGTTACATACAAGTTTCATACAAATTACAGATTTGTATGATGACGACATCAACACTGACAGCTTGTATGGCAAATTACGGATTTGTTACATGCAAGTTTCATACAAATTACGGATTTGTATGATGACCTCATGACACTGACAGCTTGTATGGCAAATTACGGATTTGTTACATACAAGTTTCATACAAATTACAGATTTGTATGATGACGAAATCAACAAAGACAGCTTGTATGGCAAATTACGGATTTGTTACATGCAAGTTTCATACAAATTACAGATTTGTATGATGACGACATCAACACTGACAGCTTGTATGGCAAATTACGGATTTGTTACATACAAGTTTCATACAAATTACAGATTTGTATGATGACGACATCAACACTGACAGCTTGTATGGCAAATTACGGATTTGTTACATACAAGTTTCATACAAATTACAGATTTGTATGATGACGACATCACCACAGACAGCTTATATGGCAAATTACGGATTTGTTACTTACAAGTTTCATACAAATTACAGATTTGTATGATGACGACATTAACACACAGAGGGCTTGTATGGCAAATAATTGATTTGTTACATAAAAGTTACATACAAATTATAGATTTGTATGACGAACACATTTATATGAAATGATCTTTTTGGGTCTTTTTAAGACACCAGTTTATTTTAACATGATTTTTCCAGTTTTCAACAGATCGATCGAGGACGATCGAAGGTCAGGATGGTCGAATGCAGTCAAATCCATCTGGACACCCTGTATATATTTGGCAACGTTGGGCATTAAGTGTAAATAGAGAATGCCATAAGGGAAGGTCAGGTAACGAACCCTGATAACGGACTTGCTTTTCGAATTACGAAGTGTTAAGACGCATATTGGCCTATTATATATTGTATTAGTAGTATTAATGTTAATAAAGTAAATAATTCGTGGGTCTAGTTTTATTAAGACTACATTAAGCACAGACCAAAAGCAAGTGATTCAGAGAATAGACAGATATTTGAAGACGAATATTTTGAAACGTTAGCTTTGTATAATAATCGCATGCGCGACTTGTCATGTAAGGAAGCGGTCCAGCCAAGTCACAGTTCTAAAATCAAACTCCCGGAAATAAAAATTCAGCCATTTTCTGGTTTGGCGGAATCGGATTGGACTAGTTTTTATGACTTATTTGAAGCTCTAATCATAAATAACCCCAAACTAGGATCCAAAGCCGAAAAGTTCTTTTACCTTAAGTCGCTCTTAATAGGAGAAGCGCTAAAAGTAGTTGAATCTCTTAAAGTAACTAATGAAAATTTTGATACCGCTATTGATTTGTTAAAAAAACGATATGATAATAAGTCAAAATTGGTTAATACTCATTTACACTTGCTTTTCGGAGCTGACAAAATAGCTAAATGTACACCACAGTTGTTAAGGGAATTCGTTACCAATTCTAGAAAAGCTTTAGATTCTTTAAAAAATCTAAATTATTCAGATAAAGAACTATTCGATGCTGTATTAGTTTACTTGCTTCAGAAAAAATTAGACTTTAATTCTCGACGTGGTTTTGAAGAAAGCAGGGATTTTAACAGTCTGCCTGATGTAGAGAATTTTTTTCAATTATTGGAAAATCGGTGTGTAATTTTAGAAAATTTATCAAGTGTTGATACTGCTCCTAGTGTTGAAAGAAAGCCAAATAAACCTTTCAAGCTTGCACTTCACAACCAAGTTCAAGAGTTTATGCCCAAACCCCCTGTTTTCAATGGGCCTTGTTTATATTGTTCTAGTTCCGTTCATAAAATTTATAAATGTGACAGATTTACCACTCTTTCCCCATCAGAACGGCATGAATTTGTAAAGAGAAAATCACTTTGTTATAATTGTTTAGGTGATAAACATAGTATTTAAAATTGCTTGAGCAAAATAAGATGCAACATTTGTAGACAAGCTCATCACTCTTTAATCCATTTAGGACAGTCAACTCCATCTCAATCTGGTCGAAATTTCCGAACTACAAACAACAGCTTGGATAATAGGAGAATTCATGACAACTCTCAGCACAATTCTTATACCCCTTGTGAAACCACCAATCCAGTTATTGAAAATCCTATTTCATTTGGTAACGAGTCTCAAACACACCATAGCGTTCAACACCGACGCTCTCCAGATCGATCAAATTCAATGCCCAGGAATTCATCCTCATGACTAGAAAGTACGCATAAGGACTTAAACCTTGTTCCAACTAACTCACTACCTTGTAATTCCCCTTCACATTCCACCATACTATCTTCATTCTCCAAAAAACCGTCTCAGGTTCTGTTGGCTACCGCTAAAGTTATCATACACTCTAAAAATGGTTCTTCCATATGTGCAAGAATGCTTCTCGACTCTGGAAGTCAAACCTCATTCATGACAAAGTCTCTTGCTGATACACTTGGCTACACACCGTATAGAATAAAACTGCACACTACAGGTTTAGGTGGCAAGTATAGCTCTCTCTCGAATGAAATGTTAGATGTCGTTTTAAACTCGCAAACTGATGCATCCCAATCCTTTCCGATCTCTTGTGCTATTGTTGAAAATATCACTCACAAATTGCCAGAAGTTCCTCTTATTTTTAGTGAATTCAATATTCCTGAAGAAATTTCGTACGAATTCGCAGATTTTCAATACTGTGAGCCATCTGAAATAGACATTCTAGCAGGAGCAGACATTTATTACTCTTTATTAAAGCCTGGCATTCTCAGTTTGGAAAGTGGCCGCCCCACTCTAGTGAATACCCATTTAGGATGGATAATTTCCGGAAATGTACCCCCTCATTTTCTTAGAAGTAAAAAATCTACTTCTCAGTTTTGTTCTCAGAACTTTTTGTTGACTGAAGGTACAATAGTAGAAGACAGTAGAATTGATATACTATTAGAAAGCTTCTGGACTCAAGAAGAGCTTCAGGAGACCCCCTCTCTCTTTCTCTTCCCTGAAGAAGAATTAGTTGAAAAAATTTTCATCAACACCACTCAGATTTTACCTAATGGTAAATATCAAGTTAACATGCCCTTTAAAAACTCAAACAGTTCACTAAATTTAGGAGACTCTTTTTCTGTAGCTAAGAAACGATATCTCTCTCTAGAAAAACGTTTTCAACGAAACCCTTCTCTTTTCTCAGACTATAAAAGATTTATAGATGAGTATATTGCACTTGGGCATGCGCGATATGTCCCGATGTCACTCTCGAATCATCATTCTCAGACCAAGTATTTTATCCCCCATTTATGTGTGTTACGAGATAACAGCCCAACCACAAAGATTCGTGTAGTTTTCGATTTTTCCTGCAAAACTACTTTAGGGTTGTCTCTTAATGATGTTACTCTAAAGGGTTTCCAGGTCCAACCTGAGTTATTTGACATCCTCTGTCGGTTCAGAAGTTTTAAATACGTAATTACAGCTGATATCAAAAAAATGTACCGGCAAATTGCTATGAACCCAGAGCACAATTACTTACAGAATATTTTGTGGCGAGAACACCTTTCTCAAGATCTCAAATGTGTCGAACTAACCACTGTCTCTTTTGGCCAAAATTGTGCTCCCTTCTTAGCTACCAGGGTTCTGAAGGATATTGCTTCTCGTAATTCCAAACTCACTCTCGCTTCAAATGCTCTGTTGACACAAACATATGTCGATGACATTCTTGCCGGGGCAAATAATCGCTCGGATTTGAAAACTCTTTATGTTGAACTGAACGCAGTCCTTTCTGAACATGGTTTCAAATTACATAAATATTGCTCTAACTCTGAAGAATTCCTAGAATCCATCTCTCAGCCTCATACTGTAGAATACGACTTAAATGGAATCCTCTAAAGGATTTATTGAAAATTTCAGTACCCGATTCTCTTAATGTCGATAGAATCACCAAACGATATGTGCTCTCCGCTCTTGCTTCCTGTTATGATCCACATGGTCTTGTAAATTTCGTAATTGCTTCAGGAAAAATGCTAATGCAAAAATTGTGGCTTCACAAACTTGATTGGGACGCTGAAATTGTAAATTCATCACTTTTAAATGAATGGAAAAACTTTAAGAGCAATTTGGAACTTCTTAAAGCTGTAAAAGTACCCCGCTACTTCTTTATTAATAAAAAAATTGTAAAAATTCAACTAATTGGATTCAGTGATGCATCATCTGTTTTTTACGGATGTGTAATTTACATTCGGACCACTTATATTGACAATACAGTCTCTTGTAACCTTGTAGCAGCTAAATCTCGTGTGGCCCCTATTAGAAAAGTTCAGAACATTCCAAAACTAGAACTTAGCGCCATGCTGATGCTTGCACAACTGTCCCAACGGTTGCTAGATATTTTCAAAAATGTTTTCACAATTGACTCCGTACACTTGTTTACTGATTCCAATATTGCTCTTTCTTGGATTAAATCTCACCCCAGTAGGTGGTCAGTCTTCGTTGCTAACCGCGTATCTCTGATACAAGATCTTTGTAAAACTTTTTTTTGGCATCATGTCAGATCTTCACTAAATCCTGCAGATATTGTTTCTCGGGGGATATGTAATGAAAATATCTTAGATTTCTGGTTTAACGGTCCCAAGTTTCTGCATTTATCTGAATTAAATTTGTCACAAGTTGAAACATTCACTCCAATAGAATGTCCTCCAGAAGAAAGGAAGGTTGTATTAGCATCTCTGAAAAAAGAAGAGGATTTTTGGATTTCTTGGTTTTATAAATTCTCTAAATTTCTCAGGTTGCAGCGCACTACAGCTTACGTATTGCGTTATATCCATAATGTGCGAAATAAAGCAAACAAACTATCGGGTCCTTTGCAGCCTTTCGAACTAACTCTAGCACTTGATTTTATCGTAAAAAAACTTCAATCATATCATTTCAAGAAGGAAATTGATCAACTTTCTCACAGTCGACCTGTCACAAACAAACAATTTTTGTCTCTAAGACCCTTTATCGATAAGGCTGGTATCTTGCGAGTTGGGGGACGATTACAGAATGCAAATATCGAACTGAATCAAAAACACCCCATTCTTTTGCCCTCAAATAGTCATGCCGTAATGCTTCTTCTGAAACAAGAACATATTAGGTTGGGGCATAGTGGCCCACAAAACGATTTATCGAACGTATGGTTACGGTTTTGGCCTTTAAATGCGTTAAGGGAAATAAAACGTATCATCAGATGTTGTATAACATGTTATCGTTTCAATGCAATCTCAGCACAGCAAATAATGGCCGAACTTCCAACTGATCGAGTACGTATTGCCAGACCATTTCAAAAAGTACCTAGGTGTTGACTTCGGTGGCCCATTTATGATAAAATCGTCCCGGTTGCGAAAGGCTCCATCACTCAAATGTTACATCGCCATATTTGTGTGTATGGTTACCAAAGCGGTCCACATTGAACTTGTATCAGATTTGTCTACTAATTCGTTTTTGCTTACTCTTAAACGATTTGTTGCTAGAAGAGGTAACCCCTCGGTTATCTACAGTGACAATGGTACCAATTTCCTTGGAACCAGAAACCAATTAAAGGCAATTTATGATTTTTTTAAATCCCAATCTAAGTATGACACCATTCGCAATTTTCTCGCTCAAAATGAAACTCAGTGGAAGTTCATTCCCCCCCGTTCACCCCACTGCGGTGGTATATGGGAATCAGCCATAAAGAGCGCTAAATATCATCTAATCCGTCTAGTTGGTAATTCCTCGTTTACCTTTGAAGAATTTAGCACCATCTTAGCTCAAATAGAGGCTATATTGAACTCTCGCCCATTATACATCCCCTCAAATGATCCGAATGACCTTAGTCCTCTTACCCCCGGTCACTTTCTAATCGGCACAGCTCTTACTGCTTACCCTGAATCCAATCTCTCTACCACTCCTGTAAATAGACTCTCGTTTTGGAAACAATGCACCCAAATACAACAATCATTTTGGAACAAATGGTCTGTCGACTACCTCCATAGGTTGCAAAACCGACCAAAATGGCTAACACCTTTTTCAAATATTAGGAAAAATGATGTTGTGTTCTTAAAAAATGAGGAAACACCTCCGCTTAAGTGGCCTTTGGCCAGAGTACTCGAAGTTATCTCTGGCAGAGACGGACTTGTTAGGTTAGTCCGCCTTTTAACGCCAGATGGAAAATACACTCGTCCCATAACAAAGGTGTGCCCGTTACCTTTTGATTGGGTGGATGAACACCTTAACGACTGTTGTTAACTTGTTGGTGCTTCTATATGGTATCTTAATTTCGCATTGTTTGTTGCTCATATGAAACCTCATAAAATCTCCCTCAATCTCTCTTTCGAATCTCGCTCTGATTTATTGTTGGCTACTTTTATTTTTATTTGTTTTTCTTTTTGTCGGGGGCAGTATGTTGAAATTATATCAATTTCAACTTGAAATATAATAAATATTCTACCTACCGCACTGGAATTAGTCAATTTCTATTTTTGCATGAGGCCCTTCAAGGGTGGTGGTAACACATTACCACACCACTTAGCAGAACCTTTTTTTTTAGTAATAAGTACGATTCACTCTCTCTTAATTTTAAGTTTGCACTCTCCTCTCTCCGCTAAACTCTCTAATAATTTAAGAAATCTTTAAATTATAACGTTATACTCTAGTTTTGTTAACGAACACCACTAATTAGCAAATATTGTTCTATAGGAAGTACAGTGATAGTGATAGTGAAGCTAACCAAACAGTCGTATCATTTGCATATTTCTGTACATATTGGTCTTTTTTTTATTGCGTCCCTGTCAGATAGACATGGGCTTGTTTTATGTTATTACATTTGCCACGTATTTTAATGAATTTAAAACAAAAATCGAATTTGGAAAAATAAGGAGATTTGACTAAACGAAATACAACTCCAGCTGAGTTCGGTGGTGGTTTCTCTACTGGCAAATTGTGCCCAGCTCAGCCGTAGAGGGTAAGTGCCAAAATAAAGTGAGTGCGCCACCGATTTAGTACGGTTAAAATCGGAAACCCCTGATGTTCCAGGCACCACTTCACCCACTGGAGATAATTAAGTAAATTCAAAATTTTAAACGGTACTATTCGAATTGCACTATAACTGAAAATAACGATAAGTGAACTAAATAAAACTAAAATATCCACTAGACTCTTCTTTAATGAACAAAATAAGATCTAGAATACAGACTGTCAAGCCTCGTGCCTGACACACAATTGATATTTATATAATAAATTATATGAACAATTATAAAAAAAAAAGGTAAATTTATCAAAAAGGTGTGATCACACGCAACAAAAAAAAAAGACAAGGAAAAATAGCTATAACTAAAACTATGCCCGCCTTAAAACTAATGGCTTATCTGTAAATTTAATGGTTTGCCGCAGTCCTGGGCTTCACCAATACTTGGGTCAGTTCCAAAATTTAAGCCTTATCCAAAACCAAAAGGCTTGCTCCAAACACAATAATCCAAGCTCGTACCAAGTATTAGGTCAGCCACCAGAATTCCGCCTAACTCAAGGACTTATGCCCGTAACCAAAAATGTAGCCGGTAACTAAAAACCCTAAAATCGTAATTAAGCATTAACATTAGGTTAAAAAGATTTGAATGACTCCTTGAATTAATCTGATTTAATAACATTACTCTACTTTACTGACTTAAATACAATTTAGACATATTGACTGATACTTGTATAACAATGAAAGAACAAAAGTGAATTTAAATGAGTTTTACAACATTTAGAAGCGGATTTTACTGAATTTATAATTAATGATCAAAACTAATAATCAAAATGTGCTTAACAAACTTAATTTTTACTGGCTAGTCCTTACAAAATTATAACTATAACTTTAAATCAAAGTTCACATAAAATTAATTCGTAATAGTACAAAAATCAATTTCGATAGTAAAAAAAAACTAAAAGGAGTCTAGTTAAACAAAATAAAACCCTGTGGACGATACAAAAGAAATATTCATATAAAATAGGAATTTTAACCAAAAATTGATTATATGGCGTCATTAAATTATTAAAACGTAATTATATAACTTACCTATTTAAAACAAAATAGGGTTCTTTTTTCGTGAGACGATATCCCAGTTGATAGTTGGGTAAGTTTTAGGACAAAAGAAAACAATTTCCTCGCTGCTAAATGCAATGTCGTACAAGCTCCAACCACGATGGTTATCCAAAAAAAAAGGAAAGGTTCCAAAAATACCAGACCCCGCTACTGTCAATAGAAAATCTCAATAAAAATCCGGACAAGCCGAAATCTCCAACAAATTCACCAAAATCCAGCAAAATACCTTCTACACAGTTTTCGATGGAGACAGATGGAACTTAATTACACAAATCCAACCTACGTCGCCCCCGATGTACAGGGATGCAATCAAGTTCCCAAAAATTTTCTGATTAACACGCGTTCACTACGAGAGACAGGAGTCAAAAAGAAAGAGGGACTTCGATTATCAAACTTCACTTAGATTTGACACACTTCAGTACGAAACATGATGGCCTCTACTACGATACTGACAATAACCATGGTTAATTCAGCCAGCCACTCATGAACAAACAGAGGTTATCTGATACATTTAATCTTATTATTTTAATTAACTAACAATAAATAACCCAACATTACTTAGTTTCCCTATTTATTTTTGATACTAACAATAAAGTTAAAAATGCGACTGATCATTGGCTGCAATACACTACCGTCGGACTATTGACAAAAGAACGAAGTTGCGCTTACAAGACAGATGTAAATGAAATGTCAATAATTCAAACCATAATAACAAATAAAATCGATTTTAGCAACTACTGAATATATTTATAAATTGATAACTAACTATAAACAACTTAAATCAACCGATTTCTTACTTGAATAAACACTACAATGATAACAAATTAAGGTAAGCAATTTCGTTAGTTACTATAGTAAATTTTGACCCGTGACAACATCCCCTCCCCTAAGAAAGGAGAAAATCTAACGAAGATTTTCGACGATAACGCAATAGTGCTAAATGAGCCAACAGTCACAATGAAAGGAACAACAAACCCATACGATAGCTAACGACAAATTGCTGTAGCAGCCAAGCCAATAAAACGCCATATACCATTTCGTAAGAAAATACGAACCAACAACACAACAAAACCAAAGAAAGAAAAGCAACAAACAAACAAACAAACAAAAGAAAAAAAAAAAACCCAAAAATTGTATCAACGATGGTTGTTGATAAATTGGCTGGATTCAAGTAACTTAGTAACAGGTAAGGAAGGTAACAAACACATGTTTCCCACTAAGTCGACCAAAACTCCTCGACAAATCCCACCACGTGGTTTTTTCCACCGGGCACTTAACAACCAATGGCCCGGTCGGAAAACAAAAGGTTTGGCCTCCAAAATCCACACAAAACGTGAAAATAGCACCACGGCCAAAAAAAAAAGAGACCCAAACCATGAGGGTAATTAAAGTCGACGAAGCAAGCAACAACATAAAAGGTAAGATAAGGTAAGATAAAGGTAAGGGAAGTCAAGGCAAAGATAAGGAAATTACTTGAATCCAGAAGTGTTAAGGTTAGGGGACTCTTACCCGCTCCGCCTGGAATATCCTCGGGTGGTGAAATTCTTTGGCCTCCAGCCACAAGGCACGAAAGGGTCAACGATGGTCGTGCTGACAAGGTTTGAATCCAAATAACGAAAGATACCATAAGTTTACAAAACCTAAGTTCCTACCAAACAGACTGAAAATTTCCTCAATAAATCCCAACAAATGGTTTTTCCACCGGGCACTCAACAACCAATGGCCCGGTCGGAAAATAAAAGGTTTGGCTTCGAAATCCACAAAACGTGCCGTAGAACTACTACAAATGAAGCCAAAACCATAAGGTCATTCTAAAGCCAACCAAGCAGGAAAACGATGTAACTAAATATAGATAATGGTAAAGATAAGTTTACTAAGGCAGAACGAAATTTGGATCCAGAAAGTGTTAAGGTTAGGTAGAAATCAACGATGGACTTGCTGAAAGGGTTGGATTCAAGTGACGACGGGTAAGATGGGATTACAATAAAACAACCCAAAGTAACGAACCTGAATCCAAAAAGTGTTGAGGTTAGGGGACTTTTACCCGCTCCGCCTGGAGTATCCTCGGGTGGTGAAATTCTAAGGCCTCCAGCCACAAGGCCGAAACAAGAAATCAACGATGGAATTGTTGAAAAGGTTGGATTCAAGTGACGATAGGTAAGATGGAATAACAGTAAAACAACCCAAGGTATAACGAAACTTGAACCCAGAAGTGTTAAGGTTAGGGGACTTTTACCCGCTCCGCCTGGAGTATCCTCGGGTGGTGAAATTCTAAGGCCTCCAGCCACAAGGCCGAAACAAGAAATCAACGATGGAATTGTTGAAAAGGTTGGATTCAAGTGACGATAGGTAAGATGGAATAACAGTAAAACAACCCAAGGTATAACGAAACTTGAACCCAGAAGTGTTAAGGTTAGGGGACTTTTACCCGCTCCGCCTGGAGTATCCTCGGGTGGTGAAATTCTAAGGCCTCCAGCCACAAGGCCGAAAGGAGTCAACGATGGTCGTGTTGACAAAGGTCTGAATCCAAGCAACGAAAAATACCTATAGTTAACAATACCTAAGTTCCTACTAAATTAACTCCGAAAAATTCCTCTACAAATCCCAACAAATGGTTTTTCCACCGAACACTCAACAACCAATGGCCCGGTCGGAAAATTAAAGGTTTGGCCTCGAAATCCACACAACGTGAAATAGCACCACGGCCAAAAAAAAAGGCCCAAACCATGAGGTTATTTCAAAGCCAACGGAGCAGGAAACGATAGAAAATAATATAGATAAGGTAACGATAAGTTTACTAAGGGTAGAACGAAACTTGGATCCGGAAAGTGGTTAGGTTGGGGGACTTCTACCCGCCCCGCCTGGAGTATCCCCGGGTGGTGAAATTCTTACGCCTCCAGCCACAAGGCGTGACAAAAAAACAAACATCAAAAAGATACAACAATAAAAGTGTAAAAGAACGTACAACAAACTTCAAAGACAAACAGGTTCTGAACTCGCAACGTGTGAGTTATATCCCAACAAGATAACTGTATAAAATATCACAGTTGATATACGGTAAATTACGATAACCTAAAAGATACAATAAATCACAACAAACAGAATCCATCATAAAACTCACACAACGTAACGAATTCAACAATAAACGTATAAGTGACAACTACGAACCTTTCAACAAATAGGCCACAACTTGTGGTTCAGTAACAATTAGCAACGATGGACAATGTTAAATAACTTACCAATGATATACACATATATATATATATATATATATATACACATATATAAAAATAAGAAAGTATTCAACTATGTAAATCGTTTCACGTTTGGTGTGATCAGATGTTAATAACGCCAATAATTAAAATATATATATAAAAAAAAGTTACTACTTAGCTCACTTATATACGCGATTAATAAAAAAAACTAACAATTACTCGCCCAATTAAACAAATATATGCCCCACGTTGGGCGCCAAAAATTTGCCACGTATTTTAATGAATTTAAAACAAAAATCGAATTTGGAAAAATAAGGAGATTTGACTAAACGAAATACAACTCCAGCTGAGTTCGGTGGTGGTTTCTCTACTGGCAAATTGTGCCCAGCTCAGCCGTAGAGGGTAAGTGCCAAAATAAAGTGAGTGCGCCACCGATTTAGTACGGTTAAAATCGGAAACCCCTGATGTTCCAGGCACCACTTCACCCACTGGAGATAATTAAGTAAATTCAAAATTTTAAACGGTACTATTCGAATTGCACTATAACTGAAAATAACGATAAGTGAACTAAATAAAACTAAAATATCCACTAGACTCTTCTTTAATGAACAAAATAAGATCTAGAATACAGACTGTCAAGCCTCGTGCCTGACACACAATTGATATTTATATAATAAATTATATGAACAATTATAAAAAAAAAAGGTAAATTTATCAAAAAGGTGTGATCACACGCAACAAAAAAAAAAGACAAGGAAAAATAGCTATAACTAAAACTATGCCCGCCTTAAAACTAATGGCTTATCTGTAAATTTAATGGTTTGCCGCAGTCCTGGGCTTCACCAATACTTGGGTCAGTTCCAAAATTTAAGCCTTATCCAAAACCAAAAGGCTTGCTCCAAACACAATAATCCAAGCTCGTACCAAGTATTAGGTCAGCCACCAGAATTCCGCCTAACTCAAGGACTTATGCCCGTAACCAAAAATGTAGCCGGTAACTAAAAACCCTAAAATCGTAATTAAGCATTAACATTAGGTTAAAAAGATTTGAATGACTCCTTGAATTAATCTGATTTAATAACATTACTCTACTTTACTGACTTAAATACAATTTAGACATATTGACTGATACTTGTATAACAATGAAAGAACAAAAGTGAATTTAAATGAGTTTTACAACATTTAGAAGCGGATTTTACTGAATTTATAATTAATGATCAAAACTAATAATCAAAATGTGCTTAACAAACTTAATTTTTACTGGCTAGTCCTTACAAAATTATAACTATAACTTTAAATCAAAGTTCACATAAAATTAATTCGTAATAGTACAAAAATCAATTTCGATAGTAAAAAAAAACTAAAAGGAGTCTAGTTAAACAAAATAAAACCCTGTGGACGATACAAAAGAAATATTCATATAAAATAGGAATTTTAACCAAAAATTGATTATATGGCGTCATTAAATTATTAAAACGTAATTATATAACTTACCTATTTAAAACAAAATAGGGTTCTTTTTTCGTGAGACGATATCCCAGTTGATAGTTGGGTAAGTTTTAGGACAAAAGAAAACAATTTCCTCGCTGCTAAATGCAATGTCGTACAAGCTCCAACCACGATGGTTATCCAAAAAAAAAAGGAAAGGTTCCAAAAATACCAGACCCCGCTACTGTCAATAGAAAATCTCAATAAAAATCCGGACAAGCCGAAATCTCCAACAAATTCACCAAAATCCAGCAAAATACCTTCTACACAGTTTTCGATGGAGACAGATGGAACTTAATTACACAAATCCAACCTACGTCGCCCCCGATGTACAGGGATGCAATCAAGTTCCCAAAAATTTTCTGATTAACACGCGTTCACTACGAGAGACAGGAGTCAAAAAGAAAGAGGGACTTCGATTATCAAACTTCACTTAGATTTGACACACTTCAGTACGAAACATGATGGCCTCTACTACGATACTGACAATAACCATGGTTAATTCAGCCAGCCACTCATGAACAAACAGAGGTTATCTGATACATTTAATCTTATTATTTTAATTAACTAACAATAAATAACCCAACATTACTTAGTTTCCCTATTTATTTTTGATACTAACAATAAAGTTAAAAATGCGACTGATCATTGGCTGCAATACACTACCGTCGGACTATTGACAAAAGAACGAAGTTGCGCTTACAAGACAGATGTAAATGAAATGTCAATAATTCAAACCATAATAACAAATAAAATCGATTTTAGCAACTACTGAATATATTTATAAATTGATAACTAACTATAAACAACTTAAATCAACCGATTTCTTACTTGAATAAACACTACAATGATAACAAATTAAGGTAAGCAATTTCGTTAGTTACTATAGTAAATTTTGACCCGTGACAACATTCGTGTTATTTTAAATTTAAGTGTGTCGTAATATACCTATTCTACTATAGTGTTTACGGATTTGTGTTATTTAGAAAACAGTTAAATACACCCTAATAGTTTAGAAACCCGATTGTTTTAAAATCCTTATTAAATACGAAATGTTTTAATCCGGAGTTTAAACAAATGTGTCCTTTGTTAGGTTTTAGAACCCATTTCATCTTGAAAAAGGGATAAGATACGGATGCCATTATGGCATCTTTGCTTTTGGCTCCTCTAATTTATAAAATCTCCCAAAACGCCTATTAAGACTTTCTTTAATAACTTCTAACAATGCATCACAGTATGCAAGGTTATCCATTTGCAAAATGTTTAGAATTCTTTGTATTCTCATTAGGTCTGGTATAAGACATCCGTAGTAGGTATCTTTGTCACCTTCTAAACTTCTGATCCCATCAGCAATAGGCTTTGAACAGCTTACATATTCATAAAGAAATTGGATTTCAATTTCTTTAAAAATTACCAATTCTAGTTTTTTAAAAGTTTCATTTAGGATATCCTTTACTGTCAGTAGATTTTTAATGCAATTATAATATGAATTCCATCGTGTTGGACATGGAGAAGTAGGGGAATTTCCAGTTGATTCTAGATAGATTTCACAAGCTTTAGGAGACCTTGAACATAAATTCCAAACTGCTAAACATTTTGCCATGGCTGTATCATAAAAAATTTTATATGATAGACTTTTGGATCTAGCCTTATCCATATCTTTAGCAGCTATTAAATGTAATGTGTTTGTGGTACACCTTTCATGATTGGGCAGTTGTAACTGTTCTAATTCTTCAGATAACTCCGAAAATTGTCTTAGGGTTAACACATTGTCATCATCATCTTCAATGTTATCATGCACTTGAATATGAGCCAAATTTTTTTTACTTATTCCTGAATCTAAATCTTGTCCGTACATCTTAAAAGCTTTAATTATCTCATCTTGTTATAAAGAACTTCTAGAATTAATTTAGTACTTACATGTACCGGTGTGAAGACAGAAACGTTTCTGAAGACTCCTGTAAACTATGTGCCAAAATATTATAAAAAAGTTCCGAGGGATATTTTTTCGACTTTTATAAGTGTTTTATACTTTTTAAAACGTAGGGCAATACCCTTTTAGCTTGTTCTTTTAAAATCTTCATATCTCATATTTTGTAACACAAGATTAAACCCACTGGGCCCCCTTAAAATATAAAAAAATCTATTTATCGTAAAGTATAAGACTTTTTAAACATTTTTTTTTTCGTAAACCATACCCTTTTAGCTTGTTCTTTCAAAATTTTTATATCCCATATTTTGTAACACAAGATTAACACCACCGGGCCCCCGTTAAAACATAAAAAAATCTATTTATCGTAAAGTATAAGAATTTAAAAAAAAAATTCTCGTAAACCATACCCTTTTAGCTTGTTCTTTCAAAATTTTTATATCCCATATTTTGTAACACAAGATTAACCCCACCGGGCCCCCTTAAAATATAAAAAAATCTATTTATCGAAAAGTATAAGACTTTTTAAAACTTTTTTCACGTAAGCCATATCCTTTCAGCTTATTTTTTTTTAAATTTTCATATCCCATATTTTGTAACACATGATTAACCCAACCGGGCCCCCGTACAATAGAAAAAAATCTATTTATCGTAAAGTATAATACTTTTTAAAACTTTTTTCACGTAAGGCATACGCTTTTAAATTATTCTTTCAAAATTTTCATATCCCATATTTTGTAACACAAGATTAACCCCACCGGGCCCCCGTAAAATAGAAAAAAATCTATTTATCGTAAAGTATAAGACTTTTAAAAAAAAAATTCTCGTAAACCATACCCTTTTAGCTTGTTCTTTCAAAATTTTCATATCCTATATTTTGTAACACAAGATTAACCCCACCGGGCCCCCTTAAAATATAAAAAATCTATTTATCGTAAAGTATAAGACTTTTTAAATTTTTTTTTCTCGTAAACCATACCCTTTTAGCTTGTTCTTTCAAAATTTTTATATCCCATATTTTGTAACACAAGATTAACCCCACCGGGCCGCCGTTAAAATATAAAAAATTCTATTTATCGTAAAGTATAAGACTTTTTAAAACTTTTTTCACGTAAGCCATACCCTTTTAGCTTATTCTTTCAAAATTTTCATATCATATATTTTGTAACAAATGATTAATCCCACCGCGCCCCCGTAAAATAGAAAAAAAAAGTTTTTTTGTAAAGTATAATACTTTTTAAAACTTTTTTTCACGTAAGCCATACCGTTTTAGCTTATTCTTTCAAAATTTTCATATCCCATATTTTGTAACACAAGATTAACCCCACCGGGCCCCCGTTAAAATATAAAAAAATCTATTTATCGTAAAGTATAAGACTTTTTAAAACTTTTTTTACGTAAGCCATACCCTTTTAGCTTATTCTATTAAAATTTTCATATCCCATATTTTGTAACACATGATTGACCCCACCGGGCCCCCGTAAAATAGAAAAAAATCTATTTACCTTAAAGTATAAGACTTTTTAAAATTTTTTTCTCTTAAACCATACCCTTTTAGCTTGTTCTTTCAAAATTTTTATATCCCATATTTTGTAACACAAGATTAACCCCACCGGGCCCCCGTTAAAATATAAAAAAAATTATTTATCGTAAAGTATAAGACTTTTTAAAACTTTTTTTACGTAAGCCATACCCTTTTAGCTTATCCTTTCAAAATTTTCATATCCCATATTTTGTAACACATGATTAACCCCTCCGGGCCCCCGTAAAATAGAAAAAAATCTATTTATCGTAAAGTATAAGACTTTTAAAATTTTTTTTCTCGCAAGCCATACCCGTTTAGCTTGTTCTTTCAAAATTTTTATATCACATATTTTGTAACACAAGATTAACCCCACCGGGCCCCCTTAAAATATAAAAAAATCTATTTATCGAAAAGTATAAGACTTTTTAAAACTTTTTTCAGGTAAGCCATACCCATTTAGCTTATTTTCTCAAAATTTTCATATCCCATATTTTGTAACACATGATTAACCCCACCGGGCCCCC
This sequence comes from Altica lythri, assembly GCA_964028335.1. NCBI lineage: Eukaryota > Metazoa > Arthropoda > Insecta > Coleoptera > Chrysomelidae > Altica > Altica lythri. The sequence continues at coordinate 25,092,943 of OZ034802.1, read as the reverse complement.
GTAAAATATTAAAAAATCCATTTATCGTAAAGTATAAGACTTTTTAAAACTTTTTTTACGTAAGCCATACCCTTTTAGCTTATTCTTTCAAAATTTTTATATCCCATATTTTGTAACACAAGATTAACCCCACCGGCCCCCGTTAAAATATAAAAAAATCTATTAATCGTAAAGTATAAGACTTTTTAAAAAAAATTCACATAAGCCATACCCTTTTAGCTTGTTCTTTCAAAATTTTCATATCCCATATTTTGTAACACATGATTAACCCCACCGGGTCCCCGTAAAATAGAAAAAATCTATTTATCGTAAAGTATAATACTTTTTAAAAAAAATTTCTCGCAAGCCATATCCTTTTAGCTTGTTCTTTCAAAAATTTTATATCCCATATTTTGTAACACAAGATTAACCCCACCGGCCCCCGTTAAAATATAAAAAAATCTAATAATCGTAAAGTATAAGACTTTTTAAAAAAAAATTCACATAAGCCATACCGTTTTAGCTTGTTCTTACAAAATTTTCATATCCCATATTTTGTAACACAAGATTAACCCCACCGGGCCCCCGTTAAAATATAAAAAAAATCTATTTATCGTAAAGTATAAGACTTTTTAAAACTTTTTTCACGTAAGCCATAACCTTTTAGCTTATTCTTTCCAAATTTTCATATCCCATATTTTGTAACCCAAGATTAACCCCACCGGGCCCCCTTAAAATGGAAAAAAATCTATTTATAGATTTTTTTATATTTTAAGGGGGCCCGGTGGGGTTAATCTTGTGTTACAAAATATGGGATATGAAAATTTTCAAAGAACAAGCTAAAAGGGTATGGTTTACGAGAATTTTTTTTTAAAAAGTCTTATACTTTACGATAAATAGATTTTTTTATATTTTAAGGGGGCCCGGTGGGGTTAATCTTGTGTTACAAAATACGGGATATGAAAATTTGTAAAGAACAAGCTAAAAGGGTATGGTTTACAAGAATTTTTTTTTAAAAAGTCTTATACTTTACGATAAATGGATTTTTTTATATTTTAAGGTGGCCCGGTGGGGTTAATCTTGTGTTACAAAATATGGGATATGAAAATTTTGAAAGAATAAGCTAAAAGGGTATGGCTTACGTGACAAAAGTTTTAAAAAGTCTTATACTTTACGATAAATGGATTTTTTTATATTTTAAGGGGGCCCGGTGGGGTTAATCTTGTGTTACAAAATATGGGATATGAAAATTTTGAAAGAATAAGCTAAAAGGGTATGGCTTACGTGAAAAAAGTTTTAAAAAGTCTTATACTTTACGATAAATATATTTTTTTATATTTTAAGGGGGCCCAGTGGGTTTAATCTTGTCTTACAAAATATGAGATATGAAAATTTTAAAAGAACAAGCTAAAAGGGTATTGCCCTAAGTTTTAAAAAGTATAAAACACTTATAATAGTCGAAAAAATATCCCTCGGAACTTTTTTATAATATTCTGGCACATAGTTTACAGGGGTCTTCAGAAACGTTTCTGTCTTCAAACCGGTCTTACATCTTATTTATAATTCAGCAAGTGAAGAAAACTGAGCAAAAACACAAATAAAATTAGTGCGTTCAGACATAAAGTAGTTTTGAATTTATAAGAACGAAAAGTAGTAAAAATCAATCGAAAAGAAACAAAACTATTTTGTATTTTACAAATAGTAAATAGTTTATATTAAGTATTTCAAATAAAATACTAAATACATTTCGAAAAAGGTATTTTAAATACAAAATAAAAATAGGTATTTCGCATTTTGTATTTGTATTTAAAATACATGTATTTTAAATAATTCACATCTCTGGATATTTTTATGTATGCTCCAGGATATCACGTCACGAATAATGAAGTTCTACGAAGAAGGATAAAACATATCATGAAAGTAAAACTAGAGGATAGCAGAGGACCAGGCTGAAGAACATCCGTGACTGGACAGAATGAACTTGATTAGCATACACTCCTGAGATTAGCACAGAATCGCACACATTTCGCCGAAATCGTTGCCAACCTCCACGATGGACAGCACTTAAATAAGAAGATTTGTAATTTTCTTTACAGCAGAAGTTTTATCACATTGTTAATGTTACTCACAGCAAACCTTAGAGTTAACATAACCATAAAAATTGATAAAATCTTTAAAGTTTGGTCAAACATTTATTATGGATTCGTAAAATAAAAAGATCATAATTTAATAGATAGTTTATTTGTAAATTTGTATACATTCATTATAACATTTTCAAAAGTATATTAACAGTAAAATAAGAATTTATTAACAGTAAGAATAACATATGTGAATATACTAATTAGTCAACAGAAATATTTTGCCTTTGCATAGTTAACAAACAATTGGTTATAACTTATTTTTTTTAATACAATGTTTAAACTCACAACCTGCAAAATAGTGTTCTGAAAAGATATATAATTGATTTTTATAGTGTTTTTGACTATTTAAGGTATTCACATCAACACGTCACATACAAAATTAATCTTATATATTTACAAGCTAAATGTTTTTAACTAATGTAACGGAAAAAGACAGTTAATATTCAGCTTCAATAATTATTTACGATTAAACGCAACATATTTCCAATAACTGTAAATGAACTCTAAAGATACAACGATATTTTTAATGTTGAATAAATAATTTTATATAAGCAACAACTCAATCTATTATATAACAAATTATAGTAGAGGCGATTTTTTTTAATCAGAAATCGAGCAAACTATAACCTACGCTCAATATCTATATGGTTGAAGAGTAAAACCAACATTTTTTACAGCATATATTTCATTTGGAACAATATTCTAATCTATTGTTTTGGTAGAAATTGAAATACAATAATAAATTTCTGTATTTTGTGTTACAGTTTTTTTAATTGTTGATATTTTTAATTTCAGCTATTTTATTATAGATTATTTATTTTAGAATTTTCAAACATTGGTGTAGGATTTATTATTATTATTGTTTAAAATTATACATATTGTTTATAAGTAATAAATTAAATAGTTTTAAAAGTGTAGGTACCTATAAATATTTTTTATTTACTTTAGTATTTGTTAACAGAAATGGGATAACTGTATCTGTATATGCCTTTTTATAGTTTTTTTAACTCGTTACATATTGAATTTTTATAAAAAATCGGGAAGTTATTGGTTCAGTACGATTTTCAGAAATCGAGTTTATACCAGATCTCCACGTTTTGAGGTCCCAGAAAGCTATCCTCGCAAAGATGTCCTTATATGTGTGTACAGTGCCGAGCCGACCCCTACCAGCGCCGTCGGGCAAAACTTACGAAGCGCCTTTCTTAAAATTTGTTTAATTTATATAGACATTTAATTACAGCCATAAATATAAAATTTCTGATTTTTCTAAATCAGGATGTCATGCAACTACTTTAAAAAATTAAACAAAAATTAACGATTGACTTAAATTTGTGCACTGTTTACAATTATTAAAATGAGCAGTACTTCTTTCGTGTTTACTGCAAGATTCCGCCAAATGTTTCTAATCGTTTGTTCGTTGCAAAATGGAGATTTGTTTTTTGAATCGAATAATTTGCAGCATAAACAAAAAACCGCATTTTTTGATTTAGAATAAAGCAACCACTCTCTATGAAACTTTTCACCATTTCTTAAATGTCTTTTATAATAACAATCCGAAAATTTTCGTCTTGAAGAATCACGCGAAAAATTATGATTTTTTACTTGCGTAATCGGGGTTTCTATTAAATATTCAACCATGTTTGAAGTCAAAACTTCTGGTCAAAGTCCTGGGTCATCTTTGGGAAGAGCTGGTGCTGGTGTTGATCTTTCTTTTGGTGGCGGCGGTGTATCAAGCGCAGGTCCAGGCAATTCTTTAGGCGCATAATACAAACACACAAATGAGTAAATATCGCCATTATTATAGGAACCAAATGCATTTTAAATGCATTGATATATTTATTTAAAATTTAAATAAAATGCTGAATTTTTTATAGCTTTTAAAAATATATACATATCTTTAAAAAAAGCACATACCACTGGACACGTTTTTTAATTCCTCACTTTCGTAAATCTCTGCCTCGACACCTAGCGATTGTTTTGATGTGGACGGTGCCGAAGACACAAAATATTGCTGTATTTTTGCATGTGGCATTCTTATCACGCTCTTCTTCTCGTTTGCGGTTTTTTATTAAATTCTGGTAGCCAGACAATTTCTTTTTTTTATCACTTATCACAATATTCACAAATTATTAAGTATCGCAAAAACACAAATACTAAAACAACTCTCGATATTGCACCATGCACTCACTTTCGATAACTGATAATTCTTTTTGGTCATCTGCTCGATAAACTCAAAAATTTGTTTTGCATTTTCTCAGTATTTATAAAATGTTTTATTGGGCTTTATTTTATTGAAGGGCAATAAGGCTTTGAAAGATAGCCTTTGAATAATTCCTACGATATCATTAAAATGTATTTAGCGCATTTGCATTCATCTAAATTCCAAAATACTGACAAACTGCTGAGATGAAAAATTGTAAAAATGACAGGAGGTTGCTAAATTTATTTTTTATGTAATTTGATAATTGAGTTTAAAATTACAGTCACAAAAAATATCTAAAACGTAAAAACATTTTTTTTGCTACCACATTTGTAGCTTTTATCCGGTCTAAAATCTGAGAGCGGCGCCTTTATCACCTCGGCGCCGTCGGGCGTCGCCCGACTTGCCCATATGGACGGCTCGGCACTCCTTGAACATCAAAATCGCTCAACTCGTTAAAAAGTCATAACTTTTCATAAACTTGTGTTTTTTTTTTCGAGAAGATTGAAACAACACAAAAAAATAACTTCTTTATCTCGAGGAGCTCAAAGCAGCAGAAAAATATTATTTTTGTGTCCGGAGTTAGCAAGAAGTTGCAAAAGGATCGCCTGCAAGGTCGTTTTTTTATAATTCAAAATCATTTAATATGTTGGATATTATCGTTCTCAAAACACTTTCTGTATAGTTTAAGAGTATTCAGTACTCATTTACTTAACTTTTGTAATTTTTGTGGGTTGCTAATAAAAAAATAGCAATATTTTTTAGTCTACCAAATTAAATATTGAAAAAACCCTACAAAAAATTCATAAAATATATCTGCAAAAAATGTAAATAGGTAACAATTTTGGCAGAATTTCGCGTACTGTTTTTTTAATATACTAAATAGAACCTAATCTTTGTGAAATCAGTCTAAAAAATCGGCGAATAAGGAACAAACAATATCGTTTTATAGACAAACAAACTTTAAAAATCTACGTTTAACAAACTAACAAAATATAAATTTCCTAATCAAAAAAAGTAACAAGCAGATTTAAGAACAAAATTAATGGATCACTCCCCGTAACTTTTCTGACAAATAAAAAAAAGTTCAATCAAATCGCTAAATTAGTGAAAAGTTTGCGCGTACAAACATTAAAAAAACGGATTAAACTTATAACCTTAATACCACTGTGGACTTAGGCCCTTTGAAATAATGAATTATTGCAAGTTTAATTGTACATTAAGCATTTATTTGTTTAAGAGAAAAACTTTGATTAAAGCTAAAAATTTTCCACATTTTCTTTTATACCTATCAGGACTTAGGCCAATGGGTTTAACGATCCTTTTAACATTAAAAAATTTATACTTTTAACTGGCAGTAGTGAAAAAGTTGTAGAGGGTTGTTAAGATTTTTCACATTTTCACATTGAGTTTTCACCCCTTTGGGACCGTCTAAAAACAATGTTATTAAGAAAATTGGTACATTCCTACTATTATTTTTTTGAATGGCACACGTGAGAAAGACGTTGCTGTGCACACTAGACAGACGTGGTTGAAAATAGTTTAGTTTCTACCGGTCTAGATGGCCAAATAGATTTTGCTTTTGTTAAGTGTATGATATGGTCCATCTAAACGAATATTGTTTTTCTGTGTATGGTTATGCAAAGCGTTTAGAAAGTCAGTACATATTCTTTGTGTCACACTCAATTAACCTTGGTGATTGTCAGATGGCATATAGTTCACACACGGATATCCGGTTACTTCCGATGGAATGGTCCTAGATGCATTTTAATAATGTAAGCATATACTCTTAGTATTATACGGGTTTTAGATATTGCACTAGTATCGATAGAAGTTTTTTTAATCGAAATGTTACACGATTGATTCTTTTAAAACTTTTATAGTTAAAAATTTTACCAATTGTCAAAGGATTCGCTTAATCTGAATTCTTGACATTTCATCATTTTTTGGAACATTATTCATAATGGTAGACCGGTTTCAAAACATCATATTAGTGTTATCTGTATCTTTCACAGAACTTTATATATTGGATGTCCTATTGACACTGATATTAATTACCGTTGGTGAAGTAAATGAATAGCAAAAAAGTGTTAGGAAGGACTTAGTTTTAAAGCAACCTAGTACAGTTATTTTGGGTGAAATCGAATGGTTTAAGTGTATGTAGTTTTACTAGCAGTTAAATGGTCAATTTTAGACATGATTTAAAATATAAAAATTTGAATTATATTGATCACCTCTGCTCATTTACATCTTGCCATAGATTTAAAGATGTTAGATAGTATTGTAGCATGGTGCTTAAAAAATAACCTTAACAAATAACTATTGTAGTTTAATGCTCATACAGCATATTTAATCGGAAGAAGTGTGTGAGAGATTTTAAATACAAGGTAGGGGGTGCTTAAATTATGGAGAGTGGATGGAAAGATCTGGGAGTGAGTTCCGATAGTGGACTTCGTTATACAGATCACTATAAAGCAACCATTAATAAAACCTAACCTATGCTGAAGAATTTCAAGTGATTTTAATGATTTGTGTATTTTAAAAATGTTTTTTGTAAACTAAGTATGGTCAATATTAAAGTATTGTTGTTTGGTCTTATTATTACTATATAAACACAAATTAAAAATCGCCTTTACTACTAATAACATAAATATGATCAATAAGAAAATGTTAAATGGACGGTAAACAGGTAACACATCCGTTTTAAATATCAAAATTTTTATATACAATTTACTGAAAATATTCTGAATCGAACAATTTTCTAGACTTCAAGATGCATTTCTATTATTAAAAGTAAAAATCACAATTTATAAAATAGTTATTTATGAAACAGTTCGTGAAGTATGCTTTTTGCGCACGCACGCGATGTTTAGAGCACGAGCGAAGCGAGTGCTATATATCGCGTAAGTGCGCAAAAAGCACTTCACGCACAGTTTCATACAATATTTTATCTACGATAAACAAATAAAAAATAATTACAAATTCAAATTTAAAAATTTAAACTACAGCACTGTCAGGATAACTTTTGTTGAAATTTAATGCTCTCATAGCAACACCATGACAACGCGAATGCTAAGGATATTTGATTATATGAAGGTGTGTCAAAAACAGTGCGAAAAAGTAAATCCCATTTAAAATACATTGTTACTTCACGCACTGCTGTCTATAATGACAGTTTTCACGAACTAAAAATTCATACATAATATGAGTAGATAAAGATCTTTTTATCGTAAAAAGTTTTTTTTACTGCTTTATAGGTCACATTACTGTTATATAAATTATTTTGTTACCTCAATTTCTATATTATGTGGGAATTTTGTAATCGATTTAAAACTCATATCAATCAGAAATTGTATCAAAATCTCTATGTATATGCCTAAACACACTTGAAACATGCATTGTCATCCAGTTTTTAGCTATCCATAAAATTTCAGAGCTCTAGGTGGTGGGAAAAAAGGTTTAAATTCGATTACAAAATTCCACCCAGAAGGACAAAAAGAAAGAAAAAGAGACAAAGAATATGACGAAAGTAAAAAACTTTCTATTTTCCCATTAAAAATTTAGAATTTCTTGAAATTGTGTCAAAATCTCTATATATGCCTAAACACACTTGAAACATGCACTGTCATCCAGTTTTAAGCTATCCTTAAAATTTCAGAGCTCTAGGTGGTCGGAAAAAAGGTTTAAATTCAATTACAAAATTCCACCCAGAATGACAAAAAGAAAGAAAAAGAGACAAAGAATATGACGAAAATAAAAACTTTTTGTAATTCAGTTGCGAAATATCATAATTTTGACACTCATTCTAGATACAAAATGTTGTTCATTTTGTCACTTGTATTCATTTTGTCACTTGTTTTCATTTTGTCACTCTTTGATAAATGTAATGGTTATCTCCATAGCAACAAACAAGGATGGCTTTGATACTATCTAGCAGAAATAGGCCGACGTTAAATAATAACCAAGTAAAATAAATTCAAAATGAAAATAAAGCTGCATTACAAAAAATCTTGTATATAAACACGATGCAAAACACTGTGTATTTTGCAACTAGTTATATAAATAGCATAGCTATTCTATTTTCCCATATAAAATTTAGAATTTCTTGAAATTGTGTCAAAATCTCTATATATGCCTAAACACACTTGAAACATGCATTGTCATCCAGTTTTTAGCAATCCTGAAAATTTCAGAGCTCTAGATCTAGATGATCGCGAAATAGGTTTAAATCGTTACAACATTCCCCCCGGAATGACAAAAAGAAAGAACACAACGAAAATAAAAAAAAACTTTTTAAAAAATAGGTAAATATGCATAAGGGCTATTTCGTAGTAAATAATAAAAAAACATGCGATATTCTCAAAGAACCAACAACATGTTTTAAATAGTTTTATAACCAAACTAAAAATAAACAGACGATGAATTAAAAAAATGGTTGCTACATGTTCTTTCCATTTATTTCTAAATTTATATTCTTGTAAATACGACGAACAGAAAGCTCGTACGATTCCAAACTGTCTTCTTTGGAAAAACAATGTCTTGTAAATTTTTTACAAAATCTATTCTTTCAGCCCAGTAACGAGAGATAAAATGAAACTGTGCTAGATCTCTCTTTTATTTATGGAACAAATTACGGTGGCGCAATAGTAGCAAAAACAAAGATTTCAAAAACAGCTCTATTAATTATTTATTAGAGTCAGATACAAAATGAAAAAAATACTTCTGATTTATTACAGTGCATTTTTTAAATTAATATATCATAGACAAACATACTTTCGAAATCTAATTGTTTATAAAAATCTAATCATTATCGATGTTATTTCAGTAGTTTTATAGGTTATATTTAATAAATTACATTTCACTACGTACATAGTTGATATTTGAAATACTGCAAATTTTTCAACTACTCAATTCACGAAAACTATAAATTTTTTCAACCCAGCACACTTTACTCTGTTTAAAACCGCTAAATTTATACCATTTCTATTGTCTACACGAGCGCCATTTCGGTGAATTTTCGAATTATAATTTGCTGTCCTCCATTCAAGGCGGATCTCATTTTTTTTACACTCCATACTTGTATCTTAAATAACAATAACCACACTACCAGTTTGGTTAAAGAGTACGGGGATACGCATGCCCAAAACTATCCCCCAATTAGAGTGAGATGGTGTTTCATTTTATCTCTCTGTCATTACTCGGCTCGCGTTCAGAGCATTAAAGGCTGCCTTTAGTTAGTATATGCCCGAAAGATCTACTCGTATTTACAACCCCTTACCGCTGGATAATTTGAAGCACATTTTCTGTTTTTCTTTTACGTACTTTTATTGGAAATTACTTGAATTGAAAGTATCCAAATATCCAGTTTTTCCTGTCTTGTGGTTAGCATATATTTGGCTTTATTTTATTTTTACAAATTTGGTTCTCCTAGTTTTATCCAAGCCAACAATTACTATAAGGTTGTCTACAAAAACTGCATCACTCAACTAGTTTGTGTATCCCTCAAATATTTAGAAAACCATTTCAACACCAAAAAGACTATTTTTTTTTATAATTATTTGTGATTTACAAAAGTAAGAGAGGGAAATACTATATTTTTAAAGTTTCCTACTTTAGTAAACCTCACAGCGACGCAGTCTATAGTTCATTGTTTTTCGTAGATCTACACTCACCGGCACTAAAAACGGACACTTTTGACCAAATTTGAACTTTGAACACTTTTTTTGTTTCTGACCGATTTTAATGATTTTTTCAACAATTTGTAGCTAGATGATTCGCTTTTAAAATCTAGTCTTTAAGTAAAAAAGTCCTCGTATGTCATTTTTTACGACGAAAACCAAAATGTTGTTTTTGGCTTAAGTTTGAAATTCTGAAGGGTCATTTAACAGGGAACGGAATTTAAGTGTTCAATTATGGTGTGGGCCAGCATTTATATGGAATCAGGAACAGATATTTATCTTGTTCACGGGGAAGCTATTAATTCTGTAAGGTACATATATGGATCTAATGGTCTAAAAATACTTAAATAATGTCAACATCGCCCATATGGAATGGCCACTACACAATCCAGATCTAAATCATATCAAACAGCATATTATTTCCATTCGATTTTTTAAGATAAGGCCGTACCATCCTTGAATTGAAGAAGGAAAGAATTCCTGAAGATAGATAGTCAAGGCTCCACCGATATAGATAAGATAAGAGAAATAATTAATTATTATTTTTTTTTAAATTTCTTAACTTTAACTTGATTTAATAAATCATCCTGAAACTGATTTTTGCATTTTATTTGTTTGTCTGTACTTTTGCGCCCTGAATTAATGTTTTGGAGAGAATTGATAAAACTCAGAAGGAAGCCAGGATCCCAGGAGCTAGCCTAGGGTAAATTAGAAACTCTAGAAAAATTGCGGCGAGCACTACTGGAGTAATGGACAGCTATTCCTTAGTAGAATATAAGCCCTTTAGTGTAAAGCATTAAATTACTTTAAAGTGTAAGCGTTTACTTAAAGGCTGGGTATCTCCAATAAAAATTAAGATAACAAATTGAAACAAAAAACAATCTATTGAGAGAAAAAAGGAGTCTTGACGGTTACATACTTTTTAAATTACGTACCCTGTTAAATGACTTTACAGAGTATTTCAAATTTAAGCCAAAAAACATTTTGTTTTTACTCGTATAAAATGGCATAAGAGGACCTTTTTCACCTTAGAAGTAGGTTATTAAGTCCAACAACCTAGCTATATTTAAAAAAAAAATCATTAAAATCGACCAAAAAGAAGTTATAAACCTTTTAATTGAATTAAAAGTTACCATTTTTTCATGCCAGTGAGTGTAATAATATAGGCAATATTTAATTTGTTAAGACCCAGTCTATCACTTCTGCATATTTACCAAAGAATATGTATACATCAATTAAAACTATTAAGAAAAATTAATTAAAATCTATTTAATATAACAAATAACTCGAAAGTAATTTCTCAAATATATAAAATAACTTCTCTTGCAAAACTTTCGTACTTGCCAAAAGCTTAATTAGAAAAATCTCCACTTCGTATCTAGAATGGCACAAAGAAACAAAACTTCTGACAGGAAAATTAAACGACCTCTAGAGAAATTTATTATAAAAAGAATAAAGTCTATAAAGACAGATCAAAAGAATATATGTGACGTGGGTAATTAACGTGATGTATGAACAAAGTTTCTTGGATGTTACATGAAGTATTTTAAAGATCAACTATTTGGAACAAACAAAACAAGATTAAATTATAAAAAAAGTACAACGCTCAATCATACAAGAATAAAGAAAATTAAGTTTTATTTAGGTAAAATTAAATAGATCGGAGAATTATTAAAATTAAAGTTGCATTTTGAAATCTACACCATCCAACTTACTTAAATACCTAATTCTAACATGTTAATCCAATTGGTACAAACTTCAGTTCGTTTTAGATTTGTTATTATTTTTTTATATTAAGACAAGCAAAGTTTTAAAATTAGTATTTATAACACTATTATAAACCATTTTAAAAAATATAACCAACTATAATTAAATACAACATTACATGAGTCATTATTACAAGTTAAATTTCTTTGCTATTACTTTTATAAATTCCATTAAACAAATCTAATAATTAAGTAATTACTAAAACTTTCCTTGTCTCGTATAAAAACAATGTATTTATTTGGCTATCTAAAGATATCACAAAGTAGTGGTCCTGTTCTGAATGGCATCTGGTAATGTTCTGTTCACCACATCTGGACTATTTGGACTAGCGATTTCACAATCGAACTTCCAAAGGATTTTATCTGAGACGTTGACAGGTTGAAGCCCGCTCTGGACCACATCGCAGGTGTTTTGGGATGCGCTGCTACGACTGCGTCCCAAGGTTGCGCTCTTGGCTGCGCCCAAATCTGGACAGTGTAGCTCTGCTTTATAATTTAGCGTTGCTGATTTCTGAGGTCTGAAAATAATTATTTTGTAATTAAACGACTACTGTTTTCTCAATAATTTTAACAGTACCTGGGACAAACTGGGCCTCCACAGCAGTCCCTAATGGCGTTGGATGAACATGTGAAGGTTGAATAGCCTCCACCTTGAAGTCGTCGCTAGGTATCTACCTCATAATTTATTGGAGATCGTTTAACATCCAACATAGGAAGCATAACTCCCTCCTAAAAATATGATATTAATGATGTAATTGTTTATTGTTGCTAACAACTAACTTACAAGAGTCTCAAAAAAATAAAAAACATAAGTAAAACAATGTAACTTATACCATTATCAAATGTAATTAATTTTTGAAGTGAAAACAACTTTATGCGGGATTCATTTTATAAAAGCCATCCGACATTTAGTCACCGATCGTACTGCAGCCTAATTAGACTTATTTTGATTCTTCTATGTGTTTATGACACCCATTCTAGGATCTTAGTATTCTGTAATAATTTATACGGCTAAGTATGGAAGTCATATGCTTATAGAGTCACTCTGGACTCTTCAGAAATGGGCTGTCTCCTGCGATCCAGTGACTCGTAATGACAGAATTTTTCTGTAGTTAAACAGTCTCTGTAATGAATCGAGCGAATTCATTCTTGTTTTACGCTGTGTTTCAGTTTTTTTGACTGTTCAATATTTATTCTGCTATGTACTTAACCAGTGATTTGTACCCAGTGATGGTCTTGTTGTCTACGGATCCAGCCTCCAGTACTTTATGCTACTCTTGGAGCTGACTCTGAAACGTAGAATGTGATGGCTAATCCTTTTTTATCAAGTTTTTCAGCCTGCTCGTTGCCCTGTATTCATCTATGTTCTGGCACCCAAACTAGTTAAACACTATTATGTTCCAGCAGAATACCAGAGTTTTACTCAGCACACATTAATACAGCATATCTTCAAGACGCTTAAATTTATAAGCCCTTAAATTTTTTTTATTGTAGAATGCAAGAATGTATATCTGCCTAAAACAAAAGTATGTCCCCAGAGAGACAGAAATGTGTCTCGGAAGTAAATTCCAGCTCTTGAACCCTCTTCACTTTTAGATCTATCTGTGTACCAGGTGCAACCCTGAAGCTTTGTCATTCTTCATCTGATTTATATCTAGCTAGAATGTTTTATTGGGCAGGTACTTGTATTCTTATATTATATACCAGTTTTCTGCTTTATTTTATTGTGTCTTGATATAACAGAAAAACTGCTGATGTTCTTACAGCATTTAGAAGCTCATACTTGCACCACTTTTCAAAACAATTTGAAGAGGAGGAAATCCTAAATAAGCTTCCATTGCTGGTGGCGTGGTTTTTCTCAGAGCTCTAGTTATGACAAGGCAGCAAATTTTTGAAGGATGCTTAGCATGATGATAACATTTTTTTATTGAATCTTTGGCAACCATACCAAAGGCACATATGAGAATGTTGATTAAAACTAAATGTTATAGATACAATATAACATGTCTGGTTTTAAAACCCACGTGTTGCCGTAAGTGCGTATGAGCATCATTAAATTGGTTATCGCCCTCTTGGTTATTTTGCTGATGCTGATTCCAGGTAACCTTTGAGTAATATCATCTCAAGGTACTTAACCTTCTTAAACTTGTCGAACGCATCCCGGATATTTTAAATAAAAAAAAAGAAAGACACTATTATATATGTAATCGAGAACGTTAGGTAACTAATTACAAATGTAAAGGTATGTTTGTTTATAACCGACAATCTAGGAAAGCTTTCGATCCATTGCTTTCAAATTTTCATTAAGCATATTAACATTTAACCTTAGATAGCAACATAAGGATAATTTTCTGGCGTTAATCAAAGCTCTTTTAGGCAACAGCTTAAGTGTACAAGCATTTTTTTAAATCATTGGATGGTGATAGGTCAAAATAGAAAGAAAACTTTTTTATATAATTAAATAACTCATAATTAATATTAGTTATAGAAAATGACTAATTCTATAGGAGCTTTAAAATATTATACTGTTTATTCAAATATGTTTTCTTAAATGAATATTTTTTTTAACGTCAGCATAAAGTTTTCACTTCTGTAGGCATTTCTCCCAAAGTGGCACACGTGTTTTTTGTCAGTTGTGGTTTCTCTCTTTATTCTGAAGTTATCTTTCGTTATACTAGTATGTATCGTCTGCATATTAACGAAGTAAGGAATTTTTAAGAACCACTTCAGCAGATAATAATGCATGAATGGTAGGACCGTTCCGGAAGTCATATTTCTATTTTTTTTTATTTACCATCTAGAGTGAAAAAATGAATTAGAAATGAATTTAACTTCAAATTTGGACTATGTAGATATAATGACTTATTTGTTTATAAAAAGTTTAATTTATTTCTTTGATATCAGTTTAAAATCAAGAATTATCAAGTTAATAGAAATAAATCAAACCACTTTAAAAAGGGATCTGCTTGGAAATTACCTTCAAATTCAGACATGAAAACAAAATCTATGGTAAAAATCATTTATTATTCTTAGTTACATTCCGAAATTGAATGAATTATATGGCCATTTTTGTTTCAATTTATGGTTTGGTCTTACCAATACGTAATATGTAACCTAATAATTTTGTTGCATAAAACAAAGTAAATGTAAATTTTTTATGTCTAAATATGAATTAACATAATATAGCAAGTGATTGAGTAAATAGTGCCCAATATTTTAATTTCGTTGTTTGTTAAAGTTGTTGTCTAGTTGAATTATTGTAAGATTTTTTAGATTAATTAAAATACTACAATAGGTAGTATAGATTTTTTTGTTTTTTCATCGATATCCGATCCCTGGAACAATCATAATTGTTTATATTATTCTAAATCGTAAAATATATACGCATCCAAAGAACTCCAGATGCGGTTCTGTACATAAAATGCTTATAATGGATTCAAACGAGCTGCGTAAACTATGTGTAGAAAGTCACCAAAATCGTAAGTGGACCAACTGATATAAGTAAATTAAACTGTATTACTTCTTTATACTGGATTAAATAATAGAACATTTAGTAAAATTTTGAACTTACTCCATTAAGATGAGGTAAATCGAGTGCAGCTGGCACGTAGGTAGTTGCAGGACTGCACCTTGTACATGAACGCCTTAAGGCAGGCCTCTGCCGTGAACCGTGACAGCGAACTGCAAATCTAAGTTCTTCTGCCATTTCCGAGCAAAGTGATTGCCTGTCTGTCTGAGCATTTTTTTTGCTGTTCCAACAAAACTCTAAAATTGCAACTAAAATAGCTAAAGCTAAACCACAAAGAAGAACAACAAACACTCCACCTAAAAAAAGTAAAGTTTAGATTTATTTTTTAGATCGACAAAGGAGAAAATAAAAACTGATTTTGATTAAAAAATAACCTTTGCTTGTAAACTAAAATTTAATTTCGGTTATTTGTACCTAGTTAGAAAAAGTTGTTTTGTTTAAACAAGAAAATATTGAACACAAAATAAATCTTTTTATTGTTTATTGCTTGAAGTTTGAAAGTACCTACAAAATTGTTTTATAGAACTTCTACTGTATATCGATAATGATAAAATTTTACTTATTAACAGAACAAACCTACAAAAAAATATATTTGAATGTTATATCTAAAATTTTACTTAGTAAGACAGTTTAAGATTTCTAAATTCAAAAATTTTACAGTTTTTATTTCTGCAATAAAAAATAACATCATTCTACTAATCATTTTAGTATAGTGTAATGTAAACAGCCAAAAATCTTACTTACCTATATTTTCTACTCCTAACGCATTTGCTTTTGATTCTTTACTTTTATCATCTCTAGTACACACATCTCCAGTGTTTTTCCACCACTTATCATATAAAATTTGTATTACACCTTTTTCTTGTAATTCAAGTATAGCTAATGAAATTTTATCCCTCCAAGGGCTACCCTTGGGTGTAGCAATTCCGTAACCTTTTGAATCCAACAGACCACCAATTTGAGTTAAGTTACAATCTCTTTGAACTGCATAATCGAGCATTGTAGATTCCATGAGAAATGCATAATTACCTTCAAGCACTCTCTGAAATATTTAGTTATCACATAAGTCATGTTTCCAGATATCACTTTTTAGTTAATTGATTTCAATTATTTAAGAAAAAAACATTATACTCTGAAAACCACATAACCTAAAATATTGATTGTAAATAATTCGCATTGTCAAAAATGAGCCGTGGTTAAAAGTCCGTTCACGTAAAGACAATTAATGGCCTTTTTGGTAATGCTTATTCAGATACCTCAGTATTTAGGATTTTGTGAAATCCCATTCTACATAATAAATCTAAATGATAAAACACAAATTATAAAAATATTCCTTTTATTGAAACAGTAAAAAAAAATTGTTTTGAAAAATCATTATCAAAATGAAAATTTTGAACTATATAAATACCTTAACTCCATCCTCATAAGTTTTAACAAATACTGGAGGTTTTCTGCTTTCCATAAATCTCCACATTTTTTGATATATACCAATTTTAGAGTCCTGTAATTAGAAAATATGAGTAAACTGTATTGTCATTAAAAATGTGGTTCTTTCTTTAATAAAATTCGTTTCTTTTTAATTTGCAGAATTAAATGCAATCCTACATATTTAATGATATTTAGCTCATCTTTACATTTTTTAAATAAATATAGTTGTTATCAGTATGATTTTCTACAACCTATAGGTACTAAGATTTTTCTAGGTTAATGCGAACATTATGTTATACCCTATGGTTATACCTACCTACCGATGGCTAAAGTGTAAAGTCGAATTTTCTGCAAACTGCAATTACATTTTTAATAATGCTTTCCGGTTTAGGTTTCTCAAGACATAAAACCATATAATTGCACCTATTTTTAATGTGTGTATTAAACTTTTCCTTAAATCATTTTGTAATGTTTTGACATAAAAATACTCAACCATTTAAGACAATATATTTTTCCTTCATTAGATAATTAATAAAATATACAACCAGTAAATAATAATAGCTATAATTCTCAAGAAATATTTACAAACCAAGCCGTGTGAGCGGCGAAGGAGTATTATTCCAAAAGAATAGTAGTCTTTCTAAGTTCAGTCCTGGGCCTTTTTTGCTTGGAATATTGTTAAAAGAAAGCGAACTTTTTAAAAATTTGGATTTCGGTAGTATTTTTATTTTATTTAATGAAGTCCTCGTAGGATAGACCTAAATACAAATGTACCAAGAACATCTAATGGGGCAGAATAAGAGCCAATTTATTAATTTGGGATTTAAAGGATTGCAAGTTAGGGCGAGTGGGGAAGACGTGGGAAGGTAAGGAGTTCCACAATCTGGTGACCCTAGGGATAAAGGAACGATCAAATCGATCCGTTCTCGATATCTGACACTGAACAGTGTAAGGGTGCATGGAGTTGGCACGTCGCGTTGCACAGGCTTGTCTGGCAAGTGGAGGCATTATAGAGCGGAGTTCTTCTGAGCAAAATCTGTTTATGTATCGGTAAAACAAGGAAAGATCAGACACTGCTCTTCGTTTCTGGATTAAATATCCCTAAATTTTGAGCTTGTGTGTATATCCATATCAGCTTGTGTAACACTTAAATTAAAATTCGGTTAAAGAGTCTATCGCGTCACCACTTAAACTGAGCCCAGTAGGGTGCTAATAAAAGAGCAATAAAAAAGACCTTTTGGCCTACCCTCACTGCATGTGGCTGTATGCATTCACGATTTTACAATCTATTGCCACGTACTTTTGATGTAATAAAAGAATTAAAAATAAAACAATAAATTTAGAAAAATTAATCAATTACTTCAAATAGAAGTTCAACTCCAGCTGAGATCGGTAGGTAAGTGATTTCTCTACTGGCAAATTAGTGCCCAGCTCAGCCGTAGAGGGTAAGTACAAAAATAATAGTGAGTCGCGCCACCGATTTGAACGGTTAAAATCGGAAACCCCCGTTGTTCCAGGCACTGACCTTTCTCATTGGAGATAATTAAATAAATTAAGAATCTTAATCAAGGTTAATTGAGCTGCAAGTTTAAGAACGTTAAAGTGAGCTAAAAACAAAATATCTTTAAAACTAGACCCTCCTTTAATGATCCAAAATTACTGTGGTTAATCTAAATTACAAGTTCTATACACTAGCGCAGAACAATGGTATAAATATGAAAGTAAAGAAAAGATTATCTAAATAGTGTGATCACACGCATGACTTAAAATTAAAATCTACAATTAACGACTTAAATCTACAAGTTACAATGGCTTATAGCTTATCTGCTAATCCTGTAGTCGATTTTCTCCAGTCCTTGGCTTCAAATGCTTCACAACTAAAAGGCCTGAACCAAAAATTATCTAAGCTTGTACCAAAAATTAGTCCCGTACCAAAAATTAGGCCTGTACCAAAAATTAGGCCTGTAACAAAAACTTGAGCCCGTTCCAAGGATTTCAGCCCGTACCAAGAACAAATTAGGCTTGCTCCAAACAAATAAGCCCGTACCAAGAACAAATTAGGCTTGCTCCAAACAAATACCAAGAATCCTAATGTACTAGGGTTTTCCTCTAAAATCGTGTCACTCCAGCTTGGTAAAAGAGTGTAGAAACGAATTCGTTGCTAACTGTACTGATACGATCTACCACCGTCGCACTAGGGCTGCAACTCGCCGGACTTGTATGGTAGCTAATTAACTGAACAACTCGCTGATTGTACCGTGATCTCTCCACAGAAGATTTTATAAAATCCCGATACGCGGTTTGTCCATTGAATTACTCCAAAAATAACTACAGAATCTAACTCCAACAACGATTCGAATGGACAATAAGGTTTAGTTTCAAAAATCCAAAATCAATTGTTACGGATGCAACGTGATTTAAAATTTAAACCGAAAATTCTTCTGACTTCCTCAAATAAGTGCTCAGGTCGAAAGCAAATAGCAAAATGGCTGAGACAATCGCTTCCTTTCGACGAAATATGACAACCCAAAGATGGCCTCTAACCATTTAATTCTTACCTCCTAAACTACTGTACGACCAGTAAGAGAAGAAGTGACAGCCAGCGGTTTACAAACGTCAGCGGTAATAATTTAATAACAACAAATCTTATATTACTTGTCATAGTAACACCATAATTCTCAATAGGTACCCAATTTCTCGTTCGTCCAATCTTTAATATGTCAGATGCCAATATAACGAATCACCTGACTGCAGACAACAACATACTGATTTTTACGACCAGAAAAAAAAAGAAGAGTTTGTCAGTTAGTTGATTATAAGCAAAAGTGACAGTAATTTTAAAGTAAACAACAACAATAATTTGTGACCTGAATATAATAAATAGATGGTGATTCAAAGTAATATTAGTAACAATTTGTGGCCAGAATATAATAAATAAACGGTGATTACCTACGAACAACCAAGAATCAGCTTATTTTCAATTCTGAATGCTACGTTTAACCCTAATTCTGGTGTATTCGTACAGTAAGTAGATACTAATGTTATCTTTTAGAACTATTATTCTTAGAGCAAATTTAGCCCGTGACACTATTGTTTATATTTAACAAATATATGTGTTTAATTTTTTATAAATAAAAATAAATAAATATCAAAAACGTTAAGATACCTAATTATTTTCTGATTTCAAACCTATATAATACTTACGCAAAATTTTGTAGTTGACACCAAAATATTCTAAATTACACTGAGAAACAAACAAGAGATAATCTCATAATGAGGTTTTGAAAATAATATTTTGATTTCTTTTTGCATGTTGGTGATGGGTATATTTATGACTTTTAATAGTATTAATATTTATTAACAAGTCCTGTTAGATACAGGCGCTAAAGGTATTTAATGTTATATTGGGTGTTGTTTGTTTCTCAGTGTAATTTAGAATATTTTGGTGTCATATCTGTAAACTACAAAATTTTGCGTAAGTATTACCTATATATGGTTAAAATCAGAAAAAAATTATCTTTACGTTTCTGATATTTATTTATTTTTATTTATAAACAATTAAACACATATATTTGTTAAATATAAACAATAGATTGTAAAATCGTGAATGCATACAACCATGTGCGGTGATGGTAGGCGAAAAGGTCTCTTTTATTGCTCCTTTATTAGCACCCTACTGGGCTCAGGTAAGGGGTGATGCGAAAGACTCTTTTTCCACGACTGTAAGACATATTTATCAAAGCTTTTAACAAAAGCACGACTTTTATTTAAATGAGTGAATCACAGAACCTAAAAGAACACTTTCCGCCTCTCAGTAAAACCTTGCAACATTATGTTACTACTTAAAATATTATAGTCCACCGCGCAGAACACTTTTTTTAAAATGTTTAATACATACTTGAAATTTTGTGTATAGCTTCCTATTGACGAGTCCGACAAAGTTTGAAATTATCTAAATTTAAAACTGCTGTTGTTTTGAGCTAGAAATTTTGAAAAACATGGATTTTCTGAGTAGTGGTTTTTTAATGCATATATGCTTCATTTTAACCCAATTGGTTGCCAATTTAATAAAAAATATAAAAAAAAATTTTGTCCGACAAAAATTCTGCTGCGAAATTTACGAAGTTTTTTAATATATACTAGCTGACCCGGCGAACTTCGTACCGCCTACTAATGTTTTTTTACCATTGTTCCAAATTTTTACGGTTTTGTAAATAATCAATTAGATATGTCATATATTAACTGCGCCACCTTATGGTGGCGTCATAGCACTTAATTACGCAAGAATTGCTAATGTAAATTTATACTATCTCAACTGCGCCACCTTACGGTGGCGTCTTAGTAAGGATCACTCTTTTAAATATATGAAATAGCTGTACACGGCGCGCGTTGCTACGCCAACAACTAAAATAAATTTAAGAAAAATAAAAGATGAAGAGATAGAGAAGGAAAGAAAGTTTATAGTTTTGTTTCACTTATCGCACCAAAAATATATTTTTCGAACTTATATTTATATGAAATCGTATAGATATCTATTAATCAATATTGAATTTAATACATGGAAGCTTTATTTAATTAAGTAACCACGTTTCCGAACAAACGATGCTCTTTCAATTATATAGTCTATGGCTGTGAATGACATTGACATTCGTTACGCGCGCTTTTTAAAATATGCAAAATTAAATGTCTATTTTTTAATATTTCTGAAAGATTTTCTTAATATTTTCTTCCGTAAAAATCTTCTCCTAATAATAACAAATACAACACAAAAAGAATTACAAAAATCGGTCCAGCCATTCACGCGTGATGCCATGACCAAGGAAAACGGGTTTCATTTTTATATATATATAGATAATAGTTATTTATGATATGAGTGTTAAAAGTGAGGTTTTATTTTGTGAGTGAAAACGTTTGTGAAATGAGCGGAGCGAATTGAACAATTTCACGAACAAAATAAAATCACTTTTAACACAAATACCATACAATGTTTTTTGTACAACTTCCCTATTTTGATAATGAAACGAGCGAATTTGCAATGACAATAAACCAAACCGTGTTAAAAGTAAACTAAACCGTGTTAAAAGTAAACTTGTTTACATGGCAACGTGTTAAAAGTATTTTTAACACGCTGCTATGTAAACAATCGTTTTTAACATTGTTTGCTATCATTAAAAGTGTCACTTTTAATGACAGTTGTACAATAGTATATTGTAATACAAGTGTTACAATGACAGAGGTTTCGTAGTACGAGTTCAGTTTGTGAAACGAACCGCGAAGCGGTGAGTTTCGCAAAGAACGAGTACTACAAACCGTCATTGTAACTCGAGTGTTACATACTATTTTTTATAATGAACTTTTAAAAGTATAAAAAAAAGTAAAATGAGTGTTTTTCGAAATATTTATTTATGTTGGCAATCTTGACAGTTTTGACACTTGTCAGTTTTAATGATTTTAAATTAGAATGTTTGTCAAATTTGTATAAAATATTCCGAATTTAGCAATAACGCTGATAATGTAGTTAATAATTTACTACAACATACTTCTTGATTTACTACCTGAACTCTTTCGTTGAAAATCAGTGCAGTGCAACCAATTATGTAAAACAAAAAGTTACCAAAAACAGTGTTACAATGAATCTATTTCGATACTGTTTTTAGTGTCGAAATAGACACTTTGTGAACGTGAATTATAAAAAAATTCATTTTTACACAATTTGTGTATAATTTTTTTGCTGTCCGACAGCTTAAATATGACGTTTTGACGAGATTATTTCTAGCTCGAAAAAGCAGCAGTATTAAATTTAGATAATTTCAAACTTTGTCGGACTCGTCAATAGTAAGCTATACACAAGGGAGCACCCAAATTCCGGTACGGTCAGACCTTTTTATTAAAATTATGAAATTATTATAGATGCAAATTTTATGGAAACAACATTTATTTAATTACAAAAATACATATATTATCCAAATCTAAACTACAACTAATTACAACTGTTAAACAAACATCGATGAAAATTTGCCAGAGTCACATTTAACAAAATGTACCTAAACGAGAACTTTTCCCACTTTTGTACTCTTGTATTTTATTATTTGTAAATTTTTGTTTTTTGTAAACTTTCTAACGAATTGGCCTTAATTGGTAAATTTTTGCTGTATTAAATTTTATATAACAGTTTGCCTGCATGTTTTTCAGAGCCTCAATGTGTATATTTGGATGCGGACTGCCGCAGTAGGAATTAAATTTCGAATGAAATGATTCGCAAGTGTTTGTGGTTCGCCAAAGGGCGGCTGTATTCGCTGCCTATATTGTAGGAGGAAAAAGAGATTCCTCATCAATGTAGGTCTCTACTAAATAGTCTACAAATTTTGTTGCCTTTTCACAATCCGGTTGTTACGCGGCAAAATCAATCGAGAATGCATCGCCGATTTCGTTTGGATTTAGAAAAGGCAGTCCAAATAATTTTTTTGTAAACCGTAGAGAGTTCTAGTTGTTGCACTTTTCTCCACCTTTAATAAGGAATTAAGCCATAGTTATTAAGAACTTACGAGTTAAAATCGGTGTATATTGAAGTAACAAAAATATTAAAATAATTCACCATGATTGTGCGAGATGAAATCTACAACCAACAATTTCTACATCCGGAATGCAATCTCGTAAACTCGAATGGATGGCTTTCTTAAAATCGACGACTACTGTTCTTAAGTGTAATGTACAGTCATTTTGGAAACATGATTGTTGTAGCAAATGAAACAATTGGGAATAGGTGGTTTTTGCCTTATTCGGCAACAAAGAATAGGCCATTGCAATAGACGTGTATGGTAAATAATTGTAGAAAATATTTGGTGCAGTAATCAAATGTACCATCCATAAACAATATTTCTTGTTCAAACCTGAATTTTAAATTACTTTTGCACGAGAATATAATTATATTGGCTTTAGCATTGTTAACCAGTAGAAAATCTTCGCGCAAGTTGGTTTGTAAGGCAATTGAATTTAAAAAATCGTGGACTTCTGATGAAGTTTTCGGCATTAATTTAAGCTTGGTACAACTTATATTGTTTTTAATTTGTTTAATATCCTTTGAAGTTAAGGTTGCCAATGTAGAAAATTCGGTTTTCAGCTCCGAATATATTATTTTTGATGGTCTTTCCCTCAGAAATCTATCACTGCCATCACGTATTTTTCTTTTTAGGTTCTTATTATTTTTTTTCTTATTCAGATCTGCCATCGGTATGAGTGCGTGATTGTGGACTTTGCTAATTCTGGAAAAGATATCGTCCATGCCCATAGTGTACATTTTCACATTGCACGTTTTCTGTATGCAGCTCCAACACACTTCACCAGTACTTTTTACTTCGCGATATTTATGAAATTTATAACCGTTGTGTAAAATTAGGGTTTTACCACCTTCACTTAAAATTTTTTCAAAACTTGCCATCGTAAATATAATAAATTAATTTTATTCTGAAACGAACGAATGCTAATATTTTGGTCACAAATTGTACCGAAATGCGTTCCAATATCAATCATTAAATTGGCCTGACCGTACCGTAATTCAGGTACACCATAATAACTTAATGATAATCCCCTAAGTACTCGTACCGGAATGCCGGAATATTGACCCTTTGGGTTGAGTTCGGACGGCTACTTAACTAACTCTCGAAACCGTACAGGAATACGGGTACACCGATACACAAAGTTTCAAGTATGTATTAATCATTTAAAAAAAAGTGTTCTGTGTTCTGCGCGGTGGACTACCTACTCGTATTATAACAAATCTTTATATCAAAAACTAGTAAGTCGTCCTTAACATTCTTCTACTCTATTCTTTTTCTAAAGAGTTTTTACCCGTTTTTGATAGATGACCCTATAGGTATCAAAATATTAAAATAGATTTGTAGTTAATATATAAAAATTATTGGTAAATTAATCAGAAAACTGGAAAATTTCGACATTGTTGATTTTGTACTTTAGCTATGTATACCTACTCCTTATAGGTAATGCTCAATGTAAATCATTAAATTTAAAAAATCTGGAAATTTTAAATATACATATTCGTAAATCGTAAAACAATAAATTCGAAAAGAGGTTGACCTTAAAGGCCATCCTTGCAACTTTCCGCTAGTTTTAACCGTAAAGCCACGAAGTATAGATACCAGGAGTTTAAACGTTATGTTAAAAAAAATGATCTCAATTTAGGGGACAGAACTATTGCTGGTAGAGTGCGCTCGTGTTCAAAAGATACTCGTTTAAATCCTTACGCGGGAAGTGTTGTTGCTATTAACAGCTTTTATGACAACTAATTTTAAATAAATAAATTAATATATTAAATTTAATTTCGCGACATTTAAATGGCATAAATGTCATAAACATCGGTTCTTCTGGTTACTCGCGCCGCCAGTGGCAAAAAATAGAACTATGATCTGGGTTGATTATTGAGACCAGAAATATTATGGAAAAGCCTATACCGTGTAGACTCCTGGTATCTATACTTCGTGCGTAAAGCTATAGTAACGTGACGTATTTTGACGTTTTTGACTTTTTTTGAAATGTTTAAAAAGCCATAACTTTTTAACGCGTTATTCGATTTTGATGTACAAAATGGCATTCCACGCAGTTTTTTGAGACCTAAAAACGTTACTAGGAGTGCAAAATCGATTAGTCCAAAAATCTCCAAGTTATTGAAAAAAAAACACTTTTTTTGAAATTTTTCGACAACGATGTCTCACGAAGGAATAGACCAATTTTAATTTGCAAAACAGCATTCGACGTGTTTTTGTAAGCTTGAGAGCTGATAAGGTTATAAAATTAATCGATGTAAAGGCCAAAACGATATGCCCAAAAAACATCATTTTTAGCAATTGTTTTTTTCGGTTATTTTGAAATTTTTTGAAATCTACCGGTTCGAATTGGTTTAAACTTACAGGGAATCTAAGTTAGATGCAACTCTTTGGGACGCTTTTTATTTCATTCCGATCGCTCAAGCCGTTCAAAAGTTATAAGAGGTTTACATACATCCACACACACACACACACACACACACACACACACACACACACACACACACACACACACACACACACACACACACACACACACACACACACACACACATCCACACATATTTATACATACATACACCCTCGTAAAAATAGTCAGGGGAGGTTCCAAATACCTCAAAACGTTGAGATCGGATGAAAACTCGATTTTCGAAATACGGGGTGAAACCAATAACTACCCGATTAAAAAAAAAATTAATTTTTTTAGCGGGAAGTTAAAAATGGTAACAGCATCTTGGAAAGTTCGACCTACCGAACCAATAAGATCATTAATCGCTTTGATAAAATTATTATCATTTGAACTTATAGTGATCCTTTAGACTGCTAGAAAAAAGTACTTAAAATAACGTTTCAAAAATGAACTAAAAAATTAATCAAAGATTAAATGAAACAGATGTAATAGCATATTGGAAAAAAGAACTGTTTTATGTATTACATTAAATTGAGATAGAACTTGAAATAAATCTACTGCGACAAAGAATTTCTATTTAACAATCGTTTGTAGGTGAGTGCTATACACATTTTTCCAATCTTCCTACAGTACATCAACTTTTCCGTTATTTTCAAACAGCAGAGCTTTAAGCTATCTTGACTGATATTGTTTCGGGAACTATTACACAAAGAGAATATTTTAAATCTTATGCTACAACAATTAAAACTATTTTAAGGACCAACACACGACAAACTTCAAAAAAGTAAGAGTGTATGTTTATGCTACATTTTATTCCACACATCGTTACGCAGACTAACTAAATCGATAAACAGATACAATGTTTTGGTCACAACATAAACCATAAATTATTACATTTTGGATAAAGCCCTTTTCGATTATTAAAGGGAAGGCCAATATGTCAGGATACCTACTCATAAACAGTACAAAGCAAGATGTCAAGTATGATTATTAGAACAAACAACCAATTTTGGTTTCTGGATCTGGAAATTTGGGGAGGAGCGAGCTAGTGCTCAGCCAACACTGAGGCCACATATGACCCATTGTGCAACCTCCCGTGTGTAGGGATATCCTCACCTCAGGCTGTCACCTGGCCTAGTAATTTATAATGGTGATGAGGCTCCCGAGGGGAATCTCCCTGACATCGTCTGGTGTAAGCCAGTACTCGCCCAACACGGATCTTCTGATTTCAGAAAAAGCAGAGCAGTCATACATTATATGTTCTACTGTTTCCTTTTCTTGTTCGCAGCCTCTGCATAGCGGCGTTTCTGTTAATTTCATCCTATAGAGATGTTGTCGCAATTGGCAGTGACCTGTTAAGATTCCCACAGCTGTTCGGAGATTTTGTCTGGTCAATGCCTTAAATGTTTTTGCTGTTTCCTCGCCAGGATAAGGTAATAACTCTCTGGCCAGTCTACCTCTCAGCACTGTATAAAGTTTTGGTGAAAGTGCTGTTTAAAAAGGACTGCAGACAATGTTAGCTTGGTAAATGGGCGATGGATAACATATTTGTAACCCACAGCCATCCTTGCTAAATTTTTCGCAGTGCGGTTGCCTTTAGAGTTCCCATGTCCTTTGATTCAGCTGAGAGTAACTACGTTATTCTGGCTGGCCTCAGTTAGAGATTGGTGACATTCTAGTACTAAACTTAAAGTGATACGTGGTCTATTTAAGGTCAGTAGTGCTTGTCGGCAGTCTGTGTATATATTTACATTCCTGCCTGTGATATTCCTATTGATTAATTTTTTTGCAGCTATGGTTATGCCTGTAAGTTCTGACTGAACCACACTTGACAAGCCATCCATAGCCCATTTTATTTTTAGGTTCAAGGATCTAGAGTAAATTCCACATCCCACACCTTACTTTGTTTTTGATCTATCCGTATAGGCGCTCAGAGCGTTCACTGCGTTGGGGACTGCTGTCTTGTTTGTTAATATTTTGTAGGGTTTGTCAAAGACAAATCTTGGTGCAAAGGCATCCATGTCTGCCTGTAAGAGTGATACATATCGCCATTATCGATTCCCTCCACAGACTGTCCCTATGGGTGCCAGTCCCTACAGTGGGTTCGATACTAACCGTGCAAAAGCGTACCATGGTCATCATTGCGACCACCTTAACAAATATATCAAGGAATATGAGACCGAGTATGACTTCCATTGCGCTGGTCGGTGTACCTCGCATGACTCCTGTTACGAAAATCTTCGGATTTTGTTTAATTTTTTGATAGCTGTCGTTTGTTTTACTTTGGGCCATCGCACGATAGCACCATATGTTAGCATAGATCTTATGATTGCCGTGTAGATCCACATCGTGACCTTGGAAGATAATCCCCAGGTCTGTCCTATGGTTCGGCGGCATTGCTCATAAGATATAAATGCTTTTTTATTAACACGCTTTTATTAACTTCACCTGTATGTATGTATGTATGTATGTATGTATGTATGTTTGTTTGTTTGTAACTCTCCACTCCGCGGCTGCTGCCTAGTGCGCGGTTTGCGCATGTCTGCAGTTTGGGCTAATATTTCGCTCATCTTTAATCTATGTACCGCTTATCGTCAAATTTTATTAACTGGGTGTGCAGCTCAGATGGTAATGCGCTTGCTTAGCATGCGAGAGGTACCGGGATCGATGCCTGGCAACTCCATTTTTTTTTGTTCTGATTAATTTGGTAAAGATGTGATTATTATTTTTAAATATATAAGACTACCAGTATTACATCAACTTTATCGTAAAAAAGATGACGAATAAATTCAAGGTCGCTATTTCATATGGTTTCATCCAAATTTTCGAATTAGCACTTGTTTTAATGTTCATCAAATTTTATTGTGAACTTTAACAAAAGACAACAATAACAAATTTTGTAACACGAATGTGTTTGATGGTTGATTTATTAATAGTTAATTAATATTCGAAGTTTGATGTGAGTTTTTTTTTTTTTTATTATTAATTAACTTCACCTGTATGTATGTATGTATGTATGTATGTATGTTTGTTTGTTTGTAACTCTCCACTCCGCGGCTGCTGCCTCGGGTGAGTCCCATATCGTTATTTTTAGTCACTACCTCCCCGTGCCGGGAGTGGGTACTAAACAATACGTTTAATTATAAACGATATGAATGAATTTGTCTTAGAATTAATCTAACAATTCTTTAGATTTCACAATAGTAATTTTTTTTTCCAAGTTCTGAAAACAATACGTTTAATTATAAACAATATGAATACAATAAATATAATTTGAGAAATCAAAAAAACACGCTTTCAAAGCATTTCAACTAAATAAACGAATAATGATTGAGTAAGGGTCTTGTAATTGTCACAGCAAATTAACGAATCTATTGAAATAAAATAAATTGGACTAAAAAGTAAAAAATAAATATAGTTTAAAAAAACTAAAAAACACGCTTTTATAAAGCATGTTTCTGAAAAACATCGAACTAAAAAGTTAAAAATAATTTTCAAAATAAAATTAAAACAAAAATAAATGAAAAGTACTAGTATTATTGTGAAAAAAGCGTGGGCGCTGCATACCATATTTTTCAAATGTCAAGCGCCCACGCTTTTTTCACAATAATACTAGTACTTTTCATTTATTTTTGTTTTAATTTTATTTTGAAAATTATTTTTAACTTTTTAGTTCGATGTTTTTCAGAAACATGCTTTATAAAAGCGTGTTTTTTAGTTTTTTTAAACTATATTTATTAACTCTGCTTTCTATGTGTGAGTTCCACGTCAGCCTGCTGTCAAGGATAACACCTAAGTATTTTACTTCTGTAGCAAAGCTTAATTTAACGTTGAAAAGACTGGGTGCGTTTAAGCCACTAGGTTTCTTTTTCTTCGTGAAGAGAATCATTTCTGTCTTTTTGGGGTTAATAGACAACTATTGTTTTTTACACCATGTCTCAAAAGTTTTGAAAGCCACTTGCATTCTGTCGCATAGGGTGCTTTCAAACTTTCCTGTTGGCAGAATTACAATGTCATCTGCGTAGGCTACTGTATAGGTTTTGTCATGTTCAATGAGGCGGTGAATTAGGCTGTCTACAACAATGTTCCACAGTAGAGGTGATAAAACCCCTCTTTGTGGACAGCCCCTCGTAACCTTGCCTCGTATCTTGACGTCATTTACAGTTATTTCTATTGCACGCATGGAGAGCATGCCTAGACCAATTTTGGTACAAATATGTATATAGCTTGTTTAAATCACTGCATATACTTGACGAAAATACGTTACTTCACTGACTGGTTAGTTTCATTTTAAGGAACGATTCCCATAGACGCTCTGTAGTGCAACCTCATCACTTATACGGAGAAAGCGAATCTCAATAAAGTGTTTAAAACAAAAAACAAGTAATAGTTCTATTAAATAAAGCTGGAACACTTGAGTTATTTTTTTATATCATAAAATAATTTTATATTCAAATCCCCTAAAATGCATTCTGTATTTCTTTAAATTTAAAAAAAACTGTCAGTAAAGGATAAAGATTAAATACATTGTATTTACATATAATCTCTAATATATAATTAAATCTTTTTACCAATATTTTTATCTTATAACAGTTTGTATGATATTACGAAAATGCTAATATATACAAATTTTTTTGATGTGCCATTTATCTTGTTTCTGTATCGTTCCAAATACCCAGCAGCAATCGTTTTATTTTCCAATTTCCATGCTATCTACTGTATAGACTTAAAACAATTTGTGTACCCGTTTGAGAGAAGCATTATCTCTGAAGATGGATGCATTACAGAGCAAGTCCAGTAATAAAATTTTCGATTATCGAATAAAAGCAGCGTTTCACAGATTACCACCGGCAATACGCTGTGAATCGGGAAGATGCTGCAAAATTTCCCATTTCCCTAATTGAATTTACCTTGCTATCTATGCAACTTTGCATTAAATAAAAGTCATTAAACATTTGCATCAGTCAGATTAAATGAATTGCAGATACAGAAAAGTATGTTGTTATATCTTTTTATAAAAAAGAAATAAATCTCTATTGCGGTTTTGGCTAGATGTTTCATTAAAGATTTATATAATACGAGGGTTGTCTTTTTTGTTTTGCATATAGCCATAAAGTCAAAAAATATATAGGCTTAAAGTACTTTATTTCCTTTCAACAGATGATCCACCAAGATTAATACACTTTTGCATACGTTTAAAACAATTGATAAAACAGTTATTCCCGTCTTCAGTTGACACCTGCAAAATCTCTATTTTAAAGCATCGTTGGCTTCTTTCGGCGACTGGAATCGCTGCCCTTACATT
The DNA here is from genome assembly GCA_964028335.1 of Altica lythri. Taxonomy (NCBI): domain Eukaryota; kingdom Metazoa; phylum Arthropoda; class Insecta; order Coleoptera; family Chrysomelidae; genus Altica; species Altica lythri. The sequence goes on along the minus strand of OZ034802.1, from coordinate 25,061,947 downwards.
AAATTTTTGATTTTTGGGAACGTGAAGAAGTCGTTGGTACCGTTGGTATTTAGGTAGGGATTATACGGTGGATGGTCCAAGAATTTGATGTTTTGAAGCTCCAAAATCTCGAGTGTTTTTAAGCAGTTAGCACTTGCATTGTCCTGATATTGGATGCTTGGTGTTGCTTTTTCGGAGTTTTGCGATAACTTCTAGTAAACAAGCGTTTATCCAATCCAATCTAAGATTCATCGCCACTAACAAAACTATTAACGTTTTTTTAACCACCTGTGTTGAACCGTTCTAATGTATTTCGACACTAATTGACGTGAACCGCTTTTTGCTCTTCTGTGAGCAAATACGGGCTCCAACGGGAAACTAGCTTCTTAACACCCAGTTCTTTATGTAAGATCTTTTTGAGTCAAAGTCTTTGAAAGCCCAAAAAATATGCCTCTATCTCATGGTATGTTACACGACAGTAATCCTTAGTAAGATGACGAACCATATCAATGATTTGCTGTGTGGCTGCTGTTTTGGATGGACTTAGCATGGATCCATCGCTGAGACTGGAGCGACTACGTTGAAATACGCTATACCAGCGGGAAATGGTTAACCTGTGTGTTTCTTCATTCCCAACCACACAAACCATTTCAGCTAGACATTGCTGTTGGTATAATTCTCCCCGAAAATAGTAACAAAAAATTGTTCAAAAATGTTTTCGGAGAAGATCTATTTTTCGACCAACCTGCTAATTTCAAAAATTCACTGTACCTACATGACTAGTTTTATCGCAAAGAAACTCTCAAGGTTCTATTAGTGTCGCCTTCTAAGCGGCTATATGCAAAACTAAAAAGAAAACCTTCGAATAACAACATTTAAATAAGATGTATGTGGAACTGAGTCTAATAATAACAATATTAGAATTGATCTCAACAAAACCTATTAAAAATTATAGCAAAACACCCATAATTTTTTTCTAAAATACATATTGTTTTTTATTAAATCAGTGCTAACAGACTTCTAGTGGCGGGTAAATAGATAGATAGATAGATAGATAGAATCGACTTTATTTTTCACTCGGCGAAAGTCAGCTTAGCTGTTGTTTTAACCGAGCATTCATATACAATACAATATTTAATACAATACAATACATATACAATACCTATTTAACCTAATATTTATTTGGTAAATACAATTTATATTTATGCTTAAAGGAGTTTATGCTGCAGTTCAAAAATGAATTATTATTTCTTATTTCTGAGTTGAATACTTTGGGAGCACAGTACGAGAAACTTCTTTGAAATACAGCAGTACGATGAGCAGGTATATTTAAAGAGTTATGACGTGTATTAAAATTATGAGTTGAATGCCTAAAAGTTAATTTTTCACGAAGATAAGGAGGCGTTTTTGTGTTAATTTGGCGCAGTAAAAAACAAGAAAAATGTAGTTTTTTTCTATCCTCTAAGTCTAGCCAATTAAGTTCTGCGAATTTATACGTAACATGGTCTCGTGCCCTGAACCCATAGATAAACCTGACATATGAGTTTTGCACACGCTGTAGCCTTTTTTTTGATTTGAGATCTAGACAGGGACCGTAAACAAAATTACAATAGTTTGTATGAGAAAGCACTAACGTTTCACATAAAACTTTTTTTAAATTTGGGTTTAGTATATGCCTGCTCTTGTACAAATTACGCAGAGGTAGAAACGATTTCTGAACCACTCTTCCCACATGCGTTCTAAACCTTAACTGTGTGTAAAAATGACACCAAGATTTTTACATTCTTGTACCACAGGGATTGGAGTATCCATTATTTTTATTTTAAGATTTTTTTGACGCTTATATATTATCAGGTCCAAAGAAAATTACTGCAGACTTATTTGGATTTATTTTAAGTCCGTTTAAGGTGGAGTAATCATATATAGATTGCAGGCAATTATTGAGAATATTCTGTGCTTCCAAAGCCCTACCTTTTACAAAAGATATATGGATTTGTGTATCATCTGCATATTTTCCAACATCACAGCCATCAATATAATTGTCCATATCGATAGTATATATTACAAACAATAAAGGGCCCAGGATGGAACCTTGAGGTACACCTTTATTTACTTTAATCTTTTTTGATGGCTTGCCCTCAATTTGAACATACTGATATCTTTCGAAAAGGTAATTATCAAAAATATTAACGCTACGCTCTGAAAATCCAAATGATAATCCAAGCTTAGCACATAGTAACTGATGGTCAATTGTGTCGAAAGCCTTACTGTAGTCCAACAGCACTAACGAGGTTTCTGGTTTATCAGCTGAGGAAATGATGTCATCTAAAATCCTCAGTAGAAGAGCCGCAGTACTGTAGCCACTACGAAAACCTGACTGCAAAGAGGGGAACAAGTTGTTTAGGTTAAAGTATTCAATGACTTGTCTCGAAAGGATCTTTTCAAATAATTTAGATAACACAGGCAGTAAACTAATGGGCCGTAAGTCAGAGATTATTGGTTTTCGGTAGTGGAACTACAACAGCGATCTTTCAGCCAGAAGGAAACACACATTTGTCTACACACGAGTTGAAAATATGGGTTATGAACGGTACTATGAGAGGAGAGCACAGTTTTATCATGTGAAGGGACACACCATCATCTCCAGTGGCATTGGATCTTAGCAATAAAAGCGCTTTATTGACGTCTTCATCTTGAATTTTTTTAATATCAAAGGTAGAAGTGGGGGTAAGATGTTTGTAGTTTTTTATTATTTCATTTTCTATTTTAGGAGCAATTTTGTCTATAGACTTGATAAAGGTATTATTTATTTTATCAGGATCTTTTAGGAATTCCGGTAATCCACTAGTATTATTTTTTGCGGTGCTATATATGTTTAAATTTTCAAGTGTGCGCCACAGTTCTTTACTACAATTTTTTCTAGCAACTAAGTTGATATAACTACGTTTTTCTTCGCGAACGGCTCTTGTGAAAAAATTCCTCATACTTTTATACGTGTCCCAATCACGAGCGCTTTTTGTTTGTTTATATTTGGACATCAATTTATTTCGTTCTTTTTTCATAATCCCTAACACGTCTGTGAACCAGGGGGCTTTAGATTTTGTGACCCGAATTTGATGCTTTGGAGCATGTAAATCAAATAGATGTAAGATTTTGTCTGTAAATAGTTTAACTTTTATCATTTACACACTCGTGGTCGTAAATTTCCGCCCAGTTTAAATTTACAAGATCAGCATGAAATAAATCATAATTAAACCTTTTAAAGTCTCTAAATGTTACATATTTAGAAGGCAACCTAGAAGCTTTGCATTTTAAAGTCACCAAAACCATCTGATGATCAGTAATGTCATGCATGTCATGATGTATAACATCTCCCACTATAAGTTCTTTGTTTGAGACCAAAATAAAGTCAATAAGACTACAGCCACCTCTATAGTAGCGTGTTGGATTAGATACTACCTGACAAAGAGAGTAAGTGGTCAGAAAATCTTTAAACAAATGCACAGAGCTACTGTCGTTTAAAATATTTAAATTCATATCTCCCGAACTAATCAGTTCATCACATAGTGGTATTCTGGCAGAAATCGCTCCTTCTAGTGCCTCAAGACCGTACGATAGATTACCCTTAGGTGGTCTGTAAAAAACACCGAGTCCCAATTTCAACGTGTGCATACTCACGGAGAGCCATAATTGCTCCAAATTTGGTTCCAATTCAATAATTTTAACACTTAAGTAATCTCTTATGTAAAAGGCAACACCCCTGCCTCGCATACCTCGGTCTACCCTATAAAAGTTAAAACCATTTATTTGCAACTGTCTATCTGGTATTTCATTTGAAAGCCAGGTTTCAGTAACTCCCACAATATCCAAATTCAGATCTAAAATTAATATTTTTAAATCTCCTAAACTAGGCACTAAAGAACGAATATTAACATGAGCAATTTTTAAATTATTATATAGAATATTATTTTTATTTACATTAGCCATTGAAAGCAAAAGGAAAAACAATAACAGTAGTATTTACTCTAAAAACGATATACAAAAAGGAAAAAGTCAACCGATAAGCTCAGTCAGGTGCGATTCATTCCTTATCACCAAAACTTCATCGCCATCGTTTTTTCGCACCAAGACCTTCCCGTTCGTGTGCCATATATATTTAAAATGGAAGACATTTACTAAAGTTGCATCACTAGAGATATTTTTGACAAATGGAAGTAAATAATTGGCAATTAACTTGGATTGTTTTCTTAAAAAATAAATGCTTCAACATTAAAATATTATAATAAAAATCAAAATTACAGGTCGATATATAATTTAATTATTCTGAAACATTAGGTAGAAAACGTAGTTTCTGGAATCCTTATATCAAAGTTAAAAATTACTCTAAAGAATATCATCGTAACTTTTAATATTATAACTTTCTGCACATCTCCAAGTTAAACAAAATAAGAAAAATAAATATATCATAAGTTTTCATAAGTTTGTGTGCTATAGAAACAAAATATTCTACTATGTGTATAGAAAATATCTAATAGTAAAAAATACTTGCAAAAATCGGTTTAATGCTTTTGCCTCATAGGAAAGTAACCTACTGATTTATTAAGAAACTCTGAACAATAAATTCTTTTAAATATTTGTTATATCATAATTTACTTATTTTATATTTTTTGATAAGGATAGCAATAACAATTAAAAAATAGTTATTTCTTATTTATTTCTCAGGTTAAACGAAGTCCTAAGAAAAATGTTAAAAAATGGAATTAAATCATGTACATTTTTTCGATGTCGACAATAACGCACTTTATCAGTAAAAAATTTTTTGTTGGTATGGAGAATTCAAATGTGGTTGGATAAGTCTAATCGACGATCCAAAAGCGAGTGCAGAAAAACGTTGGTGCTATAAGAAAGCTTATCTACGAATATTAATTTGTGTTTTGTAACAAAATAGAGACATCATTAAAACTTTTACTGTTTTTAATTCAAAAAATGGCAATAAATACTTTTTTAAAAAAATTAAACCGCCTTTAAAAAAAAGCACTAAAAAGGAATCGAAATCAGATGCCTAGTTGGTTCAAATTTTTTTAAGAAATAAAGATTTGATTTCTGACTTTTTAGTGCATTTTTTAAGGCGGTTCAATTTTTGTAAAAAAGTTTTTATTTTATCCTTTTTAGTTGCTACTTGGCTTTGTCAGATGTGGGCGCAAATTCATGATGAACTATTATCAAAACCTACCGAATACCGTGCAAGAGGTACTGAGTTCAATCCCCCAACACTTCCGACATGTACCTACCAATGTGACTTTTTGGATACAAAAGTAAATTGTCTACGACCTCGAAACACCATGCGTGTTGTGTACAACATTACGAGTGGTGATTTACTTAGAGAAGCTAGAACATAGAAACCATTGATCTTTACAAGGTGAAGAGAACTCTACAAGCGTCATAAGTCCTCAAAGTATCTACAACAAGATGGTAGGTACCGATATTTATTTGTACCTGTGTTATAGTTGCTTTTTTAATGCTAACAAACGTTGATTTATTTATCCATAATTCTTACACTTCCGATCTACGTATCAAAAGTTTTTTATTTTTCCAAAAGTTGTAGCACCGTATATAGACAAGAATAATACGATCACTTTTCCCGCCATCTTTGCAGTTCTTTGTACCGCATTTCGCTCTGGTTTGCCGACGTTTTTATCCAGTCTTGTGGGAACTGGCGATGTCAGTTATTGGTATATCTACCTATTTGGGAAGTAATCTACCGATATACCGTTATAATTTTCTTTTATAATTTTTTTTTGTAACTTAATTTAAAATGGATTTTATTAAATAAACACTTTTTTAAATTTGTCGCCTGTTTTTAAAACTACCGATTTCTACTTATTTTTTTTGTATTAATCTAACGATTTCAGAAATTTTATATTGGCAACGCTGCTGGTGAGCAGATGGAAATGCGAACTTAATTAAAAATGGATTTTATTAAGTAAACACTTTTTTAAATTTGTCGCCTGTTTTTAAAACTACCGATTTCTACTTATTTTTTTTTTTTGTATTAATCTAACGATTTCAGAAATTTTATATTGGCAACGCTGCTGGGGAGCAGACGAAAATGCGAACCGAGAGCTTCAGCGGAATGGAACCAGTTTTTGCGAGAGTGATTCTTTAATTCTGTTCTATGACGGATGACCACCGTATAGGTCATGGGTTCCAGTCATGCTGTACTCACAAACTAGCGAAATAATTGTTTCTGGAGGTGGTTTAGGGACATTTATCTTTTTGGGCAATAGTTTGAAACAAAATTTAGCCTTTAAAAGTTAACAACTATTTTATTCCATCTCAATTTAAAATATATAAAAGATTTTCATTGTAAAATGAAAATATAATCAAATATTAATCTTGATCTGTTACAGAATTGTTTAGTATTTTTTAGATAAAAACTAAAACGATTGCCAGAAAGATTCCATAGGGTTCTAGAAATATCCAGGATATTCGATAACATTCGAGAATAACTGATGAATTAATATATGAAGCAGACGATCGATGGCGAGAAGTTTAGTTTTAGTTTGTCTATCTGATGATTGTCTACTCGATGAGCTGAGAACAAAATGAACACTGATAGTTATAGTTTGCTTGTTTCATTTTTGTATTATTTTTACTTCGTTAAATAAATTCCCCAGTGTAATAATACATAACATTTACACCACCATCAGAAAAAAAAGTCTTTAATTCGATTAAGGTGCTGAATTTAATTTATCTCTGTTGAATTTTTCAATAAGTAATACGAATAAGCTACAAAGAATAACGGCGGTATAGCTTTAAGTTTTACAAATTTCAGAATATTGTATTTCAAAGTTTTTCGAACTTATCGCATAAATTTCTATACGCTACTTCAACTTAACAAATATTTTTTGTTCGGAATAAAATTCGTAAATCAACTACACCGGAAAACGTACATAAAATTCTGCAGCCAAGTTTTCGAGTAGATAAGACCGAAAAGCGGACCATTAGAAAAAGTCAAAAAAATATGAATTAGTTACCCTGAAAAAGGTCATAGTGCTACCGCCTTCCAAAGTTCCATAAGCGATTTCCGTTTGTTCGGCCAGGTCTTGGGCACTCTCTATGGGGGTAATCATCCGTTCCACTGTGAGAAAAGCGGCCAAATTTGCGGTGTAGGATGAGATTATAATAAGGGTGAAAAACCACCAGATGCCACCAACTATGCGGGTCGAAGTGGCCTAGAAATAGAAAACTATGATAAATTTTACCACTCGGAGAAGCGCTTATACAAATCATTTATAATTTATTAAAGTTATTCTCTAACTATCTACATACAGAAAATACTATAATGAAAAGCATACTACTAATTATGTACATATGTTGGCATCAATTAGAACGTTCTAACTTTAAAGGTAAACAATAAACTTTAGCACACGCCTGTACAAGAGTTCAAAGTGCTGATTTTTACAAATTAATTAGTTTTTTAGGTTTTTTTTTATTTTCAGCATATTTATCTGTCAGACCTTTTGTTTACATTGTAGACTCATATTTTTACGGATTTGTAGGTAAATAAAACATTTGGTTGTATATTTTAACGTAAGGTTTAATATGTTTTGTAGTTATATTTTTTTATTACTGTTAATAAATAGTTGATGTACATTTTATTAATTATACAAACAGTTAATTTAAAGATAAAGCAAGTTCTTTGTATATACCTACCTAGAGTACTTTTCTTAAAATCACAAAAAACATGATTGGCTAAATATTATTAACATCAATACTAATAAACTGTGAAAGGCTTTCGCGGCCATTGTCTAATGTATTAGTGGTTTTTGGGCTTTTAGGCCGGCGTCGATTGTCATGTTGACTTGACGTTTCGCCAACACGAGCGGTTGGCATCTTCAGAAGTTGCTTTCTGGTTGACAGTCTGCGAACTACTGAGCTCTGCGTGAACGGAGCCCGTATTTATACGTCGGGAAGGAAGTGGGCGGGGCCTTAGTTGCTTTCGATTCCAATCGGTTCTGGTCGGTGTTGTTCGTTAAGGGTAAATTTTTCGCACCCTTAATTATGGGGACCCATGTTTTGTTGATCTTGACTGCTTCCTCTTTTTTATTAAAGTTGTTCGGGTGCTTCTCTATCTCTATGGCTTCTCTATAGAGTCTGGAATGGTATGCTGATGTAGTAGCGAGGACTTGGATCTCCTCAAACTTAATCCGATGGTCCATGGTGAGGGTATGTTCCGCTACGGCGGATTTGTCCGTCTGCCCCAGACGACAGTTGGCCTTGTGCTCTTTAATCCTTGTGTTGATCGAGCGTTTGGTAGTTCCTATGTACACGCTTCTACATGTGCACGGAATGTGGTAAATTCCCGAAGCCGACAGTGGATCTCTTCTGTCTTTTGCTGATCGAAGACATTCTTTGATTTTTCTCGTTGGTTTGAAAATAGTTTTCACATTTTTCTTTCTCAGCAATCGACAAATTCTGTCTGTCACTCCCGGAATAAAAGGCAGAAATGCTTTTGCCACTGGTTGGATTTGCTCATTTTCTTTGGGTCTACGATTTGTTGGTCCAATCGATCTTTTGATTTCCCGTTCTGAATAACCATTGGCCCTTAAAGCATCATGAATATGAGTTAGCTCTGCGTTTAGTGCCTCGGGTTCGCAAATCCTTCTTGCCCTTTCTGCTAAGGTTTTGATGACTCCATATTTCGGACATGGGTGGTGGTTGGAATCCCTATGTAAATAACGATCCGTATGTGTTGGTTTTCTGTTCACTGTGTGGCTCAATGATCTTCCTTTTCGTGATAATAACACATCAAGGAACGCTAGCTTGTTGTTGCCTCGATTTCCATCGTAAACTGTATATTTTCATGGATGCTGTTAATGTGTGACAGAAATTTTTGCAATTTATTCTGCCCATGGCTCCATAATTACAAATGTGTCATCTACATATCTATACCAAACCTTTGGCTTATATGGGGCACTGTCCAAAGCCAGTTGTTCGAACTTTTCCATAAAGAAATTTGCTATTACCGGGCTGAGAGGGCTTCCCATTGCTACTCCTTCGATCTGTTCGTAAATCTTGTTGTCCCATGAAAAATAAGTGGTGGTGAGGCAATGTTTAAACAAATTGGAGATGTCCTCTGGGAATTTATCATATATATGTTCCATTCCATCGCTTAGGGGCACTTTTGTAAAGAGAGATACTACATCAAAACTTACTAATATATCATTCTCTTCAAGAACTAAGTCTTTAATTTTTGAAATAAAATGGGTGGAATCTTTAACATACGAATCAGTAAGTCCGATGTATGGTTGCAGGAGTGATGACAGGTGTTTAGCTAAATCATATGTCGGTGAACCAATGGCGCTTACAATGGGACGCAGCGGAATGTTGGCTTTGTGTATCTTTGGCAAACCATAGAGCCTTGGTATAGCAGCTTCACTTTTACAAATTAATTTCTTTGTCTGTTCTTCTATACTTGACTTCTTCACTAAGGTCTTTGTTGTTCTTATTACGCGTTTTGTTGGATCACTGCGTAACTCCTTGTAACTGCTAGGATCCAGTAAATCATTTATCTTTTCATTATAATCTGCGGTATTTATTACGACAGTGGCATTTCCCTTGTCCGCTGGTAACACCAGTATACTCTCATCCTTGTTTAGATCTTGAATTGCTCTTAACTCCCTAGGCTTTAGGTTACTTTTGGGTGGTTTGGCCTTTTGTAAAATTCTTGCTGATTCGGTGCGTAAGTCCTGAGCTGTTTCTTCCGACAGACATCTTAGTTTTGCGATAATGTCTTCCTTCGGCACATCTTTTGGCGTTATGGCAAATTTGCCGCCCTTAGCAAGTACGGAGACCTCATCTGGAGACAAATTCCGATTGCTAACATTATTCACTGTTCTCTGAATGTCTAGCGTTTGCTTTGGTCCAATGTTTCTCGTTAATCTTTTAAATTTGTCTTTTTGGCGGTCGGTGTTTCTTTGCAGTTCATTTTCCATGCTTCTATATGATATTGTATCAATTTTATCCCAGTCTGTTCGGTGAAGTCTGTTGCTTAGCTGATAAAAGATTCCTAGTAGGTTTGTATCGACCTCTGCTAAATTTCTTCTGGTGGTTTGTATTCTCTCTCTGAGCAGAGCTTTTTCCGTTCGGTTATAAATCCTTCGAGCTTGAGCAGATCTTATTACTTGTTTTGCTTTCAAGAACTTCGGTATGACATCCTCTTCCCTACAACGAGATAGAAAAGCCAAGGAGGCTAATAACTGTGCTTTTTTCTTCCTTCCTTGTTCCAGTTGTCGGTGCAACGCTGCTATTTCCTTCCCATAGAGGCGACAAATAAACTGTGAAAGGCTTTCGCGGCCATTGTTTAATGTATTATTGGTTTTTGGGCTGTTTGGCCGGCGTCGATTATCATGTTGACTTGACGTTTCGCCAACACGAGCGGTTGGCATCTTCAGAAGTTACTTTCTCGTTGACAGTCTGCGAACTACTGAGCTCTGCGTGAACGGAGCCCGAATTTATACGTCGGGAAGGAAGTGGGCGGGGCCTCAGTTGCTTTAGATTCCAATTCAAATCTTAAGTTTTTCATACTGTTTTTTGGGGTTGAATATGACTAATTTTGCATTTTTGCTAAACAAATTGATTATATCCAATAAAATATAAACTTTACAGAAAATATACTTCTAATGGTGTTTTTCCAGAAAGAAAAAAGTGTTTGCAGTAAAACTAAATATATTTAAATAAACAGTATTCCTATCTTTGGCATTACCATCATGCGAATATGTTAAAAATGGTCCGTTTTGAATAATATTGTATAAAACAAAATATACCCCATTTTATTGGTGAATTTGAAGATATTGCTTGAACTAAAACTCAATTTATATTTTTCAAACAAACAAATTACACAATTAATATTTAATATTCCTACCATTTCCTCGATTTTCGTACAAGAGAGAATATAAACCTCGTATAAGCGGAACTAAGCTTTTTAAATATACAAAAAATAACTAAGCCAAGCTTAAAAAGTAAATATAACTACGACAAACAAGCTTAATCAATAAATAACATTGGAAAATATGATAAATATCAGTTTATAATTGGAACTGTTTATAAATACAACATTTTGTGTTTTTAAAACGCCGAAAGTGTAATTTAATTACGTTTCTATCAGGTTTTTAATTTTAAAACCCTAAACGATATAAGAACCTTTCACATTGTTTATTTAACCCCTTTCTGATATAAAAAGGTCGCTTGTAAATGGTGGACAATTAAAATTAATTCTTTAATCTGGCCAGATAACCTGAATGTGAACATTACTAAGGTAGGTGCTGATAAAAAAACAATCTCTCCATGCTTATAAGAATTGGTTCTATATAGCGAGAAGGACAGTATTTTCGTATATAATATCATAAGAGAGAAAATTTTGCCGGCAAAATTTTTGACTGGTATGAAAGTTTGTTGCTTGGCAATTTACGCGAATGAAATTTTGACAAAATCACGAGACGTCAGTATAGAAATACCAGACACCTTAGTAACGGATCTGTCATAATTTTGTCGCTGGAATATTACGTATTGTCAATATGAAACGTGCCGTGGCTATGCAGTTTTGTCAAAGGTAATACCACGAGTCCTTAAAATTTTATCGATAAATTTTTAGTTTTCACGAAAACTTTTTTATTTGGCAAAAATACGAAAACAAACTGAAATGTGATAAAATCACGAGTCCGTAGGACGAGTGATTTTATCATAATCAGTTTGTTTGAGTAGTTTTGCCTAAAATAAAAAAGTTTGAACCTGGAAAATAAAAATTTATCTAGTAAAATATTACAGGACGAGTGGTATTTGAGAAGATTATTTTTTGAACCATTCTGTACAATAACTACTTTATTTAAAAAACTTCCTAGAACAACTTATATTTCATAATTAACACAAACGAAATGCCGTTACCCATCCTATTAACTTATCCTGTACACTATATAGTATTGACAGTTGTCAGTTGTCGTGAGCGTCGTGAAAACCTATACCTATCTATACATTTACATTATTAAAGAGAAAATTACCAAAATAAAAATTATTAGGTATATCTATTTAAAGTTTACCTACAAGACCACATTTGCCTGTAGGCATATAAAAGTTTTAAATGCATGCAGAACCAGGAAGCAGGTTAGTTTTAAAGTACCTACATATTTGATTTTTTATTATCGTTTAGATGAATTGAATTGTGATAATAATAATAACAAAATATATTTCAGAATATTTAGATAATATAAATGAATGTTGATTTATAGTAAGGTACTTACAAACAAGAAAATTGATTGTTCAATATTGTTATTGAATTTTTGACAGTTCTATAATTTTATCAATACTAGTAAAACCACTAGTGGTTTTATCAATATAAACCGGAATGATTGGCTAGATTTAGCATAAAACATTGAAGATTAAGCGTTTTCATTGGACGAAATCACAAAATTGTGATATTTTGACAGGTGAAAAAAATAATCAGTTAAAAATAGTCTAGTGAAATAGTCAGTAACAAATGATGAACATTAGTGAACAGGGTCCCATTTAATTAGTAGGTAACTAAATTATTTTTTTAGTTTATTGTACAACAAAAATAAATACAAAAAAATGTACTACTGGATAAGTTAAAGAAAAAAAAAATTAATTAAAATTAGAAAATTGAACGCTTTGACCAACTTGTAACAAATAGCTAGTAAACTAAGAGCTAGTAAACTAAGAATAAAAATATAAAAGTAAACTTCGAAGAGAACCTTATAAAGAGGCATATCCAGATAGTCCAGCAGTTTGATTTACTTTGAAGTAAATCAATAGATATTTATTTATATGAATTATGTTGAATTTAAATGGTTTTAATTTTTTTTGCTGTACAGGTTTGTTGGATGGAGTCAAATAATACCAGAAACTAATTTTGCTCTATGTCGACGTTTCGACTTTATTTAAAGTCATTCTCAAGACATGAACTAGGAAGTTTCTCTTGTCAACATTAAAACTAAATAAGGAGTTTTATCACCCATGTAGAAATTATTTTCATTTGCAATTTTCTTTTTGTTAATTCTTTAGATAGATAGATCGATCTAGATACTTTAATATATATGGCTTTGTTATAGGGTTTTAATCATTTAACACGGTGTTTGTGCCTATATTAAAATAACCTTTCTTAATAAAAAAATGTTGGACAAGTTATATTGGCATATTGGCATCTCATTTAGATACTGACTGTGCACTGTACATTTTAGATATACTATTATTGTTTATTGTTTTTTGTAATCTCTGTTTACATAATTTTGTGTAGTTGTCCTAATGAAACAACATGAAAGGCCATATCAGCAGTCCCCGATATTATAGAAGTCTTACGTAACGAGTCAGTCAAGATCTAACAAGTGTATATTATATATATATATATATATATATATATATATATATATATATATATATATATAACCAAAGTGCCAAGAAAATGCGTATTAATATAAACAAAAGGGGAAAATTATTGGGCATGTACGCAAAAAGGATCAATAAGGCCACGAGTACATGCCCCATAATTTTCCCCTTTTGTATATATATATATATATATATATATATATATATATATATATATATATATATATAAAGCCAGGGTAGTTCTTTGCTGGTGTTTATTCTTTGCCAGACTTTTATTGTAGCTGGAGAGCTAGAGTAGAAATTTCGCATTCATCCATTATATGACATTTCTTTTTTGCAACATGTTTATTTAATATTTACGTTTCCGCTCAGGCAGACAACCTAGTGGGTACAGAGTGTAGCTAAAAGGAGTAAAAGTTGCCAATTTTTCGGGAAATTGTCGTCATCGCGATAATATGTATAAACATTTTAGTGGTCGAACTTGTTGATCCGACAATTCGAGATACCAACGGGCAGACGCCTGAGTGGATACAAACGAGGTGCGTTAGTCCTTTCAAAATTCTTTTAAATCGTAGGAAAACCAAACCTTGTTTAAGGCATTAACTTCAATAATTTGATCAAAACTAGTACGTTATGCATATTACAACGTTTTGAGCACAATTTATTGGCAAGAAATTCTGTTTCAGTATATTCTTCCACGTTGTTTCAATATGAAACTATCCTATTAGGACATAAATAGCATAATACTAAAACTTTAGATAACAATAACAAAGTCTATGCTTAGTAAACATGGTGAACAATTGTATAAAATGGTTAGAATTCTTGATACTTCATAAAAGTTATAATGCTGTTATTGTAATTAATCAAGAAATTTTGAAATATTTCTGCAAATATTAAGTTCCAAAAGCAGTAGTCACTGACTTAAAACAAGTTATTAAAAAATACAATTTTAAGTTACAATTATTTTCTCAATAGATATGGACAAAAATGTATGTTTTAGTAGATAAGCAAAAGTGTTTATATGAACATATGTATGTTTTATTAATTTATTAGTTTTAGGGATCCACTGTTTTTAATTGCAGAAGTCACAAAACCGGTCGCGTACAGCCACGATATGCGTACGTTGTATTTACGTCAACTTTTATTAATGTTATATCAGGATAATTAAAAAAAATATGTATAATAGCTTTACTTAATTATTATAAAAAAATAATGGTAAAAAGTATAAATTACTTAAATCTTAAAAAATAAATTAACCTTGTTTATATTTATATTATTAGTTGATATTTTAATTTTTCCAGTTTATGCACAATTTCAATATTCAAACGTGTATTTTTTATGACGTAGAACCTATAGGTATGTCATGTTAAAATGAAATATAAAATAAAAACTTAACAATTTGTAATCATTTGATAAATTATTATTAAAGAATTTTTAATAGCTTAATTTATTATGTTTTATTAAAAAAAATTAATATATAAAATAAAAATAGCACATTCTTCTAGAAATTTTCTCTCCTACTTTTCTCTGTAAAAATCAGATCGTAGTGTCTGGAGGCCCTCAATTCATGGAATTTAAATTTGATCTTTAGGGAAGCTTGTAACAACGTTTAACATAACCTAATAACTAACAAATTTATAAAGCGTACAACACGCACGAACCGATCTTGAAATTCTTAGCAATTAAAATGTGTAACAGTCGAGTACGGAGATATTCTAAAGAAGGTTTGACTAAAAAATTAAATACACATATTTCCACAAAATCTGTTCATCTAGCAAGAAAAACAGATCAAATTTAATAAAAATAATAAATTGTACCAGAACACAATATACCATATCTTTTGATACACTTGTTATATCATTAAAATTTATAAATAGGGATTTAATGTTAGATATTATTTGAATATTTAGTTAGTTGTAAAATCTTTAAAAGTGTTATTTCTGACAAAATTTGAACCTGTAATGTCCATTTATTGCCGATAGCTCTTTAAATCGTTTGGCCATGGATGCGTTTTTGACTAAGTCGTCTAGAATACTTATTCAATTTCTTCTTAACCACATATATGATATTATTGAGACAGATTATTTTCAAACTAACAAATGAAACATCAAACTCAACGTTGCTTTTTTGTGTCCTATCTTATATTTTATTTTGTTAGGGCAAGAAATCATAGAGTCTTGGTAATTAAACTTAAAAACTAGATAAACAAAAAATAAATCTAGGCGCTATCTAGCAGGGTTCGAACCCTATCGGATTTTTTTGTTCAATTTTACCTTTGTGTCATTTCTTGTTTTACTAAATTTGAATATATTCTTAAATAAGTAGATCAATAAAAAATTATATATTCGGTTTTAACCGAATAAAATTATAATTATAAGTTAACTGTTATAAATAATATTAATAATAAAATTTTAAAATTATCTAAAATACACTAAAAGCTGTACTTATTTTCCTACAAAAAATCCCTAAAGAGCATTATACCCACAATACCTTCGGATTAAGGTCGGATCCTTGCTGCATTAAAGACCCTATCGCGAACCAAAAACTGTTGCCTAAAGTAAATCCGTTTTCGAGTACATCTAGGCTCTTGTCACATTCGTCAATTTCGCAACTATGTTCGTGTTCACATATAATATCCCTGATTTCGTTTTCGGAAACAAGTTTAGAAGTCTCAAATCTTGTTCGAGGCTTCGCTAAAGCTGTAGAAATTCTGTTTTTTAATTATTTACTTAAAATATTTTAAAATAAATTTACACTATTGCAGAAAAATAAATTAAAGCCAAAGTATAAGAAAAAATAAATAAAACTAATTATTTGCATCTAAAAATAAATATTTAAAAGTATAATAAATTGGATGGTGGATCAAAGAGGATAATCAAAAATTTCAACCAGTCCAAAAATCAGTTGTAATCTTCGTAAAAAAACAAACATGTGAAATAGAAAATTTTAATTAATTTAGATATGAAATGTTGGATAAGGAAGAAAAATATTGTAACGGGATAAACGAATAAACTTTTACTATTTTTAGGTTATGTATTCCAGCATCTTCTAGTATGAAGCAATTAGGTTTGATCATATTCTCGCAAAGACAAGAATATTCGTCTGTTCTATAAGAAGATGTATGAGCATTTAAGGGGAGTTCAAATAGTTCATTTTTATTGTAAAACTGTTTAAACGTTATTCAGCAGACTTTTTGTATATCTGTAACAATTTTGGTGATTAAATCGTGTGATAGTCCTAATAAGTGTTTCAATATATATCAAATTAAGAATGTTATGTATAAAAAAGTATTGTCCGATCCAAGAGATTTACAATTATACTTTAAATCAAATATATATTTTGTTTTAAAGAATAGAAGTACATTTTTACATTTATTCATCTATTTTTCATACCAAAAGTTGGTCCATACATTTTAAAATTTTTATAGAATACAGTTTCCAGTCTACCGAGCCAATTAATATAACACAAATAAAATAATTTACAAAAAAAAGTGGTTATACTCCTCCATTCTCAAAGAAAATTTTTGATAATTAGTTTAATTATTGTTCTTTTTTTATAGGTTTTTGATATATGTCAAAATACTACAGAACGTTTCGATTGAAAAAAAAACAAATTCGTGGGAACATTTTGCTTGTCAAACTTTTTTAAAGTTTATAGATCGGCCTTTAAAATGAAATTAATTTTATTATAAATTTTAGAAATGATGACAAAAATAGTCAGATTTATAAAATTAAAGCATTAAAATAATATTTGTTAATTTTAAAAGCAATAGATGAGTTAAAATAAAAAGAATTCAAAGAAAGCCCGTCTATAGATAAGAATAGCAGGATTACTTTGCCCAGCGTCTTTGAAGTTCTTTGTACCACACTTTACTCCAATTTTCCGACGTTTTTGCTTAGTTTCATGAGATCTGGTAGACAGCGATGCCAATTCCGATTTGGGAAGTAACTTAATTAAAGCTTATCTTTTTTATTAAATAAACACATTTTTGCCACTTTTTCAAATCTACCGATTTCTAATCTTTTTTATGTATCAGTCTACCAATTTCAGAAATCTTACGCTGCTGGTTAGCGACAACGGTGCAGACCAAAATGCGGACCAAGAGCTTCGGCGGCATGAAACCAGCTTTAGCAAGTTATCCTACTAATCTTGTCTATATATGAAGTAAGTTTATTGGTTTTTAAGTTTTCATTGGAAGGTAATAAGGGTTTAATAGGGACGAACAATTTCAAAACGTTAAAAATTAAAAAAAAAACAATTTAATATTTTACTAAAAGCTCTAAATCTTTAAATGTTATCAATAAAATTTATTCATTACAAAGAGTTAATTATCGTGCTGTGCAAAAATATTTCTATATCGCATAGTTCCAATAAACATAACAAATTAATTTTTTTATGATTTACATTAATAAATGTAATTTATATTTTGTACTTTCTGTGACAAAACAGTATTTAAATTAAAAAATGTTTAAAAAATAATATCACAAAGGAAATATAGAGAATATTTAAACGAAAACAAAAACTGTTTGACCTCAAATTTGATAATTTTATGAAATATATAAATTTTTTTGGAGTAAACATCTATTACTAAATTATTTACAAAAATTTACGTAAATATTTTTGTTTATTATCGATACTTTTAATTTGTTTTCCAAACATAACCAATAGAAAAGAAAAGTTAGTATTTTGTTTAATAGCAATACGTAAAACTAGAAACTACACAAATTGTGCTTTAGAGCCAAATTCTAAATATCTACAAAATCCGGAAAATCTCATGTGTTATTTATTTATAATAAAAAATACTGTGTTTCGGATGTTTTTTATTGAATTTTGTCTAGCTTATTTATTCTTTACAAAAGCATTATCGCAACCAAGGTTCAATCTACCAAAACTTTCCACAAAATCATCGAGTTCCGAATTTTCGTCTCCGGAGTCGTCACTGCAAATTCCGGAAGTGCCCTCGCACGAGAGATGTTCGCAGTTCTCACCATACTTTTTCCAGAGACATTCCTCGCAAGGCTCGATTTCTCTCCACTCGTTTGGCGAAATTCTGGCAGCTATCCAGATCGTTATTGATACAAGAACGTATCCCGCTACCATATACAGCCATATTTCGATTGCCAGTGGCGTTAGAAATGCAAAGAGCTTTGTCGGAGCACGCACTGGAACCTTTAAAAAGGGAAAATGGTCGTTATTTTTTCTGTGAAAACGATTAGACGAGAAGTTCTCTTTTTGGGTCTGTGAAAGTTTTAATTGAGAGAATAAAGGTCTACCTTTAGGTCGGTTCAAACAATTTTTATACTTGAATGAGTTAACGAAAATGTAGATTTCGATTTATACAAATTACGTTTGTTTATGTACTAAAGTTTACCATTTTTAATAAAATAAAAACACAAAAGCTAACGATCTGGTTTTGGTTTTGGGTATTGTTCACGTAACTTAAGTGAATTTGTTTAATATTATCAGTGTGATTTATTTTTAAAGTCATAATTTATTTTAAAGCTAATCTAAATAAAAATATATTCTTTAAAAGAAAACCTGTACACCTTTATTTAGTACAGATAATTGCAACAAGTAGTTAAGGAAGGTGATTAGTTCATTATTAACAGAGGTTTGTTTTGGGATTTTTTTAGTCGGTAATAAGCACACAGAAATAAAACTTTTACTGGGAGTAATTTTCCAATTTCTTGACATAATTCTAGTCAGAACATCAAAAATGAAACGTAGCAAGTATAGATTTCAGAAAATAAACAGAATAGGAGGAACTATTATATTTAATTAAATGTTAAATCTAATATATAGTTTATTGCTTTCCTTGCAGCCGATGACAATATAAAGATTAAAAATCATTAATGATTTAAATAAATGGATTTACTTGGCAATCGCACTAAACGATCTGTTTTGTATATGTATTACTTGTGAGATATATTGTGTTTTATGCGATGGCCAACGTTAAATATTTTTAATATTGATATGGTCACTGGAAGCTGTTGTTAGGTTCATAGTTACGTAACAACTTAAGACAGAAGATCCCTAAAGAAGGGACTGAATATAATAAACGACTTGGTATTACATGGATCTCACAACTTTTAACGGTAGAAGAACTCAGTTACGAAACTTTTTTTTAACAATTATTGTGTTTTATTAGATCTCATTTCTTTTTGTAGATAGTCCTACTTTTTCATTTCTGGTACCTTCTACTTCCTGTAACCAACACTGTCGTATCCCTGGATATTTATACATACAGTTTATTGCTTTCCTTCCATCTGATAAATGCTTTTTACATTTGTCGGTATATGTGAAGTTATTATGTTCATATTTATGGGACGATAAACTACATTTAACCCGGAAAAAAGTAAAAAAGTAATGTACCAGGATTATTACGCTATATGTCACAGGAACTCAATAACACTACGGTTTAAAATCGATGAAATAATTTTTGCCTTCAATAAAGATATGGCTAGATCTTGCACATACAATTAAAAAAATATAAACATTTGGTATTGTTGAAAAAAATTTAAAACGCATTTTTGGGTTAAAGCATAACGTAACTTTAATTATCGAATACAATAACTGGAGTTGGATTAATCATTTTATTGACTTTACATCTTTAGTTCCCAATTTAGTGTCGGCGCCAGTGGCCTCTTGTCCTTTGATGAAACCTTCAAAATTTGATTAATTTATTGTTTGATCAAAAAATCCGAATTTTAATAGTAGAACTATATAAAACTTCACCACAGTTGTTTATTTAAAGTGTTTAAATTTACTACAATTTATAAACTAATGAAAATATGCTCTTTTTTAAACTGTAACTGTTTATTTGAAAACATGTATAAGAAACAAAGATATTGCAAAATTAGTCTAAATAAAATATGTATTAATTAAATTATTTTTTTTGTTTAAGAGTATGAAAAATAAATTAGTAAATACTCTACGTACGTCATATTACTAATATCACAGAAAAAAGGCAATAAATTTAATTAGGCTGCAGTCTGCAGTACGAGCAGTTACTAGGAGTAAGATGGATTCCGTCTTAAAAAAATCACAGAAAACTTTTGGTGTTAACAAAGAATAAAATATTATTAAACCTTTAACATTTGGTACGTTTAAATAAAAATAAGTAAAAGCAACAATCATACTAGCGTATTTGTTGTTCCGGTGGATTTTGTGTTATTGTAATACATTTTTCAATGCATTTTTTCTGACGAAAAATTTATGTAGGTACATATAATTTTTATAAAATCGGTTGGTTATAAAGGTAGTCGACATATACATACAATGCACTTCAATTAACGAGAATAAAGATCTTTTATTAAACAACATCTAAAATGATGTTAATTGGCTTGTAACAATTTGCCAGCATACTTGAAGTAGTTTTACACTCTTGCTACACTTCCGTAGCAGGGCAGTCTTCATGGTACCCTTATTCCTGTGTTAAAACATAAATTTACTCATAATCTCTTACCAAAGTTTTCATGTAGTTATAACGTTATACATTTAATTGCATAATTGTTGTTACTAATCAGCTGGATATATCTTCCAATCAATAATTAACCAATAAAATCTCCAAGGTTGTGAAATTTACACTTAAGGAAATCTGATGCTATTATAATAAAAAATATCTAAACATTTTTTTTCCTGCGGCTGGTCTTGTTTTTGCTTCTGTACTTTCTACCCCCTTCTTTATGCTGCTCTACTTTCTAGCTTTAGCTTTTTCTTTTATCTTCCTTCTTTTTGTGTTTTTGTTATTTTTTTTTTATTAAATCTTTCTATAATTATTTATTTTTTCTTTTGGTTTTTATATAACTTTTTATAACTTTCTTTATATTTTATTCATTTAATTAGATTTTATATATTTCTGACATTAAAAAAAAATAATAACCATTTAATCTAACAAAAAAACATTAACAAAAAACTACCAACTACAAACTAAATTCAAAAACCTAATCTTAGCAACCGATTCCCTTAAAGAGGATTCACACTCTCTGAAAGTCACCGACAGAGTGCGTCTCCCCAAGAAAATTTATATTCATATATTCAAGAGAGTCTGCAACACTCTTTTAATGTGTAATAAAATAAACAGATCAGTTGATCAATTGTGTTTAGATCAAAACTGTTTGTCGCCGATTGTCTGCTGAATATATAGGTTCATAAGTTGTTCCAAAAGGTTATCGCAAATACTGAAAACTTATAAAACATCATAAAATAACCCAGAAATTCTCGACAAGTCGATGACAGCTATAGGTGGACTGATGTGTCAGAATAATAGCTTTGATCACGCAAACATTACACTGCCTTCCCCTCCTTCTTTAGATACAATCCTTCGGAATGCCCAGGATATCGATTGCGTTTATGTACTTTAGAGGTTATAAGCTGGCCGACATGCACTACTATTGTATTTCATCTAGCATTGTTGGTAATTGATAAACCATATCATTAATTTTCTTCTTTACCAAGTACAAACTCTCCCAAATTTTTTACAGCTTAGAACATTGACCCCGTTTTCTTCGAGGATTATACAATTAGACGAGATAACTCCCTCTATACCAGTTTTCTTTTGCTTGATCATCATAGTACTGGATTTCACGAAGAATGAGGACCTGTGAATGAGGGTGCACAATAAACTGTACTAGCTGCGATGCAATCCCATGGACTACCTCTAAGCCTGGCCCTCTTTATAAAAAAAAAAAAAAAAAATAGTACTGGAGGTTTTTTAGAACAAGCTCATGAATGTGCTCATTCTTCTTTTGTAGACTGAATCCATACCAAATTAATTAGGTACCCTATTGGAAATCCTATAAGTCTCTACCCACTATGTAAAGTAATCCATTATGATGAAAACTTTATTTTTAGCGTCGGTTACCGATAATATATTCTTGTTTGTATACTTTAAAAAAACTTTCAAAAATTTCAAAAATATAAGAATTAATCCGTTTTCGCTATTTTTACAATTTTCTTGAAATTGAAGGGTGTACGGATCATACTGACTTCAAATTCAGATTCATGGTCGAAATACAGTATGATGGGTAGGTGGAGTCGGATATAGATTTTTTTGTGTGCCGTAAAATCAGTGCTAAACGGAATGCAATTATTGTGGAGTATTATAGTCAGGGTAATAATAAAATGCATTTCAGCCTAAGTCTTGTTTACTGTTTATTTTTAATTTGCTATCCAACAACTTTTTGTCTCTTCTTTTTGATATTGTAAAGTAATCTTTGTCACCCTTTAGCTTAAATGTGAATTCAAAATATTATTCAGTTTAATGTATCAAAGGTTTTTGGGCTGTTAGGCCGGCGTCGATTGTCATTTTGACTTGACGTTTTGCCAACACGAGCGGTTGGCATCTTCAGAAGTTGCTTTCTGGTTGACTGTCTGCGAACTACTAAGGTCTGCGTGAACGGAGCCCGTATTTATACGTCGGGAAGGAAGTGGGCGGGGCCTCAGTTGCTTTCGATTCCAATCGGTTCTGGTCGGTGTTGTTCGTTAAGGGTAGAGTTTTCGCACCCTTAATTATGGGGACCCATGTTTTGTTGATCTTGACTGCTTCCTCTTTTTTATTAAAGTTGTTCGGGTGCTTCTCTATCTCTATGGATTCTCTAAAGAGTCTGGAATGGTATGCTGATTTCCCGTTCTGAATAACCATTGGCCCTTATTCAGAACGGGAAATAAGATCGATTGGACCAACAAATCGTAGACCCAAAGAAAATGAGCAAATCCAACCAGTGGCAAAAGCATTTCTGCCTTTTATTCCGAGAGTGACAGACAGAATTGGTCGATTGCTAAGAAAGAAAAATGTGAAAACTATTTTCAAACCAACGAGAAAAATCAAAGAATGTCTTCGATCGGCCAAAGACAGAAGAGATCCACTGTCAGCTCCGGGAATTTACCGCAGTCCGTGTACATGTGGAAGCGTGTACATAGGAACTACCAAACGCTCGATCAACACCAGGATTAAAGAGCACAAGGCCAACTGTCGTCTGGGGCAGACGAATAAATCCGCCGTAGCGGCACATACCCTCACTATGGACCATCGGATTAAGTTTGAGGAGACCCAAGTCCTCGCTACTACATCAGCATGCCATCCCAGACTCTATAGAGAAGCCATAGAGATAGAGAAGCACCCGAACAACTTTAATAAAAAAGAGGAAGCAGTCAAGATCAACAAAACATGGGTCACCATAATTAAGGGTGCGAAAACTCTACCCTTAACGAACAACACCGACCAGAACCGATTGGAATCGAAAGCAACTGAGGCCCCGCCCACTTCCTTCCCGACGTATAAATACGGGCTCCGTTTACGCAGAGCTTAGTAGTTCGCAGATTGTCAACCAGAAAGCAACTTCTGAAGATGCCAACCGCTCGTGTTGGCGAAACGTCAAGTCAAAATGACAATCGACGCCGGCCTAACAGCCCAAAAACCATTGATACATTAGACAATGGCCGCGAAAGCCTTTCACAGTTTATTATTCAGTTTGTTAAAAATAAAAAAAATGTCATAAGATGTATAAACAACCAAAACTTGCACGGAAATCTAGAGTTTAAAGGATGTGCCCCATCTTTTTGTGAAACTTATGGTATTACAATATTTGTAACTTTTTTTTGTTCAAATTTTATTGGTAGGTATTCCAACAGAACCATTTCAATACTATGCGTGAAAAGGAAAGAAGGAATGAAGCGCCCAAATATTTTTTATTTAAATAAAATTTTCGAAGAATCTTCTGTATTTATCATACAGTTAGTAGTTTCTGGAACATTCTCTATGCGCATACTTACGAAAATATTAAAAATTAGTTATTAAATTATTAAAATAGAAATAATATCAGGAATATTTGCATAGGAATGTTGAACAGCCACTTGGCTCTCTACGAATACTTCTGATTCCAGTTAAATAATTTATTTAAGAATGCGAAATCCGGATATTTATTGTGTAAGTTGTTTTATTACGATGATATCGGGTAGATGTTATTAATAATTATGCTCTGTTTTGTAAATATTTTTATAAATAATTGTAATTATCTCTATTTTTTTTATATTATTGTAACTCGTCTTATCCCAAAAAGGTCAAAATACCAACGTTATTTTATCAGTAATGAACATTGGTAGTTAGGGTACAAAATATAGATTTTACCGACAAAATGTCTTCTTTCATTTCATAATTTCGTTATTTTTATAAACTAAACAGTGTTTGGTGGTAAATCTACATATAAAAGGTATTTCATTAAGGCTGGCTAGTGGCCCTATCTAAAAAACTACTGTACATAAAAAGTTAAGAAAAAAATATTATTTTAAAAGCGACCATGAGAAAATCTTGGAAATTATTTTTAAGTTTCGCAATTTACTACGAGAATGCGCAATCGAAAGTCAAATATTAAAATGTTCAATTTCTCCAAAAACTTTCACTTTAAGGTATAATTTTGGTAGAATTATAAAAAAGCTGAAAGAATTCTGCATTATTTTGATTTCAACAATATCTGAGTCTTGATGACAGGGGTGTGAATTATTCCACTCGTATGGTGAGAACCTCGCCATTACAAACAATGTAAAAGATACCAGAATGTACGCTGCTAGTACATACAGCCAAATCTCCACAGCTAACGGGTTCATAAAACTGAATAAACGGGTAGGTTGACTTGTTGGAACGCAAAGCGACTTCTTAGTTCCATTTTTGGAGTAAAGATGGGGCCACTTGCGAATAGTTTCTACTTTCGCAAGTGTACATCTATAAGGATTTGGTCGATTCATACGGGGGATGTCTCTTCATTAGTAACTGAAGAGATATAACCTATACTGCACTGATCAGCTCATAAAAAGAGCGAAACACGTGTCTGTAGTTGGTTTTGCCCCTGTATGGGCTGATTAAAATGCTTATACTCCTATTTCGCAGCGTCTACCGGTGTCTTGAGTTAGAAAATCTAACCAAACACCAATCCATATATGAGCCAGAAACATGCATGTCTGCGGTTACCATTCTTACTCGTAATCCTATGATCCTTTTGCGTACATGCCCGTTAATTTACCCCTTTTGTTTATCATAAATACGCATACTTGGCACCCTTTGTGTTTTATATATATATATATATATATACATTCAAGTTTAAAAGAGCTTGAAATTATTGTTTTGCATTTTTTTGTCAGTTATCCGTGTCAAATTTTTACAAATGTCTGAACCAACTATATAATTTTGGTAGAATTATAAAAAAGCTGAAAGAATTCTGCATTATTTTGATTTAAAGCGAATTAGTGTACCGACGTTAGTAAAAGTGGGGAAAGCTATTTAATACGCAATTCTTTAAATCGTTGTAACCACTAAACGACTTATCAGATTTTAGAGAAAAAAAGGTTGTTTGTTAGACAAAAGTAGTTATTTTAAACCAAAAAAATTATTTATTATTCTTAAAATTTTCAATAACAAAATCTTCGTTTATGCTTTTGGTCTAGCAAATGGCCTGTCTGGCTACAAGTATGAGGCTTATCTCAAACACTAGATAATATGTGAAGAGATGGACGTAATACGATAACTGCAATTTTTAAACACTAATCCATCAAACACCTTAAAAGCACATAGCAAAATTTAATTAAACAGTATCAGATTATTCTTTTCGCCATAACTCCAAAATACTACTTTCCTCCTATGATATCAAACAAATAGCGTATGATTTAAATTTTTGGACCAAAGTTAAAAAACACTTATTATGACAATTGCGTCCTCTAGAAAAATTATTGCAAATTTTAAGAATAAAAAACTACTTTCCTCTACAAACAAGCGTTTGTTCTATAAAATCGGATAAGTAGTTTAGTGGTTACAACGATTTAAAATATTACGCTTTAAATAGCTTCTCCTACTCTTATTAACGTCGGTACACTAATGAGTCCAATATCAAATCGATGCAAAATTCTTCCAGCTTAAATTGGAAGTTTTTGGAGAAATTAAACATTTTATTAGACTTCCGATTGCGCCCTCTCGTGGCGAACTGCGGAACTTAAAATAATTTCCAATATTTTCCATTAGTTTTAGAGATATAGCCGGTAACCAGCCTTAACGAAATACCCTGTAGATTTATAAGAGAGTAGGGTGATTTTATATTCTATTATATAAATATGGTTTTATTAAAGCGTCCCGTTGGGTGGTATTTCCACAGTATTGTTTCACAATAGTTGACATTTTTTGTAACTGGACACCAGTATTAATAAAATTATATGAATAATTGCAAAATTATAACGCACCTGTTCTGCTGTAAGTATCCCTTACATGTCTATTAAAGAAGTAAAATTGATTTTAAAAGGTGTAACATCTGTGTCGCAAAGAGATAATTAATGCAATCACTACGAAATAAAAACTCTCAAACCTATCCGTTTGGCATTGCACTGAATGACTTAAATATATAGATTTACAAATGCTCTTATATACATAGTTTGTCCAAAACTTGCTCATTATATTTATTTTCTTATGTTATTTACCTAATGTTTTTATAATTATTCCGATCGAATTATAGTCAGATATTTTATCATATTTGCCAGAAAACTATATAAACAATTTCATGCAAGGTAACCAAACATGCATTTCAAACCTTAGGATTCAGTCCGGATCCTTGTCGCAAAAAGGTGCCAGTTATAAACCAGAAGCTGTTGGATACTGAAAACTGGTTTTCAACAATATCTGAGTCCTGATGACAGGGGTGTGGATTATTCCACTCGTATGGTGAGAACCTCGCCATTACAAACAATGTAAAAGATACCAGAATGTACGCTGCTAGTACATACAGCCAAATCTCCACAGCTAACGGGTTCATAAAACTGAATAAACGGGTAGGTTGACTTGTTGGAACCTAAAAATAATTTTATGAGAATTTGTTGATCTTTATAGCGTTAATACCTTTTATGTGTTTTCACCAATTTATTTCTATACCATTTTGTTAAATATTAAATGTAAAATAAATTCATATTTATGATTTTGGATGAAGATTTGTTACAACAGATTTAATAAATTCCCTACAAACTTATCTTTTGATTAAAAAAACGTATACCCGTGTCCTGAAATACAATAAATAATCACAATTTATAAAAAGAACTTTTTATAGTAGAAAGTTTTTTTTTTGGTGATTTATAAGTCATATTACTATTATTAAATTATTACTTCCTTGGCAAATAGCGCTTTACCGAGATAGATTACGGCATAGTCCACAGTATAGACTAAAAAAATTTTTAAAATTTTTCTAAATTAGTTTATTTTATTAACAGTTAAAATAATAATTACTGTTGTCACATATAGAACAAAAAAAAACTTCTCTTTTGCGTAGTCGATCCCATTATGATAACATAACAGAACTGTCACATTGACTCATATCCGACGCTTATTCAGTATAAATTTTGAAATTTATGTATATGCCTAAACACACTTGAAACATGCATTGTCATCCAGTTCTTAGCTATCCTGAAAATTTCAGAGCTCAAGGTAGTCCGGAAATAGGTTTAAATTCGATAACAAAATTCCACGGAATGACACAGAGACAAAGAACACGGTGAAAATATAAAATCTTTCTAAAATAAATATTGATATACGAAATTATGCAAAATAAAATTACGTCAACATACATTAAAATATTATGGATACATCTTAATAATGATATCAAATTGATATCTTATTGTAATTTTAGATTCTTAAATTGTGTATTTGTTAGAAGACCACATCATTCAAGTTTTGAAAATATTACACTGTTTAAGTGTAAATGCAAATTAAAGTGCGAAAGTACAAAAAAAAGTAAGTACCTATTAAACCTAATATTTAAAAAAATATATAATATATTATCTTGTAAGAATAGAATTATGCTTGTAAAAATAATCTATTAAATACCTAATATGAACCATATTTGTTTATGACTGTTTGTCTTAAGTTTTAAATTTGATGAATGTTTGAAAATATTTAGTAAGTATTATAAAGTACACGAAGGCAGAAATCGAGAATAATATTCTCATATATTATAGAAAAAAAAAAAAAAAAAAAAAAAAATATATATATATATATATATATATATATATATATATATATAACAAAAAACAAAAAAGGGTGCCAAGTATGCGTACTTAGACAAACAAAATGGGAAAATTAATAATGGGCATGTACGCAAAAAAGGTCACGAGGAGGAATGGTAAAGTATCCAACACTTTTGCTAGCCACGTGCAATATCTAACTTGTTTATGCCACACTGATGACGGCTAACGAGCCAGAAACTTGCATGTCTGCGGTTACCATTCCTACTCGTGACCCTCTGATCCTTTTGCGTACATGCCCATTAATTTGCCCTTTATATATATATATATATATATATATATATATATATATATATATAAACTAACAATATCCAAATTGGATTGGGCAATGTAGTCAGGGGTTGGCGATGAAAGAAAACTTTCTTTGAGCATATGGCTTGTATCGTCATCTTCACTTAGTGTAAGTACCTACAAAATTTATATATGTTAACTTAATTGTACATTACAATATACTTACTGTGTGTTCTGGTTTATCAGTATCCTGATGAAGCTGTAAATAAAACAGCGAAAGCTCGACCAAACTAAAAAGAAGTTTTCTTTCATCGCCAACCCCTGACTACATTGCCCAATCCAATTTGGATATTGTTAGTTTACATGTTTAGTAGTCACCTTATTCTTTATATATATATATATATATATATATATATATATATATATATATATATATATATATGTATAAATATATATATATATATATAAATATATATACTGATGAGCTCATAAAAAGAGCGAAACACGTGCCTGTAGTTGGTTTTGCCCCTGTATGGGCTGATTAAAATGCTTATACTCCTATTTCGCAGCGTCTACCGGGGTCTTGAGTTAGAAAATCTAACCAAACACCAATCCAGTTGAAAACTGGATTTATTATTGACAGCACGGCACTAGATACTTTTGTATCATCTCTTTCATATTGTTATATAAGACTGTCACAAACGCTGTGTTCGTTTTATGTTATTACCTTGCCGAAGGTACTTTTAAGACGCAAAGCGACTTCTTAGTTCCATTTTTGGAGTAAAGATGGGGCCACTTGCGAATAGTTTCTACTTTCGCAAGTGTACATCTATAAGGATTTGGTCGATTCATACGGGGGTTGTCTCTTCATTAGTGACTGAAGAGATATAACCTATACTGCACTGATCAGCTCATAAAAAGAGCGAAACACGTGTCTGTAGTTGGTTTTGCCCCTGTATGGGCTGATTAAAATGCTTATACTCCTATTTCGCAGCGTCTACCGGTGTCTTGAGTTAGAAAATCTAACCAAACACCAATCCAGTTGAATATATCAATATGTAAGAGATGATACAAAAGTATCTAGTGCCGTGCTGTCAATAATAAATCCAGTTTTCAACTGGATTGGTGTTTGGTTAGATTTTCTAACTCAAGACACCGGTAGACGCTGCGAAATAGGAGTATAAGGATTTTAATCAGCCCATACAGGGGCAAAACCAACTACAGACACGTGTTTCGCTCTTTTTATGAGCTCATCAGTGCAGTATAGGTTATATCTCTTCAGTCACTAATGAAGGACATCCCCCGTATGAATCGACCAAATCCTTATAGATGTACGCTTGCGAAAGTAGAAACCATTCGCAAATGGCCCCATCTTTACTCCAAAAATGGAACTAAGAAGTCGCTTTGCGTCTTAAAAGTACCTTCGGCAAGGTAATAACATAAAACGAACAGAGCGTTTGTGACAGTCTTATATAACAATATGTAAGAGATGATACAAAAGTATCTAGTGCCGTGCTGTCAATAATAAATCCAGTTTTCAACTGGATTAGTGTTTGGTTAGATTTTCTAACTCAAGACACCGGTAGATGCTGCGAAATAGGAGTATAAGGATTTTAATCAGCCCATACAGGGGCAAAACCAACTACAGACACGTGTTTCGCTCTTTTTATGAGCTCATCAGTGCAGTATAGGTTATATCTCTTCAGTCACTAATGAAGAGACATCCCCCGTATGAATCGACCAAATCCTTATAGATGTACGCTTGCGAAAGTAGAAACCATTCGCAAGTGGCCCCATCTTTACTCCAAAAATGGAACTAAGAAGTATATACGTATATATATATATATATATATATATATATATATATATATATATATATATATACATTCAAGTTTAAAAGAGCTTGAAATTATTGTTTTGCATTTTTTTGTCAGTTATCCGTGTCAAATTTTTACAAATGTCTGAACCAACTATATAAATTTAGTTAGATAATTAAGTTTTTAATGGTTGTTTGCGTATAACTTTTTACCTAATAAAGCGATTTGATTGTTTTTTGTTTGTTAAATAAGAGTTTTGCGAGGTAATTCCATTAATTTTGCTTGTAAGTCTGTTTCCTAATTTTTTATTGTTATAGTTTAACTAATATTAATGTGAAAAGACAACCACGCCTTCTAACCCCAACAAAGGAACCGACTTTCGAATCTATGTTGCCGGATATATTTCCGAATATTCCTAAGTTTATATATTTTGAAAATTTTCTCTCTACTGTACTATTCAATTGTTCGTCAATGACTCTTAGAAAGATAATATAAAAATATTCTTACAAAATATATACTTAAATTAATTAACTAGGTTCTTCATATTTAAACAGTTTTCACTTCTAATGATATCAATTTTGTATATATTACTTATACTTAAAGACATTTTTGAGTAATGGCAACATTGTGTATATAGTTTCCCATTTTCAAGTCGGTTCGCAACCTTTTGATATTAATGTAAGAAATGCCGACGGCTTTTACTAAGCGCGGTGGTATATCAAACGAAACATCAAAGAGGAAAATTGCAAAATGCGACATGAGTTAAATACCCCGCATAGTCTTGTTCTCCATTACAGTACACAGTAGCGTGATTGATTTTTATTGATTTTTTATATTAGAAATATATTACGGTACTTAATATAGTAAGAATTTCTCGTTTAAATATATAAGATAATAACTGCGCCACCTTACGGTGGCGTTATATTATTTGATTTAGAAAGGTATTTTTTTTAGACTTTATTTTTTTCGCATTTTTTCTGTTTTTAATTTTCCTCTTTTAGTTTTTCGTTTATTTATTTATTTATGAATCGAAATTCAACACTATCTATTGGGTTTTCTTACAATTCAGTATTTGTTATGGACAATGCGTCGTATCATTTCCGCAAATTAAACAAAATACCCAATAATAACACAAAAAAGAATGAAATTTTAAGATTTATGGCAATCAAAAATATCAATATTCCTAA
Organism: Altica lythri; assembly: GCA_964028335.1. Taxonomy (NCBI): domain Eukaryota; kingdom Metazoa; phylum Arthropoda; class Insecta; order Coleoptera; family Chrysomelidae; genus Altica; species Altica lythri. The sequence goes on along the minus strand of OZ034802.1, from coordinate 25,030,284 downwards.
AAAGGTTCCAGTAAAGAAGGAATTAATAAGAATGATCAAAAATCCGGATTTTTAAAAATGAATACGTCATTGACACCATTTGCAGCTGACATGGTCATACCCTTTTGCGTTTACCTCCATACTACTGTATTTTTAATCCAATCGAAATGGTTTGAAGTACTGTAAAGAAACGTTTTCGAAAATATAATCAGTCACCAACCTTAAGCGCAGTTGTTCTTGATAATATTCAAGAGGTAATTAGTGGCATTAATAGCGATGTATGGAAAAATTGCGAACACATGTTATAAAAATAGAAAAGGAATATCCTGTTTTACCGCCAATAGCACCATTAGTTATTCAACCTGGGAACGATTCTACTTCAGAAGACTCTGACAATTCTTGTTAGTCATTCTAACCAATTTCCTTTACAACTATCGTGATGTATCTTGAAAACTTGTTTTCAAAAACAAACTAATTTTATATTCTTACTAACATACTCAACCCTTTCCTTTCCAGGCAAGGAAGGCTCATACCTCCTCGTGGTCCTTGCTGGACAGACATTCTTTTAAGATTGTCTGACAAAATGAGTATTATTTTTAGACAATTGTTATAAAAATATTATAAGTTATGTACTATTTGAATAATGAGTCAAATGTTTTTATTAATAACTAAAATTAACAAGTTTTAATTAGAAAGAATTAATTTGTTATTTGACAATTTTCAAATTGATACAAAATTTACAAATATACAAAAACCGTATTTCTTTCAAAATTTAAAACAAAAAATAATAAAAATTTTGAACCCTTTTTATTTAATTCCACGCCAATGGTCGGCACTGCTATCAAAGGCATTCAAATTCCGACAAAGAGCAAAAAATTTTACATTTACTTTGGAATAACTATACTATGTTGTTAGTTCGTTTTGTAATCGCCGATTTTTTTAAAGACCTCAAATACGAAGTTATATGTATGTAGTATATTGTTTACTTATATTTTAAATTTTCGAAATTTTTAAAAAATTGGCATTACGGTTATTTGTAGTTGTGAATTATGAAGTTTTCTGTGAACTAAAAATTTTACTTCATGGCGATAACGATTAAAACTTATGTGCGGGTTTTTTAAAGGAGTTAATTATATATTTATTGTTAGCTTTTAAATATTCAATATGACAAATTTAATATGGCTGACTGCAAATTGAACTTATTCGAATTTGATTAAAAATTCCTTGGATTTCAAGGTGGTACAGCATGAATTTTTCGTTGGTTTTAAAAAATTTGTACTGAACTTTTCAAGCTTTACAATTTTATCATAAGACCCCTAAGTGCCGCATGGAGAAAACTACTTTTTTCCAGGTTCAATGACTTATTTTATAAAAAATTGTAGATAACTAGGCATCTGTTTTCGATTTTTGTTAGTCGACGCCAACTACAAATTACTCGCCAACTTAATACTACACAACTCTCCGGAAGCTATTTATTTTGCAAAAAAAAGTAAAGAAAATCTGTTTTAACCAAGATTTAATACAAAAAATTACCAATCAAATAAGGCTAGAAAAAGTATATCAATTTTATACACTAAAAGAATTATAGTTGCTACAAGGGTTTGGCACTTCTGACATCTAAAGTTGGTTTTTAATGGACCAAAAGGTCTCCGTAATATCTAAAAATTATCAGTATTTGAAGAAAACGCGTACCGGAATTTTTTGTAATCTGCAGATATGTTAGATGATCCTGAATTCTACACGAGTTTTGAAAAACCGTTAAATACTTGAACCAAAATCAATACAGTTGATATGACATGCGGATTCTACATACCAAATTTCATGACCTTGTGATCTTACAGTTACAAATGAAGGAAAATATGATTATATAGGTTTAGAAAACAGTTAAAATTGTACGTTAGGGTTATACGATCCGAATCTAAATCAATAGAGTTCTTTTGCCTAGTGCCTCTCCGTTAAAAAAAATAAACATTCTTTGCGATGTGGCAAAATCACATGAGTTTTAAGAGTTTTTGAAATTTCTATATGCTTGTACAATTTTTTAAAACCTTTTATTTTTTTGAATAAAATAACTTCCGGAGAGATGTGACTTCGGCGATCTTATCTTAAAATAAACTGCTTGGGGATATTTAAATGGAACAACCTTTTGTGTATTATTATTATTATTATTTTTTTTTTTCGTTCACGTTTTTGCAACGGTTAGAAGAAATGTCGGCTCGGGATGGAGCAAGACGTTGGACGTTAAACTATTGTCTTATTTTTGGTTTAGAACCTTCCGGGTGATGTTGCATGTGGCTAGAATGACTGCTTTTTGCATTTGTATATATATGCTTCTGGGGAGCTCCAGTAGCTTCAAATTTTCTAGGAACCTCCTTGGGATCTCTCCTGTTGCTCCTATGACGATGGGCACTATCCTGACTTCATCCACTCTCCATGTCTCTTTTAAATCTTGTGCAAGTTGTTTGTACTTCTCAATTTTTTCAGCATGTTTCCTGTTGATATTGGCTGGTGTTGGTACAGCTATGTCTATGAGCACTATTTTGTTCTCCTTCTTGTCGATTACAGTGATGTCCGGTCTATTGTGTGTAATGGTTCTGTCTGTTAACATTCCTCGATCCCAATAAATTATAATTTTTTTTTTTTTTTTTTTTTTTTTTTTTTTTTTTTTTTTTTTTTGTTCACGTTTTTGCAACGGTTAGAAGAATCCAATGTCGGCTCGGGATGGAGCAAGACGTTCGACATTAAACTATTGTCTTATTTTTGGTTTAGAACCTTCCGGGTGATGTTGCATGTGGCTAGAATGACTGATTTTTGCATTTGTATATATATGCTTCTGGGGAGCTCCAGTAGCTTCAAATTTTCTAGGAGCCTCCTTGGGATCTCTCCTGTTGCTCCTATGACGATGGGCACTATCCTGACTTCATCCACTCTCCATGTCTCTTTTAAATCTTGTGCAAGTTGTTCGTACTTCTCAATTTTTTCAGCATGTTTCCTGTTGATATTGGCTGGTGTTGGTACAGCTATGTCTATGAGCACTATTTTGTTCTCCTTCTTGTCGATTACAGTGATGTCCGGTCTATTGTGTGTAATGGTTCTGTCTGTTAACATTCCTCGATCCCAATAAATTTTGCACTCCTCATTCTCCTCTATGGATGCTGGTTTGTATTTGTAGTAAGGTATTATGTCTTCTGTCAGATGGAATTTCCTTTTTAGTTCTGCATGGACTATTTTTGCGACATTATCGTGCCTGTTTGTGTATTCTTTAGAGGCCATTTTCTTACAACCACTAACTATGTGTTCAATGGTCTCATTCACTTCCCCACACATTCTGCATTTTACTGTTGCTATGTCTTGCTTAGCAATAAATTTAAGATAAGTTCGGGTAGGGATTACCTGGTCCTGTATGGCGCACATAAATCCTTCTGTTTCGCTAAAAATGGTTCCTTGTGTTAACCACGCAACTGATGCCTGTTGATCAATGTGTTCTTGTGCGATCAGATTGGGGTATCTACCATGCAATTCTTTACCAAGCCAATCTTCTTTGAGCTTATTGATTGAAAATTGTTCTGCTGGGGTTTGCTTGGCATTCAGGTTCATACTTGTTAGGTTTCTGTCTGTTTTGATTATTGCATCGTATTTATTATTATTATTGTTATTATTATTATTGTTATTATTATTATTATTATTATTATTATTATTATTATTATTATTATTATTATTATTATTATTATTATTATTATTATTATATTATTTTTATCAGACAAATCACAACTTATATTTGAGATAACGAGTATCCGCCGCTGATCCAATTTATAAATGCAAGCTAGTAGAAAATAGTTATTTTTCCTTGTATTAAAGTCGACAACGTTGCATATTGTACCAAAGCCCATATATTTTTTACTAACAAGGAACTTTGAATGCAAACTCCTCGTCAGACTCATCGCAATATTCGGGCACCGTGAAAAATGAGACTCGTAATGAAACTTTACACGATAACACGAATATTTTTCATTATAGTTTTACGTGTGGCACAGGCGTGATGAAGAGGTAGTACGTTTGGGTAATAAGTTTGTCTAGATGTCTCAGGAGTTATCTTGTACGTTGTGAAATTTAAATATACGGTTAACGACTACAAAATCTTACGCTATCAGTAGGTAATAAAATGATAGAACACAAAATATGCCATGTATAAGAGACATAATATTTTATAAATGAATGAAATTATAACATTATATACATTTAAAATCATTGATTATAATATCCACTTCTGGTGTCTCTAATAAGTTTTATTACGATGGTTTTTAAAAATGTAATTATTCAAATAGTATACCGTCACTATCTCTAGGAAATTTACTTTTTACATAACTACTTTGTATCAACTTTTTCTCCGCTTTCTAAGGTTAATCAGAAAATGGATAAATTTATTTATCTAATTATTTAATAAAAGAGATGGACTCAAAAGATCACTAATAGCGGACGGTGGAGAGGTGGAAAGCGAGTCGTGTAAGCTAAATGTAAAAAAATACCTATATATATATATATATATATATATATATATATATATATATATATATACAGTTTCTTTCTCATCCTGTTTGCAATTTCTTATAGTAATGGTTTCCAAAATTCAGTGAATTTTTCATTCAGAGAACTACATAACTTGTTAAGGCGAACCATACACCTCAATTTAAATTAAACAATGTCGAATGATTTAACTTTAAAAGATCTGCATGATAAAATAATTCGAAGCAGACAAGAGAATAAGAAGATTGTAGATGCCTCTGAAACTAGAGTACTCATAAAACTGGAAGAACTAAAAAATATAACAAGAAAAGTCGAAGAAGAGAATCAATACCTTAGAAAAGAAATTGAACAATTAAAAAGGCAAAATAAAAAAAACAGTATTATTATTTTTGGGCTGAAAATAAATACATTAACAGTTGAAACTTTATGTCAGCAATTAGAAACCCTGTTGAAAATAAAAATTGAACCTAATAACATAAACAATTTCTTTAGATTGGGTAAAGATCTTTATTGCCCTATAAAAATCAAACTTTTGTCATTTTGGAAGAAACAAGAGATACTAGCAAACTGCTATAAATTAAAAGGAAAAAACATTTCAATTGCTAATGATCAAATCAAGATTCAAAGAAAAGAGGCAAAAGTTCTCCAAAAGCATTACTACCTAGCAAAACAGGACACTAACAACACTTGTTACTTAAAACACGATAAATTGATTGTAAACAACAAAATCTATAAAGCGGCGGATTTCGAACGACAAGAACAGGAAAGAGAACAAAATAAAAAAAAATCAAATAGTAGATACTCCATCCACTCCAAAACCTGATTACCAAGATTTCCAAGGAGAACCTGTAGTCCCGATAAAAGAACTACAAAACCAGCCGCTACTGCTTGAACTGCATGACAACATTTCTGTTACACCTTATTCTTCCGACGCCGAAGGTGGGAAAAAAGAAAAACCCCAAAATAGACCAGCAACTAGGAACCAACAACTGCGAAAAGGTAGTAATAGTGGTATTCAATATAAAGAAAAACAATGAACCAGTTTATTCAAGACCACAACTTCGATCCATACGATACTGTTGAAATAAGTACTATAAATCAATTCAATAAATTTACTAAACAATCAACAAGCTTTAATATCATTCATCAAAATATACGTAGTTTAACAAAAAACGGCGATAAATTTACTATTTGCTCAATCAATGTACTATACAAATTGATTGTATTGTGCTCACCGAAACATTTCAAATCTGTAACAATAGTTTTCTTACTCTTAAGGGTTATGACTTTCTTTACAACAACGGAAAGATAAATAGGAATGATGGGGGTGGCAATATTTTTAAGAAATAACTTAAAGTACACATACGATGTTGTCCCTATAGGTCCTTTTAATGCAATTCAAGTATAAATTTCCTTGGACGTACATACTAATTTATACATTACTGCGATATATCGGCCTCCTTCAACAGAAATTGAAGAATTTATCACCTTGAGCCCTACCTAAAAAAAACAAAAAAAATTTCTCCATATCATATTATTATTGGCGATATTAATATTGATATAAAAGACACCAGCGACCGGTCCTCAGACTATCTTAACTTAATGTATGAATATAATTTTGAATCTTATATAAATAAACACACAAGAATTCAAGGTAACTCATTAAAAAGGAATAAAAAATGCGCGTTAAGATGTTTTATTTTTTTGCATAATAAAACGACGCCCCATACGACAAAAAGGTAAGAGGGATATTTTGGCACAAATTAAACGAGAATTTCCAGAATGATTTTTAGTTTGAAATATCTCAGTGACGTACCATTTTTTCCTTTAAAAACATTGAGATCATTACCCGTATGCGCGCCAATGATGAACATAAAATTTTTAATTGCATGTCAACCAATTCGCAATAACTACCTCTTAACAACCACCAATTTTCATTTGAATAACTTTACCGGTTTCAGAGCAATAAATAAATAGTTGGTTTTTAAGAAAAACTTTAACACCCCGTATCTCGGAAACAAAGAATTTGCGGACAAATGTTATACAGCAAACTGTCAATATTTTTTCATGCAGAATCACCCCCCTGAAGTTTTTCGCACTTATTCACTAACACCCTGTATATATATATATATTTATATCACGTACAAGTACTAAATATCATTTTAGTACTTCTGTGATTAATTGTGTTTATTTATACCTGTTCACATATTTTGTGCATTATAGTTCAAAGAATAAATAAACATTATTATATATATATATATATATATATATATATATATGTATATAAATGTCAAAGATGATACATAACGTATCTAGTGCTATAGTGTCAATAATTTTTGCCCTGATATGAGTTGAATGATATTTATATCTATTTATATCGCATCATCCAGGTGTCTTTTAAAGTGTTAGAAATTAGAAATTCTAACCGATATAGATATCTATTATTCAGTATTGAATTTGATACATGGAAGCGCCTTCTGGTGGTAACTTCCATTAATACGAATATCATATTCATCTTACCCATTAAAAATACATCATCATACTGATTTTCATGACAGTCGCTTAAAGGGGCAGAAGTTGCTACTCTGCAGCGCCATCTGGTGGCGAGTGGCATCAATAAGCATATCATACAAACCTTCTCCGTGAAAAAATACAAATACATACCAATTTTCATGACAATCGGTTGAACGGGTCAGGAGTTGCTATTCTGCAGCGCCACCTGGTGGCGAGTGGCATTAATGAGCATAATTATACAAACCTTCTTCGTGGAAAAATACATATATATATATATATATATATATAATGTACTTATTTTTCTTTAACCATTTTAATATGTTTCTTTTTATTCTTGGGTAAAGGTTATAGTAATAAATAAGGAACACTGATTTTACAACGTTTCGCACATTTTTTATTGTGCTTTATCAAGTCTAAAAATAATTTATGAAATATCAAATTATGTTTACAATATATATAGAATGTACAAATTTAAACATATTAAAAATTCTTTAAAAATTTCTTTTAAAACAGTGTACTTACCTTGGAGTTAAATATTTTAAATTTATATCATGAAGTTTTCAATTTACTTTACTTTGATGGGATATGTCATTAATACAAATTATTTAGTAGATAGGGAAGTAAATGAATGAGTGAAAAAAAAAAGATACACTTTTAGATAATTCTTTTTTTTTTTTTCACTCATTCATTTACTTCCCTATCTACTAAATAATTTGTATTAATGACATATCCCATCAAAGTAAAGTAAATTGAAAACTTCATGATATAAATTTAAAATATTTAACTCCAAGGTAAGTACACTGTTTTAAAAGAAATTTTTAAAGAATTTTTAATATGTTTAAATTTGTACATTCTATATATATTGTAAACATAATTTGATATTTCATAAATTATTTTTAGACTTGATAAAGCACAATAAAAAATGTGCGAAACGTTGTAAAATCAGTGTTCCTTATTTATTACTATAACCTTTACCCAAGAATAAAAAGAAACATATATATATATATATATATATACACCAATTTTTATAATAATCGGTCCAGTAGTTTTTGAGTCCATCGATAACATACAGACAAACATTCATGTTTAAGGAACGCCACCTTATTTTTTATGATAACCAGAAAAAATTATAGTACTAATAGAAATTTTATAATATATATGGATGAAGAAAATTTCCTTTTTTAAAAGTTCTGTAAGATTAATCGCCCCGCACTTACCGTTTATTTCTTTGGATCAAAATTCTAAAAGAGATTTTATTAGTGAACTCGTTAAATAAAAGAAAGCTTTAATATTTTAGATAATAACTATATTAACAATAACAACAACAAAAAAAAACAATTACTAGGTGAACAAGTTTACAAAAAAAATAAGTAACCAGCTATATAGCTGTATCTGCGGCATACCTACAAAGATTGGGTATTGGTTCAACTGATACAAAAGAAGAGATGTCATACAAAAAAATTTATTAAAGATTAAATACTAAATAAAAGGTTTAAGGAAACAAAACTATACTGAATTTAGTGAGCAAATACCCTGGTACTTTTCTTCCAGTTCTGTTTTTCTGAAAATAATCTTTTCTTTACAATTGTCAAAAAAATCTTATAATACATACGGAAATATTTTGTAAGATGTTGCATTAATAATTACTACAAAAAAATTTTAGAACGTTGCAGCAAACTTTTAGCTGACCATATAACTTTTAACATAAGCTGAGGAAATAATGGCTGCTTAGATAACTCGTACAGGATGATCACCGGCTTTCTTAGAACGAAACTATAAACATTTTTTATTAAATTTAATGCTATACACTGGACACTTCATGTTATTTACACAGCACTAAATGAATTTAAAAAACTACGATATCCACATAAGTCATTTAAAAAACCGAAACAAATTAATAAAAACACTGGTACTAAACTGTACAATCCAAAATTAGTAGTATATTACTTTACGAGTGGAGTAAATTGCATATTACAGCGAGTGTGTTTGGCCCATGAGCGAGCTTGCGAGTGAATGGGCTAAAGAAACGAGCTAAATATGCAATTTGTTCCTCGAGTGAAGTACTATGCTTTACCCACGACTTACCAAGTGGTTTTGTATTGTAACCGGATAACCGTAAAGGTAGGGACCTTAATTTGAAAGATTGTTGTTGACAGTTGATTTTTAGAACTTTGTAAAAATATCAACTGACCATTCTAAATAATGTTTCTAGAAAATTCTAGAAACTTCTAAACACATTGACTAGATTAAATAATGTTGTATATAAGGGGATGCATGGGCAGTTAACGTCAGTTCAAGTCAAGTGTTCATAAGAGTTCATTGTATTGTCAAGTAGTTAGACGTTATCCAGCAGAGTTCAGTGTATCTTAACAATTTTGTAAATAAATTGTGTAAAAAGCCCACATACGTGTTTCAAATTGGTGTCAGGTGTGGGGTGAAAATACAAGAATGCCTGGAAAAAAAGATAAATAAACTATTGGTAGCTGAGCTCAGAAGAGAGCTCGATGAATTAGAGTTGGAAACTACTGGGAGCAAATCCGTATTGTTAAGAAGACTCCGTGAATACTACGTAAATAATAATTTGGACCCTAACGCTGTGGAGTTCGAAGACCCAGTTCAAAAATTAAATTCTGAACTAACTCAACAACTTTCCCAGCTATCACAACGAATGACGAGCCAACAAGAAAAACAACTTTCCCGGCTGTAAGAGGAGCTATCAGCACGAATGACGAGCCAGCAAGAGCAGCTATCCAGTCAGGTGAAGAGCCAGCAAGAAGAACTATCCAGTCAGATGAAGAACCAGCGCGAAGATATGTCCCAGCTGTCACAAAGAATGACGAGCCAGCAAGAAGAACAGACGCAACAATTTTCCCAGCTATCACAACGGATGTCTACCCTATCAGATGAGTTATCCAGTTCGTTTTCCCAGCAAATATCACATCTTCGAGATGAACAAAATCAGCAAGTGTCCAGCTTGCGAGACGAACAAAATCAACAAGTCGCCAATTTGCGAGACGAGCAAAACCAGATCAACCAACAAATGCAGTCCGGGATAAAAGGAAGCTTCAAAAAGAACTGGAAGCTTGTCGCCGAAACCAAATCATCCACCACGGCGACTGAAATGCAGAAAGGAGGGAAACTGGCCACGTAGACGTCGAACGACGAGGAAACGGAGCGGCGGCCCAGGTACGAATGACGATAAAACCCCCAACATTCGACGGAATGACTTCCTGGTCAAATTACCTAAAACAATTTGACGCAGTGGCCAGAGCGAATGGATGGTCACCCCAGGAGAAGGCATTGTTCCTAACCATGGCTCTGCGAGGCGAGGCTTTAGACGTCCTGCATGTATTGACACCGGATGAGGTTGACAATTTTGAGCTATTGGTGAATCGTCTAGAGATGCGTTATGGTCAAAGTCATCTACAACCGGTATACCGAGTGCAGTTGAAAAGCCGGAAGCAGAAAAATGGAGAAACTATCCAGGAGTTTGAGGCACAAGTGGAAAAAATGGTACGGTTTGCGTATCCAAATGCAGCGGAAGATTTTCTGGAGTGCCTGGCGATCCAACCCTTTACCGATGGTCTTCGAGACGCCGAGTTGCAACGGACTGTATGGTTGGCGAGGCCAAGATCTCTTGTAAACGCCTTGACCATTGCCCTGGAGTTCGATACGGCGACGGAGGCCTTACATGCAACTGCTCGACAAACGGAAGACACTGGTAACTTCGACCATGCCGTTTATGCCGTCAGCGACGTCGAAGCGGTAGTGGAGAGGGTAATGAAGTTTTCTTCAAAAAGAAGGCGCCCAGTGAGGTGCTGGAACTGCGGAGAACTAGGCCACATAAAAAATACTTGCCCCCATTTTACCCAAGTGAAGCCGAACGAGAAAAACTCGCCTTAGTTAAGGTTGTGCCAGAAGACGAGAGCTCTATGCTGGAGGAGCAACAAGAAAACGATTCCGTTCTGAAAAAGATTCGGCAATGGAAGAGAATGGACCATCGTCCGTTGTGGAGAGAGATATCCTCATCCTCTCCTGTTTTAAAAGCATACTGGGCCCAATGGAACTCTTTTGGACGGTGGGCTTCTTAAAAGACTTGTAGAAAATTCCGAGGGCACAGAAACAAGGAAACAAATAGTGGTCTCAAGAAGTGCTGTACCAGAAATTTTAAAACAGATGCATAATGATAGTTCTGGAGGACATCTGGGTATCACGAAAACGCTGCAAAAGATCCGAGATAGATTTTACTGGGTAAATTGCACTAATGATGTTAAAGATTGATGTCGTAAATGCACTACATGTGCTGCCAGTAACGGTCCGCACCGAAAACCGAAGGCGGAAATGCAGCAATACCTGGTTGAAAGTCCTTTTGAAAGAATCGCAGTAGATGTTTTGGGGCCACTTCCACAGACCGATGTAGGAAACAAGTACATCTTTGTTGTAATGGACTACTTCACTAAATGGGTTGAAGCATATGCAGTTCCCAATCAGGAAGCCATCACTTTAGCAGATATATTGGTTGAAGAATTCGTAAGCCGATTTGGGGTACCACTAGAATTACATTCAGACCAAGGAAGAAATTTTGAGAGCCAGCTGTTTCAAGAAGTTTGCCAAAGATTAGGCATCCACAAAACGAGAACCACAGCAATGCATCCTCAGTCTGATGGAATGGTGGAACGAATGAACCGGACTATAACTAACTATCTGTCAAAAGTGGTGTCAGATTGTCAGAGGGATTGGGATCGACATATTCCACTATTTCTAATGGCAATTCGATCGGCCATCAACGAATCAACTGGCGAAACGCCTGCGAAGGTCCTGTTCGGTAGAGAAATGAGGCTACCATGTGACTTGGTGTTTGGTTGTAAACCTGGTGAAGAAATGGCCCGTGAACAATATGTCGCCGACCTTCAGAATCGAATGGAGAATATACACAACCTGGTGCGTGGAAAACTACAATTATCTAGTGATCGGATGAAGAGGTACTATGACACGCGGACAATGGAAAAGAGTTACCAAGTTGGAGATTTAGTCTGGCTCTATAACCCCTGACGGCGTCGAGGTATTTGTCCCAAATTACAAAAGAACTGGGAAGGTCCTTACACCATCAAGAAGAAGATTAACGATGTCATTTATCGGATCGTGAAAATTCCCAGAGGGAAACCCGTCGTGGTCCATCATGATCGTTTGGCGCCTTACCAGGAAAACCACAGTGGAGATGCGCAGCAACTCCAAGAAGATGGTTTGGCTGGCTCAGGGAGTGTGCGGGATTCCGATGTAGGAAATAACATTCCAGGAGGAATGAATCTAAGGAGGGGGCAGTGTAACGGGATAACCGTAAAGGAAGGGACCTTAATTTAAAAGATTGTTGTTGACAGTTGATTTTTAGAAGTTTGTAAAAATATCAACTGACCATTTTAAATAAGGGAATGGGACGTTTTAGTGCTGCCATTTCAGTGCGGCCGATTCAGGGCCGCCGTTTCAGTGCCGAGACGTTTCAGTGCCAGGACCTTTCAGTGTCGGGACGTTTCAGTGCCAGGATGGTGTCATTCAGCTATATATTAATAAACTTACTTGACTTTAAATAGATCACCCTGTATATTTTTACAAAAATTGAATATATAATAACATAATTAAAGTTTGTTTTTATATTTGATTTTTATTTTTTCATTTTAGATTTGTTTGAATAGATTTAATTAAAAATATTTACATAAATAACCAACAAATTTTTTTAATAATTTTTTATTATTAACTAATATAAAACTATGTATGTATATAAAATCAACTTTAATATAAGTTGTTAGTTGTTATTAAACATATTTACATATATACAATATAACAAATTTTGAGTTATTCAGTCATTTGATAGTTGTGGGCGATACGTCTCAAATATTCAAGTGGAGCTAATTTTATATAAAGTTAACACAACAACAAATATGGTAAAATTCTAGATGGCTTGATCGTTAAATATCGTTTTAAGAAAAACAATCTTTGTGACACTGAAATGTCCCAGCACTGAAACGTCCGACACTGAAACGTCTACTCACTGAAACGGCCGCACTAAATCGGCGGCCCTGAAATGTCCTAGACCCTTTAAATAATGTTTCTAGAAAATTCTAGAAATTTCTAAACACACTGACTAGATTAAATAATGTTGTATATAAGGGGATGCATGGGCAGTTAACGTCAGTTCAAGTCAAGTGTTCACAAGAGTTCATTGTATTGTCAAGTAGTTAGACGTTATCCAGCAGAGTTCAGTGTATCTTAAGAATTTTGTAAATAAATTGTGTAAAAAGCCCCCATACGTGTTTCAGTATAAAACTAAAAATAACAAAAAAAAAATTTAAATTTTGGCATAAGTTGTAAAAAATATTCGATTTCGCAGACAGTTCTGTATGAGAAATGTCAAATGTTAGTTTAATTTAATGTATACTGTAGCCAACCAACATAGTAATACAGGTTTCTATTTACTTACTCCACTAGTGGAGTAAATGAAACTATAACTCCTCAATAATTTGACACTTACTGACACAGATATAGGTTAAAAAATAGGCGATTTACTTATAAGTCGTGGGTAAAGTTACACTTTCTACGAAGAGGGGCTAACCTATCTTTGTGCCGAAAGAGATCAGACAAGATAAGTAATTGGGGCGAACGCTCTATTTCCGCTAAAAAGAAACCAAAAAGAAGAATTGTCATAACAACAGGTGTAATCATGTGATCAACGGTCACCGTAAGCTAACCAAATTCTCACAAATCTATTCTCGTAGTCACAACCGTTTTTGCTGCATTTTAACGTGATATTCTCTATATGAATAGAGACAATAGAAACAGAAACAAAATGTCTTATGAAAACCAAGTTTCTAGAAACAAAAAGTTTGTTATGAATCAGAAAGACGTTTTTCTGTATCTAAAAATAGAAATAAAATAATAATAATAAACAATAAAATTTTTACAACTTTATAGAGAAATTGTTAAATTACTAAATATTAACTATTTTCATAAAATAAGAATATTTTGTCGGTTTTATTTTTAAACTAGTTTAAATAATGTTACACATTTTTGCAGATCCGATTTATAAACACTATAATAACTTCATGCGTAGGTATATATTTCATAAATTCTCTCTAAATAAATAGGAATCTTATTAGCTCTCTCTGTTGAGTTAACTTTCCATAAATCTAAATAGATTCATTTTAGTTTGGTTTAAACCTTTACGGTTTTATACTGTAATCTTCTTCAAAGATTTAACATTATCAATAAGCTTGTAACCACAAACTCCTAGAATTTCAACTTGCAACAAAATCCAACTAGCATGTATATTATGTAAGTATATGTCGCAAATGCGATGAAAAATTTAATAGAAAGTTGTTCGGAGTTTAAAAGAGTTTCATAATTCAATTGCTTACTACATTTCATTGACAGGCAATTTTTGGAGAAATAACAAATAAAAATATACATATATACTAAGTGCTTCAATATGTAAAATAAACAAGTCGACAGAAAATATAGCAGTTCTGTCTGAGAAATGTCAAATGTGAGTTTAATTTAATATATTATACTGTCGGCAACCAACATAATAATATAGGCTTTTATTTACTTACTTCACTAGTTGAGTAAATGAAACTATAACACAACTCCTCAATAATTTGACACTTACTGACAGAGATATAGTTAAAAAAATAGGCAATTTACTTATGAGTTGTAAGTAAAACAAATTTATTCTCCAATATTCAAGACTCTACGCGTCTATCGACAGTGTCATGTCGGCTAGCAGCAGCGTGCTACCGCCTCACCGCTCCACACACTCCGCACATTAATGCGCGAGTGATATTAGACTATTATTATTTTAAAACTATAAACACTTCTTACATTTTGGTTGAAAAAAATACTGTAAAGGGTAATTTTGTTCAAAAAGATGTGTCTGTGTTAAATAACTTATTTATTTGGATAAGGATTAAGAAGAAAGTTAAGAAGTATTATTATTAATTGGGTATAGTTTTTGCGGCTTTACTTTTGTTTAGCGTGTGTAAAAAATTAGGGCCTAGAAAACTCCTTTGTACACAATATTCTTAACTAATCTGTCATTAGGCGCTAAAACTATCAAACTACTATTAATTTATTCGTGAGCAAGCAACATAAAACTGTCCATGAGAGAAGCAATGTTCTCTCAAGTCAATACTCGCAAATTTAAGAGTTTGACCCTGAGACTTGTTTATTGTCATAGCAAAGCAGACTTTTAGGGAAAACTGTAATCGTTCAAATTTGAACGGGATATCTAACCTATAATTAAACCGAACGAAAACAAAACAAATGCCAAATACAAAGCAGAGTCTATAACCAAAACTACTAAACCGAAACAAAGAAAATGCAATCCAAAATATGCCAAGAAAAGAACAGCCAAATACGTCAAATATAATCCGCTAAAAATATTTAGGTATAGTATTGTAACGGGATAACCGTAAAGGAAAGGACCTTAATTTGAAAGATTGTTTTTCAGTTATTCTAGAAACTTTTAAACACACTGACTAGATTAAATAATGTTTATAGAAAATTCTAGAAAGTTCTAAGCACACTGACTGGATTAAATAATGTTGTATATAAGGGGATGTATGGGCAGTTAACGTCAGTTCAAGTTCAAATATTCACAAGAGTTCATTGTATTGTCAAGCAGTTTAGACGTTATCCAGCCGGATTCTGTGTATTTTAACAATTTTGTAAATAAATTGTGTAAAAATCCCCATAAGTGTTTCAAATTAGTGTCAGGTGTGGGGTGAAGATACAAGAATGCCTGGAAAAAAGACTCAACAACTTTCTCGGCTACAAGAGGAGCTATCAGGACGAATGACAAGCCAACAAGAAGAACAAACTCAACAACTTTCCCAGCCATCACAAAGAATGACGAGCCAGCAAGAGGAGTTATCCAGTCAGATGAGGAGCCAGCGCGAAGATATGTCCCAGCTATCACAACGGATGTCTACCCTACCAGAAGAGTTATCCAGTTCCTTCTCCCAGCAAATATCACATTTGCGCTCCGAAATGTACACTCTTCGTGACGAACAAAATCAGCAAGTGTCCAGCTTGCGAGACGAACAAAATCAGTAAGTGTCCAGCTTGCAAGAGGAACAAAATCAGCAAGTGTCCAGCTTGCGAGACGAACAAAATCAACAAGTCGCCAACTTGCGAGACGAGCAAAACCAGATCAACCAGCAAATGCAGTCCGAAATAAGGAAGCTTCAACGAGAACACGAAGCTTGTCGTCGAAACCAGCCCATCCACCACGGCGACGTAGATGCAGAAAGGACGGAAACCTGCCACGTAGACGTCGACCGACGAGGAAATGGGGAGACTACCCAGGTACGAACGACGATGAAACCCCCGACCTTCGACGGGAAGACTTCCTGGCCAAATTACCTAAAACAACTCGACGCAGCGGCCAGAGCTAATGGATGGTCATCTCAGGAGAAGGCATTGTCCCTAACCGTAGCTCTGCGAGGCGAAGCTTTAGACGTCTTGCAATCATTGAAACCGGATGAAGCTGACAACTTCGAGTTATTGGTGAATCGTCTAGAGATGCGTTATGGTCAAACTCATCTACAACCGGTGTACCGAATGCAGTTAAAGAGCCGAAAGCAGAAGAATGGAAAGACTATCCAGGAATTTAAGGCAGAAGTAGCAAGAATGGTACGACTTGCGTATTCAAATGCAGCAGAGGATTTCCTGGAGTGCCTGGCAGTCCAAACCTTCACCGATGGTCTTCGAGACGTCGAGTTGCAGCGGGGTGTACGGTTGGCGCGGCCGAAGTCTCTTGTGGACGCCTTGACCATTGCTCTGGAGTTTAAGGCGGCGACGGAGGCCTCACGTGGAGTTGCTCGACTAAGGGAAGTCACCGGTAACTACGACCATGCCGTTCATTCCGTTAGCGACGTAGAAGCGGTAGTAGAGAGGTTAATGAAGTTATCTCCAAAAAGAAGGCGCCCAGTGAGATGCTGGAACTGCGGAAAACTAGGCCATATAAGAAATACTTGCCCCCAAAAAGAAAAAATCTTCTGCTGAAGTACCCCAGCAGCAGGAAAACTAGAACGGGTCGACTCCTGGAGGGCGAAATCGACCCCAAACATTCCCTAAGCCCCTCACACCATTAAATTGGCAACTCTGCGACATTACGTGGACAGCTTATATGTAGATGGCATCATTGATGGGAAGAACTTTAGCATGCTGATAGACACTGGAGCTACGAAAACTATCGTTCGACCATCCATCAATATGCGAAAGAAGATGGCGGAGACTGCGTACGGCTACCGGAGATTCTGCTAGAGTCTACGGTGAGATACAGGTGACGCTACAGTTTGGTTTAACCTCTCTTGTTCACTCGGTGCTGGTGGCTGACGTTGATGAAGATATTGTTCTGGGCATGGATGCTCCACTGTGGTTTACATTTGGATCTTAGTAGGTAAGGCGCCGGTTCCACCAGACAGACTTTACCCCCTCCACTACACCCTTGTGACGTCACTGTCGCAAACTTCAGGTCGGTCGGTAAGTTAGGGATCTTACCCCCTCCACTACATCCTTGTGACGTCATTGTCGCCAACTTCAGGTCGGTCGGTAAGTTAGGGATCGGCGGTTCCGCCAGACAGACACAGCTTCTAAATTTCGCCGCTAGATGGGCGCCACAGGTGGCACTGTTGGATGAAATCTGTGCTAAATGGTTCGTAACTTGGCTAAAGCGCGCCAAATTTGAATTTTTAAATCTATAGGGGGCGCTAGCAGTCAACTGTCAATAGTTTTCGAACATAACCTCACTTTTTTCGAACATAACCTTACTTTTTTTTCAAGAGGCAGAACACCTATCGTTAGCGCTGGAGCCCTGGCGCTCTGGCAGTTCTTCTTTTTTCGAGTGGCCTTTTACGTTTGACACATGCAGCCAATTCTTCTTTTCGTTATATTTTTGAATTTTTCGCGCTTTGCTGTCATCGTACCAACTTTACATGCTACCAACCTTACAGTGCTACCAACTTTCACGTTAAAATCACCTGTACCTGTAATTTTTGTCACCGTACCTTGACTACCCCTCATCACTACCCCAATGTCATTTTAGTCTCCCTACCACCCCTCATCATCAACCCCAGTGCCCAAATAGAACTTAGAATAATTTTGTATGAAAATAAATGTAGAAAAAAATTCTGTGTGATGCCTGTTGTAGGATTTGAACCCACAAACTCATGTGTACAAAATTAACGCCTTAACCAACAGGGCTATCAACTGACTTGGAAAATAAAGTTGAAATGTGTTAGACAACCAGCTCCGTCTACAGCACATGCTTGTTTATAATAACAGTTTATTGAAGGATGATACCACATAAACAACGATGATATATAAATATTTCGTGTTTATTTCTTCTTTTTAGGTGATGCTGCCTTCCTGGCTTTAGGTGAAGTAGGAGTTTTGGCAGTTTTTGGTTTTGGTGCCTGTAAGTTTCGGTGGTTTTTGCTAGATGGCGTTAAATATCCGATTTAGGTATGAACTATAAAGAATATCATAGTTTGGTTTTAATTTTATTAGTGAGTGCATGGGAGTAAACTGCAGATTTATTTCGACAGTACCGCAAGGCTTTGAATAATGAAGGACATACGTTTTGAGTAAGTAATTATTGCTTGTTTTAAAACATCTAGTAGTGTTTGATATTCTATTTTACTTTATAAATATGGACATATTTGTATGTTATATTTTGTTTTTTTATATGTTTTAGATTTTTTTTACATAGAGGCATTTTTTGTTGGTGTTGCCATATGGTAACGCTAGTCACATTCATTATCAATTTTGTAAGAATTTTATTTTTGTTTCAGGCGCGGTTTCTCATTGCAGGAGGCGTTAGATATGGCCTATTCCGAAGGTATTGACGCTATTTACATTGAACCACCCGAGGCTAATGTGTTGACGGATGAAGACTCCGCAGATGAGGATTCTGGGGGTACAATTGATAATCTTTCGGGCCGTCAACTGCGAGCTCGAGCCGAAGTCAAATTTTTTAACAAAGAAAACGTCACTGAAGTGCCAGAAGAGACAGATCTTCCTAGTTCCAGTGCTTCCGCTTCAATTTTATCATACCTTCCAAGGTCTAAAAAAGACTACACCTGGATTAGAGGTGATCTTCAGGCGCAGACAAGAGATTTTCCCAAACCTGATTATAAACAATATATGGATCGTTCACCCGTTCAACTTTTTGAGCTATTCTTCGACGACGAAATAATTACTCTTCTAATCGAAGAAACGTCTCGCTATGCTCTTTTTAAAAATGCACCTGATCCTAGGGTTTCTAAAAATGAAATGAAATGCTTTATAGCAATACTAATAGTAAGTGGCTACGTAGTATTGCCAGGTAGAACATCATATTGGGAATCACAAGGTGATATGAACAATGCTATGGTGAGTGGGGCCATGAGACGGGACTGTTTCGTTCAAATTATGCGTTACCTCCATTGCGCTGATAATTCAAAACCGAACTTGGATGACAAAGTGTGGAAACTAAGACCGCTTATAAACAAACTAAAAGCTAAATATTTGGAGCACTATCAACCAGAAAAAGACGTGAGTTATGATGAGAGTATGATAAAGTACTATGGTAGACATCCATGCAAGCAGTTTATTCGTGGAAAACCCATTCGCTTTGGCTATAAAATGTGGGCACTAAATACAACATCAGGCTATTTAGTAAATTGTGAGATATATCAAGGAAAAAATAGTAGGCGGCCAGAAATTTATGAAAAAGATTTTGGAAAAGCTGCGGCACCATTTGTAACAATGTTGGATGAGTTAAAAGGCGTAAAAGAGGGACCTTATGAACTATACTTTGATAACCTATTTACTGGTCTAAATCTTTTAGAACATTTAAAAGAAAGAGGATATCAGGGCACTGGTACTATTCGCGAAAATCGCATTCCAAGAAATTGTCCCTTGTTGGACAAAAAACTCTCGCAAAAAAAGAAAGAGGTACATACGAAGGAATGATTGAAAGAGAAACAGGTTGATTGGTGGTTCGTTGGGTAGACAACAACGTTGTTAGTGTTGCATCAACTTGTAACGGTATTTTACCTCTATCTCAGGTAAAACGCTATAGTTCAGCTCAAAAAAGAATTATTATGGTACATCGACCATTTTTGATTGTTGAATATAACGCACACATGGGAGGTACAGATCTGATGGACGAGAATGTATCAAGATACAGGATAAGTATTCGCAGCAAGAAATGGTGGTGGCCTATTTTCACATGGTTTGTTGACGTCTCAGTAATGAATGCCTGGCAAATACATAGAAAGTCTGGTGGAAGGCTGACGCAACTTGAATTTTGAAGGGATATTACATCGTGCTACTTACAAAGTTATGGGACTATTCCTAAGCCTGGTGGACGACCCAGGACTTCAAAAACCAGTGTATCGTTGAATAGAATTTCAGACGATATAAGATACGATGGAATGAACCATTTAGTTGTTGAAACCCCGGATAAAAAAAGAAAAAGATGCGCAGGCGAAGGCTGTTCATCCAGTGTTCATACAATGTGTAACAAATGTAACTTGGGCCTTTGTATTCCATGCTTTTATATATTTCGTACCAAATAACTGTTGTTTTTAATATTTTTATGCATTTCTACGTAGAATTATAATATTTTTGTAA
This sequence comes from Altica lythri, assembly GCA_964028335.1. NCBI lineage: Eukaryota > Metazoa > Arthropoda > Insecta > Coleoptera > Chrysomelidae > Altica > Altica lythri. Next base: position 25,009,596 of record OZ034802.1, on the reverse strand, counting down.
AAGTTAATATTTCGAATAAAAAGTGCATATGAAATCCTAGCGTTACCATATGGTAACAGTGTTTTTTTCTTAAATGGTGAATTTTTTTTATTTTTTTTGCATAAGACATTCTTAATTACCAACATATCAACATATATTTCAGTAAAAGAACTAAAAACAAATAAAAAAGAAAACTTCGCCTTTAAAGGGTTAAGACACTATAAGTCTTGTACCTTCACAATAATAAAAAGCTTATTACAGTAAATTGTTCAGTAAGCGTTAAGAATTAAATTGTAACCAAATCGTTATCAGAAGGTAAATTTTCAAAGTTTGTACGTTATATCACCAGTCAATAGAGTCGAAAAACATATAAACCGCATTCGACGATAAGAGTTTATATAAAACATTTAACTTTTTATAATAAATTTTAACGTAGTTAGGTCACATGATATGTAAAAAATTTAAAAAAAACCAATATCAGTTTTTTGATTTATGTTACAAATTATTTTAAAAAGAATTAAAAATTTTAAAAATTAAATAAAAAAAAAAAGGATGACGTAGTCTAGATAAGAACTTATTGAGAAATTATACCTAAAAGAGTGTATGCTATTAATAGTTAATTAAGAAACAATTTAGGAAACAAAATCAAGTTTTAAAAAATCCAAAATTTACCAAAATAATATAAAAAAGACAAAAATGTCTACCTTTTATTTATCATAATTATACATTTTATTAATTAGTAAACTATAACAGTTTAAAAAGTGTTCTGTGGATTCCTTTGGATCCCCCTTGGTTAACAGGTTGTCACAGCTGCATACCTAGAACTGAAAGTGGCTTTATGAGCAACCCTCAGTATGTATATTTTCAGGTAAATAAAAAAAAGTAATACATTTTAACTCTTTTATATTGAAAAAAAAAAATCAAAGTAATCAAAAATTATTTAACTTACCAAGTTTAGAGAGCTCAGAACACCGCAAAATAACACCACATACTAAAGTAAAATTTTATTTCATAGTTTAATTATAATTATTCAAAATTCAAGTCTGGACAAGTTAAAAGTGACGTCACCTTAATTAGATTTTCACGTAAACCGGAAACTCTTATCAACTAATTTTATTGAAAAACATGTATTTTTTTAAAACGTTATCATATCAAAAGTTATATAATTTTATCAGTGACATATAATAAACTATATTTACTATATTAAAAATAAAAATAAAAAATACGAGTTATATTTATTTGAACTTGTTTAAAAAATTTTTTATACGAAGTAGCGAAGATATATTTTGAAGTAAATTATTGTAAAATCAGGTACATTATCTAAAATTGCAATATTTAGATAAGCCTCTGATTTATGTTGAAAAGGAATTTGCGTTCTCATCAACTTTGTGGATATATACCGGCGGTATCAAAAGTAAGTGTCTCTGTAGATTATTGTTATAATTTTATCTTATTACTCTGGATGATGCAATACTTTTTTAAAATTACGCAATATTACGTAATTAAGAATAAGAGATAGAGATAGAGATAGATCACTTTTTTTAGGTTTTCAAAAAGGTCACGTAACATGTAAAATTACGGTGAAAATTGAGAGAGATTATTGATTTAAAACTATTTATCAATCGTTTGATTATTTACCAATTTAAGGCTACCTAATAAGACGGTCGTTATCCGCTGGGTGCGAAGAATAGGGTGGGAGAAACACGAATCGATCGCAGCGCTCACTGTGGCTAAAAAAGGAACTCACGGCGGACGATTAATCAATTTTTACTAAGGATTTTACATGGATTTCACTTATCCATGCGTCGATTTAAAAAGAAAATAAACTTTCGTCACGAAACCTGCTGTACAGTCAACTGCAACAACAATGGCAAAAATAGTGATCAGAAATTCTATAAAGTTCCACAAAAAGTTGGAAACGAGAACAACGTGTGAAGTAGTGGATAATCGCTATCAAGAGGAAAAAGCTAATAAGCTAACTTAAAAATCAACATTTTAAATATTTGCTATATTTAGTAGATACCTATGTTGTAGGAAGCATCACGTTTTATTTTTACGTCTTGCACATGTTAAGCCAAAAATAATTCTTTACCTTTGTTGGTTGTTTGATGTTGGAAAGTTATGTCGTGAGCGATTGCTTAAAAAACAGTTTTAATTATTAATTTGGCCATGTTTAACTGAAAATACACAAAACGTCTGCATTATTAACGGCATTATAATCATATTATTATCATCTATAATGCGATAATCGATTACATTTATTTATTTTTTTTAATTACTTTACGTGAAGTCCGCCGTGATAAAGCCCATCTATACCACCTAAAATTTAATGATTTTGAGATTTTAGACGGAAAATACAAAAGATAAATATTATTATCGACGCTACAGATTGACATGATCAATACATTTGGGTAGAAAACTAATAAATTACGATGTTTCATTGGAAATAATTATTTGTTTACTTACTTTTCGTAATGACAGTTAGCCATTTGATATTTCAAAGTCCGCCGTAATTATAAACGCAAGGTGCCGCTGTCATCGCGCACCCAGCGGATAGAGGGTCCATACTTTGCTCTATTGTGCACTGCTACGCTCTGCTACGTTCTGCTACACACTGCTATGATGCTCTGCTACGCTCGCTACGCTCTGCTATGATGCTTCATTGTGCACTGCTACGCACTGGTACGTACAATCCCACATTATTTTTTAAATTTCCTTGCACAGGTTTTTTTTTATAAGTTTTTAGGATACCTAGTTACTTAAATACTTATACGTTTATCATATCATGAAAAGAGTAACCGCAAAGTTTTACTATCAAGCTTTTCAGTTATCGTCGAATAAGGTTTATATGTTTTTCGACTCTATTGACTGGTGATATAACGTACAAACTTTGAAAATATACCTTCTGATAACGAATTGGTTACAATTTAATTCTTAACGCTTACTGAACAATTTACTGTAATAAGCTTTTTATTATTGTGAAGGTACAAGACTTATAGTGTCTTAAGGCAATTTTTTTTTTTAAATATAATTATGTCAGTTATCTCCGCCATTTTTATTCCTTAAAAGTTGTTATTCGACCTGACGTTGGCAACACTGTTAGCAAGATGGCCTCCCTATACGAGGCCAAGTTCACACATCATTATAAAATTTTTATAGCCGAATGCGGTTTATATGTTTTTCGACTCTATTGCCTGGTGATATAACGTACAAACTTTGAAAATATACCTTCTGATAACGAATTGGTTACAATTTAATTCTTAACGCTTACTGAACAATTTACTGTAATAAGCTTTTTATTATTGTGAAAACGACCTGAAGTCTGTTGGTACGATGACGTCACATCAACAGTACGCCTCTGCTAACTTCTTATCATCTACAACCGCATGTGACGTAGACAAAGCGGCTTGTCTAACACATTTTAACTTTATTTTCCAAGTCAGTTGATAGCCCTGTTGGTTAAGGCGTCAATTTTGTACACATGAGTTTGTGGGTTCAAATCCTACAACAGGCATCACACAGAATTTTTTTCTACATTTATTTTCATACAAAATTATTCTAAGTTCTATTTGGGCACTGGGGTTGATGGTGAGGGGTGGTAGCGTGACTAAAATGACATTGGGGTAGTGATGAGGGGTAGTCAAGGTACGGTGACAAAAATTACAGGTACAGGTGATTTTAACGCGAAAGTTGGTAGCACTGTAAGGTTGGTAGCATGTAAAGTTGGCACGATGACAGCAAAGCGTGAAAAATTCAAAAATATAACGAAAAGAAGAATTGGCTGCATGTGTCAAACGTAAAAGGCCACTCGAAAAAAGAAGAACTGCCAGAGCGCCAGGGATCCAGCGCTAACGATAGGTGTTCTGCCTCTTGAAAAAAAGTAAGGTTATGTTCGAAAAAAGTGAGATTATGTTCGAAAACTATTGACAGTTGACTGCTAGCGCCCCCTATAGATTTAAAAATTCAAATTTGGCGCGCTTTAGCCAAGTTACGAACCATTGTCTGGCGAAACCGGCGCCTTACCTACTGATCTTCGCCGACGTATCCTTCGTACTGGTAATGAAGAAATATTCCTGCACCGAAAACAAGTTGACAATGCCTCGATTAAGCTAATCGATGATATCGAACTTCCGGCGAGCTGCGAATGTGTCGTCACAGCGCGGTTGGATGGACTGGAGCCAGATGGTGCCCCAGCCATGATAGAGCCGAAGAACCATGACCATGAATTGGGAAAAAGACTCCTTGTGGGTAAGACTCTTGTTAGATTCGCCAAAAAGGTACCCATCCGAGTTATCAACTTGAACGATCATCCAGTTTTTCTCCGAAAGGAGATGAAAATGGGAAGTATAGAACCAGTAACGGCCATAATTCACAAAGTAGACATTACGGAAACAGATGAGACCAACAGAATTGAACAATTAATGACAAAATTAGATCCCTCTTTGTCAAAATTAAAAACAAAACAGGTAAGAGATCTACTTTAACGTTATAAACCTGTATTTGGTTCTAAAAGTAAACTGAGAAGAACTGATGTTGTACAACATAGAATTGACACTAGTGATGCACGTCCGATTCGACAGGTACCCCGAAGGATGCCTCAAGTTAAGAAGGAAGAAGCAGACAGAGCCCTTAAAAAAATGATTCAAAATGAGTAGATGAGCTATACGGACACGAGCTATTTTTTTGAACATAACCTCACTTTTTTTTGAGTTAGCTGCTTACCCTAAATGTCAAAGGCCATTGAGTTGGCTGCTTGCCCTAAATGTCAAAGGCCATTCTTCTTTTTTTTTTTTGGTGGCCTCTGACAGTTGGCACAAACAGCCAATTCTTCTTTTTTCGAGTGGCCTCTGACAGTTGACACAAACAGCCAATTCTTCTTTTTTCGAGTGGCCTCTGACAGTTGACACAAACAGCCAACTCTTCTTTTTGTTATATTTTTGAATTTTTTCGCGCTTCGCTGTCATCATACCAACTTTTCATGCATGCAACCAACATTACACAGTGCTACCAACTTTTGTGTTATAACAATTTAATTAAAAAAATTCCAACCAAGCAGAATCGAACCCGGGTCCCCCCGTATGATAAACAAATACGTTAGCCACTACACCATCGCAGAATTTAATAAAATGTGACAAACAATAGTAGAAAAAAATAATAAACAGGTCTTATCGCAATAAAGATAACAGACTTAGAAATATTTTAAATTGGTTTATTCCAAAAGAATTTTTTTATGCATGACGTATCATTGTAAAGGGGTTAATGTATAGGGTAAGATAAAGTGTCAAAAAGACCGTATTTATGCTGCCAAAAGGGCATTATAGCTATATCTCGTAAACGACCGAACGGATTTCGGCGTATGACGTATCATTGTAAAGGGGTTGATGTATGGAGTAAGATTAAGCGTCAAAAAGACCGTATTTATGAGGCCAAAAGGGCATTATAACTGTATCTCGTAAACGGCCCAACGGATTTCAACGTATGACGTATCATTTTAAAGGGGTTGACGTATAGGGTAAGATTAAGCGTCAAAAAGACCGTATTGATGCTGCCAAAAGGGCATTATAGCTATATCTCGTAAACGGCCCAACGGATTTCGGCGTATGACGTATCATTGTAAAGGGGTTAATGTATAGGGTAAGATTAAGCGTCAAAAAGACCGTATTAATGCTGCCAAAAGGGCATTATAGCTATATCTCGTAAACGGCCCAACGGATTTCGGCGTATGACGTATCATTGTAAAGGGGTTAATGTATAGGGTAAGATTAAGCGTCAAAAAGACGTATTGATGCTGCCAAAAGGGCATTATAGCTATATCTCGTAAACGGCCCAACGGATTTCGGCGTATGACGTATCATTGTAAAGGGGTTAGTGTATAGGGTAAGATTAAGCGTCAAAAAGACCGTATTGATGCTGCTAAAAGGGCATTATAGCTATATCTGGTAAACGGCCGAACGGATTTCGACGTATGATGTATCATTGTAAAGGGGTTGCTGTATAGGGTAAGATGAAGTGTTCAAATCTTCTAAAATATTAAAAGCGCGTGACCTTGGTGCATTAGCAGGTTCGCGATGTGTGACGTAATCGACTGATGTGTTAGAGTGATAACAGACTTATTAATAATAAAACATATCATGGAAAATATTTAGTCTTAGAATGGATTCGAGAGAATATAGTCAAAAACTTGAAGAGTTTTGTGAAAATATAAGAAAATTAAACCAACAGATTTCTGTCTACGAAGACCAAAAAGAAGTGTTAAAAAAGATTGAAAATTTAAGTTTGTGGAACAAAGTTTTTGAAAAATATTTACCAACATCATCAACACCCACAAGACGAATAAAACCATGGCCTTGCTAAAAGCAAATTTTGTTCTTTTAACAGCAATATTAAATAACATGCTTTATGTTAACGTTCCACAAAACGTTGCACATATTGACGTGTGTTTAGACACAAACGGAGCAAAACAAGAATGCAATACATGGCAAATGATGAGCCTGTCAACAGTCAATGATGGAAAATTGCCGGTGTTTGCATTGAATTTAACAGAATCACCTCTCAACTACAAGCTAAAATTAATTTTTAAAGATAACTCTGAAGGAGTGGGGGAATGGCGAACAAATCTTCAAATCCCAATGCAACAACTAGAAATTACTATGGAGGATCCAATGCAAAAGAAAATGTGTCAAATCGTACAAATAGAATGGGCAACGTTAGTAGGAGTTTACTTACTAATTCTCAAAATTATATCAAAAGAGGTAAAAAGAAGAATGAAGCGATGAAATGTATTTTTAAATAATAATAACAATAAATATTTGTAAACTTGTAAAAGGTGTTTTAATAAAAAACCTTAATTTTTTGTTTTATAGCTTTATTTAGGTAATACAGTATAATACAACCAATTATACAAAGAAAGAATATTATTATATGCACACATAAATTTACCGTTGGCGTGGTGAGGACATCCTGAATATACAGCTTCAAAATTTTTTGTTGCACAGGGTGTCCCATCATAATTTACAACATCATAAATTAATAGATGGAGTCCAAGTTCTTCACATTTTGCTTTTAAAAAGTCAATTTTTTGATTTCCTCTAACATAAATCAAATCAACGTTGCCAAGTAGGTGTTTCTCCAAAATTACATTGACATCGGAATAATCTACATCTCCAGAATCGTATCGTATTCCATGCAAATTTTTTTCCAAATACCGCGTAGTTTTCTTGTCTTTAACAGTCAACTCGTGAAATGGTTTAGGAGGTTTAAATAAAAAATTCGATTTTATATCACCAATCTGAATAGCGACTTCTTTTGGATAAAAAACTTCATCGATTATAAATCCTTGGATGTCGACTACTGCAATTCTCATGATGACGATGACGATGAAACTTCTTTGAAAGCTGAGCAAATACTAAATAGTTAGCAGTTTATATTATATTTTTAACTACTTCCGTTAAGGGATAATGCTCCAATAAACAATCGTGAATTATGATACAATATGCTTTAGTATTTTTGGTAAATCCTTTGTCGGCATCAATTTCTAGTCGTACATCAACAGTCGATGATTTCATTGATTCTTCTTGCTTAGAACAATCGATAACAAACAAAGCACGATTTCGAAATGCTAGAAAATCCATTAATGGTCGTTTCATTGATACTCTGTTGTAACTGGAATTGAATTCGCTGTAGTTGTAATGAGCTAGCGCAAAGTCGTTTTTTTCAAAATCAAGTTGCATCCTTTCATTGGGAAAATATTCACCATTCAATGCGAGTCTGAGACCTTGTAGATTTACATGATCAAATAAAGAAGGATCTGCAGTTTTCAGATTTCTCCTATCAGTTTGGAAAAATACAATAACAAATCGAGGTTTTTCTATTGCAGACGTTGTTTTAACAGCCCAAATTTCTTGTTTTGCTCCTGTGGTCAAAGATGGTAGCTCATGTAGTTCCCATTTTCTAAACGGAATTACGATTGGACGATCGCTTTGAATTGATCGCATCAATTGTTCTTTAACAAAATCATTTGGATAAATATGTTTAACTTTCAGTTCCATCGAATGAATCATAATCTGTACGGTTGTAACAGTAGGTACGTTACCGGTACCTGGTTTTTCTGTTACAATAACGCTATCGAGATCATTACGAGCTCGAACGAATCGAATCGTTTGTCGTCCACAAGTTATCATTGGGTAATCATTGAAAATGTTGAAGATGTGTTTAAGCGGCATTAGTAAACTAAATGACTTATCAGCAGGATTGAGAATGGGATTTGTGGGATAATTCCAACCGGCAATGGCAAGGTGGCGAGAATCTTCTTCATTGTAACATGTTAAAGCTCTTACAGTGCTAACAATTCCAGGATCTCGAACTGTTTCTATCTCTCTTGAACTTTCGGTACACGTACACGAGTCGAATAGAAATGCTCCAAAGTTTGGTGTCAAACTAACATCGCCATTACCAGTTACATCCAATTTTCCTTTAATAGCCAACAACGTATCATGCATTGCAAAGAATGAGTCCACCTGATTTACACTAAATTCTACAATGTCGCTGCAGCTAAACGATTTGATGAATGGTGTGTAAGATCGGTATTCGGATTTTCTAATCGATTCATCCTGAGTCGGTTCTCGATAGAGATCAAACATTGGATCTTGAATTGTTCGTATACGATTCATTATTATTGTTAATAACTTTGAAACCAAGAGCTTTCAAAAATAAAACGTTGTCTCTAGTAAGTTGTCGTCGTCGTCGTTGTCGTTGTCCTACTGAACACTTTAACGACTTGTTCAATACTGCAGGCTTCTGAAAATATGAAGGTGCTATATAGTTGTTGAAAATTAATCCCATTCTTTCAACTCCAAACCCAATATGCTTCTTTCACCTTGAAAATTTACAGGTCTTGAATTTTGATCCAATGCCAGTATAGTAATATTTGTAATCTCAGGTATATTAATCACAGGTAAATACGTGATATTTTTCGGAATTTCGTCGATAGCGTAACCAGGGTCTACAGATATACCAAACTCGTGGATAGTGTGAGTAGGTCTGTTGTTGTAGAAGGCTCCGGTGGTAATGTTTGTTTCGAAACGAATCGTTCGTACTTTAACAATTTCCACAGGTAGATCGGAACTATGTCTTACGTTCGGTTCCAGAATTCTCTTTGAGAAACCCAACATTCTGCCTATACTGTCTTCATGCTCGAAATTTATTGCATGTTGACTACTGAATATTTCACACTTGAGTGTATTATTGTTGGGCTTTAATGAAAAAACGTCTTCAATCTTTGCATTTGGTGGTATATGTAGTAAATTTCTAATCGTCTCTTCAATATCGGAAATTTCATAGCAACCAGTATTTAAGGTTATTTTCTGCAATTTAGTTTTATCGTTATTTTCGTAATAGTAAAAAGCATTACTGCCAATCTCTACATTCGGTATACTGTTGTACGAAAAGAAAAACAGAAATGCCAACTTGTATTGTTTCCTCGGATCTAAACTTAACGGAACCGGAGGAGTCCAATCAAATTGATAATCACGACTCTCTAGCGTCAACAACATAACTGTTGGAGGTTAAACAAAGAAATAAAATTGTATATCTTTAACATTTATTTAAATAATTTTTTACAAGTTCATTACATTTTTCTAAACCTAGTTTACATATATTGCAATTTCCTTGTGATTGCGCAGGTCCGTCAACATGGGTGGTCCATTCAGGACGATTATGATGTACAAAGCAGGGTAGGCAGGTTCGCAATTCAAAATCCAATCTATATTCAAGCGGCAACTTGCACCAAACTTGTAATAATTCACAAGGTTTTGCGTACCTTTTCAAATAACATATAGGAAAACAAGCCAATTCCTGTTCAGTAAAGTCAATCAGTTTCTTTTCACGATTAATGTACGCCAAAACTGCCTCCATCGTATAGAAATTCTAAACAAAGATTGCCGCAATTGATTTGATTAAAAGTCTGGTAAGGATCGTGGTTGTAAACAATTTTCGTTGCAGGTCCCAGATACTGTACAAGTTCTTTCGGCGGTTTCAACTTGCCAAATGAATCAAAATATTCCACGTTATTGTTAATCTTCCGATACGCCACCCAATGAGTTCCATGATTTTTGCTTTCATCCAAATTTAGGATTGCGCATTCGCGTTGAACAGGACCGGTTTTAGGCAATGTGTCTCGCATAAATACACCTCTAAAATTTGGGATTTTTAGACGTTTAGCATATCGTTTTAGTTCATAATCATACAATCCTCGATTGGGTAGCTGAATTAGTTTTTTTGCTTTTTTAGAAAGAGACCGAAACCTCCTCTGGCATTTTTTCGTAAATATAGTCCTTTACCGAGAGATTCCATAGCTTTGTTATGTCGATGTTCTTCTTCCAATTTTTTCTGTGCATTTTTCGCATCAATTACAGTTTTAGCGATTCCAGCAGCTCCACCAGACAACGCCCCGAGTGCACTTAGTCCAGCAAATAACGGAATTAACGGTAAAAAGCCTCCAGATTTTGGTTCGATGGGAATAATTCTAGGTACTTTAACCTGATTTTTCCCACCAGCATTTTGAACAGCTACCCTGGCTGCTTTAAGAGCAATACTGACTGCTCGTTTTAATGTAGCCGAAGGACCAGCTTTTTTTATATCTCTTTGTATTTTACTTATAATATTGCGTTTAAACGATTTGGGTTTCCTAACACCCATGCCAAGTTTACGTTTAGCTTTCATTGCGGTTGTGGTTAGCCAAGCTGCGGCTTTTTCACCAACTGAAGCGTCCTTGGACTTTACTATTTCCCACGCTTTATTCTCCAGAATCTCGTCTGCTTTATGTCTTTCCGCTAAATCTTTATGTTTAGAATATGCAATGTCGTGTTCTCTGGCTGCGTCGTCAAGCAGGTTAACCCCCGTATCTCCACGTGCAAGTCTTTTATGTAATTTAGTTCCAGGACCCAAAAAGTTGTAACTAGGATAATGTAACTCAAACGGTAGATTATTAATTAAACTGTTGAGCACACCTTCACCTTCAAACACCAACATGAGAAATGAAATAATTTAAGAATTACTACTCTACTTATATATTGAAACATTAAAAAACATGTTAAACAATGAAGATCATTCAACAAGACCAGACGCTTCCGATTGAAAATTTAGATGAAGGAAACGATCGAATCGCTGCCAGTAAACATGGACCATTGCTACCAAATTCGTTTCGGGCGCTAATCTGTGGACCCAGTGGGTGTGGCAAAACGAATGTTATGTTATCGTTACTGTTTCATCCACATGGCGCGAAATTTAAAAATGTTTACGTTTATTCAAAGTCATTGTATCAGCCCAAGTATAAATTGTTGGAAGAAGTGCTGTCGAAAGTTAAAGGAGTGGGATATTTTCCGTTTAAAGAAAACGATGAAGTTATTAGCCCAAATGATGCAAAGCCAAATTCAATTTTTATTTTTGATGACGTCATATGTGAGAACCAGCAAAAGATTCGAGAATACTACAGCATGGGTCGACATCGGGATATAGATAGCGCTTTTCTTTCACAAACCTACTCGAAATGCTGTAAACAAATTTGTAGAGATAACAGTAACCTAATTGTACTTTTTAAACAAGATGCTATCAATTTGAAACATGTCTTTGATGAACACGTGTCACCGGATATGAGTTTTGAAGAATTCAAACAGTTGTGTTCGAAATGTTGGCAAGAAAAGTATGGGACAATGGTTATTGCGAAAGACTTTGATTTAAACAACGGTCGATATCGAATCGGTTTCGATAAATACATAACATTGTAACATTACAGCCATTATTCGACAACATGTCAGACAATCCAGTTGACATTGCCGTTCGTAAGAGAAAAATTGCCGAACTTGCTCGATCGATTCGAAAAAAATATAAAGCGTTACAATTGGGTAGAGTTGAAACGGATGAGACACTAAATAAATTGTTTAAACCTGTCACGGAACCTCTACACAAAATTGTAAAATCTTCTCTAAACGAAACAGTGATCTCTCATCCTCAACCAGCCAACGAGCCAGAGCCTAAAAAAGAACCATCTAAACAAAAAGAAGAATCACCTAAACAAAAAGAGGAACCAAGCATACCTGAGTTTATAAAACTCGAAAATGTTGCCGAAACTACTAGTGATAATGATGATGAAGTATTCTATGAAGACGAAGAACAGGCTGTTAAAGATCTAGACATTTCAGAAGATGTTATTAAGGAATACTTAGATCAGTATCCCCCAATGTCTCATCCATATATTCTAAAATATTGGACACAAAAAGATAATAGAGATACGGTTTATGGTCCTACTTACGATGGTGATACTTCTAAATGGTTTCTGGGTGGCAAACAAATCGACTTTGATAAAAAGCATGGATTTATTATTACACAAGGCAAACAGATAAGAGGTACACCGGGTCTATATAAATTAATTTTTGATGATGAACCTAAAAATTTCAATGATGATGATTTCAAGCGTTATGGAACAATACTAGAATTAACAAATCCTCATAAAAACATTAAAGGATACCTTAAAGGAACAAACCGATTTAAATACACACATATCATAAAACCTCTGGCTACCTCTCACTTACGAAAACATTCGAGCACTATGGGCTCTGGGATGCAAATGGTTTACAACGATAATAAAATTGACCTTCAATATTGGGATGATCCAAACGAACTTGTTGACAGGCTTCGGCTTTTAATAGCATCAAAAGAAGCAGGAAATACTTCGAATGATAATGAAATTGTTGCAATTATTGAGGAATTAAAAGAAGCACGCATTATTGCTTAAACATCATTACCACAATGAGTGTCGACAAATTCGGACGTACTAAACATGATATAGGCAATAAAAACCTATTGCTAATGTCTAAACCAAGCTTAGCCCATACTGCAAACGGTGATATTGTGATATAATTTACTATGCTTGTTTGGATTCTGTTAATAAATATCGTCTACAAAAAATTCAGAATTCATGCTGTCGATTAATTTTTTCACTAAGAAAATATGATCACATTAGTCAAAAAATATTGGAGCTCAAATGGATGAAACTAAATGAACTTTTTAGATTTCGTTATGTAACTTTTGTACATAAAATATTGTGTACGTCTGTTCCTTCTTATTTAAATGAGAAACTTGTTACTAGGAATGCTGTTCATCACCGTAATATTCGCTATAAGGATACGCTCACGATGCCAATATATTTGACTTCGTTCTTCAGGAAGAGTTTTACTTACAATGCAGTAGTATTGTATAATGAAATCCACAATACGTTTAAGAGTCTCACACCTAATCAATTTAAGTCTAGAATAAAGTCGTTTATTTTGCAAAGTTAAATGCTACTCAGCGAGTGTTTTTCTTTCTTTCTTGTTTTGTGTAATTGCTAATTCTGCTTTTTACATTATATATGTGTTTGTTTATTTTGTAGTCTTTTGTAGTCTAGTTTGTAAGGGTTAAATGTAAGATTAGCCTTAGGCTAAATTTCGCCCTTAATAAATAAAGACGATTTATTATTATTATTATTATTATATTGATTTTGAAAATTTAAAACTTTGTAATGTTAAAGATCCTGATTTAGATAGCGATGCCGTCAATAAAAAATATATGGATAATAATTTACAAAAGTTGACTGAAAACGTAAATGCTATGAAACTTACATTCAATAATGACTTGATGGTCATAAATAGTTTTATATCAAGAGATCCTCCGTTAGCCAGCAAACATATGGCTAATAAAAAGTATGTTGATGAATCAATTGTCACCGCAAAACAGTACCTACGAGGAGATATTAAAAATTCGCTTAAAAGTTTAGAATCACAAATAGCAACGATTAATGCAAACTCTACACAGTTAGCTGTAAATCAAACAAATGCAGTAGAAAACGTAAAAGATAAAATCGAGAAAGCGATAATAAAATTATATAATCAAGATATTCCAGATATACGACAAGATTTGTTCGATGAGATTCTTAAAAGAACTGACTCTGTAACGAAAAATGTTAATGTACTCTCTGGAAAAATTTTGACTATTGAAAAAAACATTGCTGAGTTGACTAATACAATGACTATAAATCAAAATAATCTGCGAAATGTTGTAAATATTATTAAAGCATTGGAGAATCGGTTAGTACAAAATCCCTAAACATTAGATTTAGTCACAGTCATGTTTTCAAAGGAAAAGGTTCAAGTCGTTAATGAGCTGCATAAACCGGCTCGAAAAAATTATGCTCGGCGACGAACAATTATCAAAGGTTTGGACGATTTATGGCAAATTGATTTGGCTGAAATGAGTTCTTACGCAACTCAAAATCGATCGTTTAAAATGATTCTAGTGGTAATTGACTGCTTCTCGAAATTTCTCTGGACTCGACCGTTAAAATCGAAAACTGGCGAAGAAATCACGAAAGCTTTTGCCGATATTATAGGAAAACGCAAACCGAAAAATCTTCAATCTGATCAGGGCAAAGAGTTTTACAACACAAAATTTCAAAATCTAATGCAGAAACATAGCATAAATCATTATAGTACATTTACAAAGATGAAAGCAAGTATGGCGGAAATAGTTATTAGAACACTGAAAACGAAATTGTATAAGCATTTTAGCTTAAACGGTACGTACACGTGGATAGATGTGTTGCCGAAAATTACAAAAGAGTACAACGAAAGCAAACATAGAACGATTGGTCAAAAGCCGTCTCAGGTAAACAAGTCCAATGAAAAAGAGATTCTACAGCAACATTATAATCATTTGAAAATAGTAGGCCCGCGAAAATATAAAATTGGAGATGTGGTGCGCATAAGCAAGGCAAAGCATCTATTCGATAAAGGCTATACACCTAATTGGACTACAGAGCTTTTTAAAATTACCAAAGTGAACATAACTAATCCCGTAACATACATGTTGGAAGATTTACATGGATCACCAATTAAAGGAGCATTTTACGAGGAAGAGCTACAAAAGTCAAAAAATCCTGATGTTTACCTTGTTGAAAAAGTGCTGAGGAAAAAAGGCAATAAAATCTACGTTAAATGGCTGGGGTTTGATAGTTCGCATAATAGCTGGATCGAAAAATCTAATATTTTATAAACTCTGTTGTTTCTTACTTTGAACATTTTTTACATGTATTCTTATGACAAACAGGATACGTTTTCATAGCTTCCGGGGGCCTTTTTTGATTCATAACATCTATTGTTTAAACCGTTCAGTCTACGGTCCGACTAAAACTGTCCTTAGAAGCAGATGCAATTATTTTTACTTAGTTTCAACACAAGTTTTATCAAGTATTAAAAGATGATGACACAAGACAGTGGTTATTGTAGTGAAGAATTGCCGTCATATTCTGAGAGTAGTTGTAGTAGTGAAGATTCTATCTATATGGAAGAAGTAAACAGAATTTTAAATTTTTACGAAGACAAAGTAAAACGTGAAAATTATTTGCTGCTACAATCATCTTTCACAATTGAGGGGTATGTTATAACAGTTGGCTTATCTCCTGCAAGAACATTTTCTCCAGCTATTATTTTATCAGAATACTGCAAGCCAAGTAAATTGTCGTTTGGGAAAATGGAATGGCTTGATCTTATAGAATTTTTGAGCAAAAGCACATTTTTTATTGAACCACTACCAACCTACGCAGATGAGTATGATCCAGTAACATTTTCCTGTGGAGATTTTTGTACAATACGACAGTTGGTGTACGATGATACCAAGTTCATAGAAGTTGAAAAACATGGCGTAAGATATCATCTAACGGAAAAGGATGCAGATGAACTTGTTAGAGTACACCATTGTATAATAGCTTATCAGATTGTAATTCTAGAAAATATTAACTTTGATATTTATTATAATAATGTTATAGATATTGTAAAAAGAAATTTTAGTGATAACTGCTTTCAAGCATTAGATGTATTTTGTGAAATATGTACTGATCCTTTATTATGTAACGCTTTGCGTCAGTATATTTACTTTTATAAACAAAATGTAATAAGAGATTTAGAAAATATGCAATAAACTTTTATAAAAAAAAAAAAAATAATGACTTTTATTTCAAAATCGATAATTATAGCATTAAAAAATGTTATTTTATCGAGGCAAAATTTATGCACGTCACAGTTCTAAAATGTGAAACGTCCAAACGTCAAGATAGCGTTAAAATTTATCACAATAACGTATTAAAAAATTGGTTAAAAGAAATTTACGATTTACATGTATTTCTTATGGAAAAATGTCGTTTCAAAGTGGCAAAAAGTGACACTTTTCATCGTTTTTTTCGTTCCTAAATTCATAAACGTCAAACTATCGAATAATAGATGTCTAAACGATGAATTTAAACGTTTTTTTGATCGTTTCAACAGAACATATTTAAAAGAAAATAATAGATGTCTAAACGATGAATTTGAACGTTTTTTTGATCGTTTCAACAGAACATATTTAAGAGAAAATAATACACCATAGATTCAGATTAAAAATTTTTATTGTAAACATAAAAAATTTTTTAGATATACAATAAACAATAGAAAACTTAAAACTAACCTAATTAATTTTAGATATACAATAAACAATAGAAAACTAACCTAATTAATTTTAGATATACAATAAACAATAGAAAACTAACCTAATTAATTTACAATACACATTCACATTTTTATTTTTTATTTTTTAATTATGAATAACATTATTCGAGCATTATATCTCGATGACCCCATGCCAAAGTATTAAATGATTTATTACATAAAAAGCGTTTATCGTCGTGTGGACTTAGACCGATTTTGGTTTGTTCGATTGTATATACATTATGATTATATGCACGGAACGTGCATTGGTTCACTGTTTTCAGTTTACTATCTCTCAGACATAAAATGTAGTCATCAAAAGTAATTTTTTTAGCAACGACATTCTTTTTCACCCCTTTTGACTTTTTAATACATTTATCATCCTCTGTTAAATATGAGTACATTTTTGAACGCAACCCCACAAATTCAGTTAAAAGTTTGCCGTTGCATTCATCTTTCATTAATCCTATGACTTTTTTATTCAAGAGTGAAATACCGTACGCATTATTTGGTTCATAGTCTGAGGTGTCAAATTTATCTGGATAGGCTTTAATTAGTTCGGTATAAACATCATTGCATTGCAGTTCTAGAAGAAAAGCGTCGGTATCGGTGTATAAGAGTTTACAGTTGTCTACACCCATCGTAGGCAGTAGAAAACTGTAATAAAAGTCATACATACACGTCTTTGAAATATCGAGAATCGACATGCCAATGTACAATGGTTTATTGAATACAAGTTCGGTTTTATGAAGCTCTATCGCTACAAGGTTTTCATCAAAGATTTTGCTCGAACTAAACCTAGGACTGCTTATCAAGTTCTTTGCTCCATATCGACCCTCCCAAGATCTAACGAGTTTAACAATGCGGTGTTTCCTTATATTCTCCATCGTCTTGCCAAATACAGCGTTATTCATTAGTTTATATAAATTCTTTTCAAAATCATTTTTGGCAGCTGTTCGAAGAGTTGTGTTTAGGTCGATGTAAGACTTTAACCATGGGCTTTGCTTAAATTTCAACACTCTGTGAATCTTTTTCACGTTCAATCCATGTTTTATAGCCTGCTTTAAATTTCGATAATGTATTACGTATTTTTCTTTGTCATATAAAGTGGTCATTAGTTTTTGTATTTTTGATCCTTGGGGTTTTCGATGTTCTGGGCAAAACGGTAAATCGTTGTGTAGATCATGTAAATGCTGAGGGTATTCTATATCCACTTCGAGAATATAACCCTCATCATTATCATCTGGTATTTGAGTCACATCGATGTTTGTATCAGTCCATTGGAATCCTCCGTACGGAAGAGGTTGACTCATTGCCCAACCATATAAATTGTTTACATCCAAGTACATTAAATATTTTTCGGATTCTGTTCGATTAAAATTTTTCATGTATCTGTTGTTTGCTTTAGCATATCTATTGCTACATTGACTGACTCCTCCTCTTATACCTTTCTCTATAAACATGATTTGGTCTATATCTTTGAGTATTTCCAATTTAGATTTGGTATATTTTAACATAGCATCCCACGTATAACCAGGGAGCGTATAATACCAAGCAGGATCGAGACCATACGTTTTTCGACATTTTTCACGAAAACATTCAAACACAGATGCTAAAAGCAAGATATCCGTCTTCATATACAGCATGCTATATTCTTTTAAATTTTTAATTTTAAATGCTTTCCAAACCTTCTGAGCATGCATGTATAAATCATCAGTAATATTTTCATCTGTCAGTGTGCTATAAAATTTATCTTTGGATGGCAGTTCCGTATCGTCTAATTTTTCAATGGAATCAATGTATTCATAAGGAAACACCCCTTTTCTACTTAATAGTTCAAATTGTTCAGATGTTAAATTGGGAAACTGTGAACGTAGATAATGTAGATCTGATGGTTCTAGTAAAGCAGACAGTTTATCTAAGGAGGAATCTAAAAATCGTAGCGAGTCTATAAATCTAAACTTTACTTCGCTCTCGTCATTACTTAATGTACACGAAATGTATTTTTCTTTGTTTATAGGAAGCAAGCTTATATTACCTTTTTTAGATAAATCTCTAATTAAAAAATGTAAGTCATATCCCGAAAGGTTATGAAAGACTACGGGTACAACAAACTTTTTTTTATAGTTTAAATTGCAGCTTTGGTGTGAAAACCCTCGAAAATTCCCCGTAAAGTGATCGTGGTCTAAAACGATGGTATCCTTCTCTTTGAAGGGGTGTTCGCATATATGACATGTTGTTGCATTAAGTAAACTAGGTTTGACAATCATTGGTTCGATATGTTTAATTTTCTCTTCAATTAATTTAGCCATCCTTGTCATTTCAGCAGCGAACCAATCCATGGAGTCTTCCCCACAATATTCATTGTAAAATGATAGCGAACTATCATAGGAGCAATTTAGATAATATCCTGCACTATACGCCTCGTGTTTCTGAAACTTTCGTGTATGTTTCCCCAAGTTCTTATTATGAGGACGTAGCACTGACTCAAAGTCAGCATAAATGACAAAAGGTGTCGTTTGCTTGTATACGTGGTTTTTAAACTCTACATGATCAAATGGTGGGTACGATATTTTGCAATTGTTCATGTCTTTGCAGTAATCTTCATGTTTACTTAATTTTTCCTGACTATGAAAATAATTTAAACATCGATCGCAAATATATTTTTTCATCTTAGAGTTGTTAACTTGACTTGATATTAATCGAGATAAATCTTTGATTAAACAATAGTGATATTTGATATCTTCATTTTCCATATCCATTGATGGAGCTTCATAATCGTTTAATTTTGGAAAGTATTTATCTTGAATAAGCAATAAATTTACATGTTTATTTAATTTTTCTTTTGTTAAGCGTGCAGGATAAATTGTGTAAAATGATTTATCTTTCGCGACATTTAATTCTAAAGCATACACATTAATTGAAATATTATTTAATTTTTCAAATTTTGAAATAGTATTTAGGGGCATTGGCATGTCCAAACCTTGTGTTTTTAAAACTGCTGCATAGTGAGGATACGATTTTACTAAATCTACATTTTTATTAACTGGATACAATGATGCTGTTACCGACCAGTAAAAACATGCTTTATCTAAATTTTTAATATTAATACATGCTTGCTTTTTTAGTATAGGATCCGGTAGCTTAATGTATGATGTAGCACCGTTACCTATCTCATATTTATTAATGTTTATTTCCAATGAAATAATTTTGTCTAAGGCCCATCCAGAATCTTTAAGTTGAAATTCTGATAATTTACTAATTACTTTATCAACAATATTTTCGTTGAACCACAATGCAAGATCCGTACCTGCATCTATTACCGCGTTTTTAGTGTTGAAATATTTAAACTCTAAAATGTCTTCGATTT
This sequence comes from Altica lythri, assembly GCA_964028335.1. NCBI lineage: Eukaryota > Metazoa > Arthropoda > Insecta > Coleoptera > Chrysomelidae > Altica > Altica lythri. The sequence goes on along the minus strand of OZ034802.1, from coordinate 24,989,697 downwards.
CCCTAGATTTCTTAATAAATTCCCCGCAAAATGTTGCATTTACTTTGATCATGTTAAATTTTTTTAAACTGTTAGCTATTCTACCCTTAATCAACTTGAACACATCACCAAAAAAACTATTTAGACCTTTATGTTTTAAATTAACAATAACAGCAGTCCTAATTCTTGATTGAAAAATAGATTCTAGATCGACCCATTTTACCCCTGATTTTTCAGTTAACCCCGATCCCTGCTTAGACAAGTTAATAATTGCTTCTTTAAACGTTTTTAAATGTCCTAAATTTGTTTGTAAATTTCTAAGTGTCCCAATATCTAAATTTCCCCTACGAATATCTTTATGAAAACTGATAACATGCTGTTTAATTTGTTTGATTAATTTATTTGCTTCCCTATGCGAAAAACTGGAGATTAACGCTTTGTATGCTTTAGAAATATCTTTAACAATAGCATTAGACCTATCAATAATGTTATTCATAATTGGAAAATAAAAAAATAAAAAAACTTACAAAAAATTATTCCTTAACTATTTCAAATGTATCGGTAGGATTAGCTTGACCAATTTGTTTTTTTCCTTTATATTTGATAAAATAATGTCCGCCAGACAATTCTGTCAAGTGAGGCCTTAATGTTTCAATGGTTCTCTTAGGTAAAAAGCAGAGCCCGTTTTCTAGCTCAACCAAAATTGTTTCTCCAAATTTGCTCTGGACCAGTTTAGCGTTCAATAATTTTTGCGGAACATCCACTGGAAGTTCTCCTAATTTGATAATAATCTTCTCCTTATTTTTTCTGCAAGACATAACGAATTAATTTTAGTTAAATCCATCTAAAAATAAAAAATTAAATCAACTTAAAAATAAAATTAAATTAACTCAAATAAACATAACTAAAGAAAAATAAAAAATTAAATCAACTTAAAAATAAAATAATAATTCTTACCTTTGTGTGTGGTTGTAAAAGAGGAAAACAATATCGAAGAAGAAGAAGAAGTTATATTCCTAAACTATTTCAAATGTATCGGAGTGATTAGCTTTCCCCAATTTTGCTTTTTCCTTTTATATCTTGATTTTAGTAAGTTCCGGCAGACACTTCTTCTGACAAGTGGACTTCAGTGTTAAAATAGTTCTCTTTTGAATTTATTCTAGTTAAATCCAACTACAAATAAAATTAAATCATTACAAAAAAATTAAATTATGACAAATAAACTTAACTCAAGAAAAATAAAATTAAATCAACTCAAAAATTAAAATAATTCAAGAAGCAATAAAAATTAAAATTAAATTAAAAATTTTGAAATAAAATAAAAATTCTTACCTTTATGGATATGTAACAAAAACTTTTGCACTTGAAACTGAACTCACAACTGGATCTATGGAGTATCAAAACAATAATGAGCAAGTTAAATCTAGGACCTTCTTTAAATATACATGGCTTAGCCGAAACACATAGACGTCGATAAAAATTAAAACCTAATTGTTGCTTTACAATATATTCTATATGTTGTTTATTTAATATTATATTTACCAATCACATGTGACGCTAATGTCTATGTATACCATAACTCAACCAAATAAACGTCATAGCTTTTTGTTTTTGCGGCATCCTATTTTCATCGACACAAACCACAGCTTCCTGATAAAAACCGAATTTTTGTTTCTGATAACTGTATGTTATTCCTTTTTATTAATAAAATAAGTATTTTTTATTTAAAAAAATTTTAATTGAAAACATTATATTGATGTAAAAAATATACATTTCATCGTTACCTTCAACATTTTTTAGTTTTATGATAGTTTGGCTTCTAAGAATGTATATTATTTAAGTTTTATTAAAGTTTAATATATTTTTTGTTAGCTATAATGCCCTTTTGGCCTCATAAATACGGTCTTTTTGACGCTTCATCTTAACCTATACAGCAACCCCTTTACAATGATACGTCATACGTCGAAATCCGTTCGACCGTTTACGAGATATAGCTATAATGCCCTTTTGGCAGCATAAATACGGTCTTTTTGACGCTTAATCTTACCCTATACATCAACCCCTTTACAATGATACGTCATACGTTGAAATCCGTTCGGCCGTTTACGAGATATAGCTATAATGCCCTTTTGGCAGCATAAATACGGCCTTTTTGACGCTTAATCTTACTCTATACATCAACCTCTTTAAAATGATACGTCATACGTCGAAATCCGTTCGGCCGTTTACGAGATACAACGTTAATGCCTTTTTGGCCTAATCAATAAGGTCTTTTTGACGCTTAATCTTACCCTATACATTAACCCCTTTACAATGATACGTCATACATAAAAAATTCTTTTGGAATAAACTAATTTAAAATATTTCTAAGTCTGTTATCTTTATTGCGATAAGACCTGTTTATTATTTTTTTTCTACTATTGTTTGTCAAATTTTATTAAATACTGCGATGGTGTAGTGGCTAACGTATTTGTTTATCATACGGGGGGACCCGGGTTCGATTCTGCTTGGTTGGAATTTTTTTAATTAAATTGTTATAACACAAAAGTTGGTAGCACTGTGTAATGTTGGTTGCATGCATGAAAAGTTGGTATGATGACAGCGAAGCGCGAAAAAATTCAAAAATATAACAAAAAGAAGAGTTGGCTGTTTGTGTCAACTGTCAGAGGCCACTCGAAAAAAGAAGAATTGGCTGTTTGTGTCAACTGTCAGAGGCCACTCGAAAAAAGAAGAATTGGCTGTTTGTGCCAACTGTCAGAGGCCACTTGAAAAAAAAAAAGAAGAATGGCCTTTGACATTTAGGGCAAGCAGCCAACTCAATGGCCTTTGACATTTAGGGTAAGCAGCTAACTCAAAAAAAAGTGAGGTTATGTTCAAAAAAATAGCTCGTGTCCGTATAGCTCATCTACTAAAATGGCATAGTCGAACCATCCAGTAGTCCGTGGGCTTCTCCTGTGGTATTAGTGAGAAAGAAAGACGGATCAATGCGGTTTTGTGTCGACTATGAAAAGCTAAATGATGTCACTAAGAAGGACAGTTATTCTCTGCCAAGGATTGATGATGCCCTCGACGCTTTGGCGGGTTCTACTTTGTTTTCTACCTTGGACCTTAAAAGCAAGTTAAAATGAATCCTGCAGACACAGAAAAGACTGCCTTTACCAGTGGATCAGGGTTGTGGCAATTCACGGTTCTTCCGTTTGGCCTCTGTAATGCTCCTGCGACGTTTGAACGGCTAATGGAGAACATCCTGCAGGGTTTGTCATGGAAAACTTGTCTAGTTTATCTAGACGACATCATCATAATGGGCAAGACCTTTAAGGAACATTTACCTAACCTGGAAGAAGTCTTTAAAAGATTACAGAACGCTAATCTAACATTGAATGTTAAGAAATGCCACTTGTTCCAGAGACAGGTCAACTATTTAGGACATAACGTAAGCAAGGATGGCGTTGCTGTTGACCCCGCTAAGATACAAGCCGTTCAGGAATGGCCAATCCCTATCGACAAACATCAGCTCCGGAGTTTCTTGGGTCTTTGTTCCTATTACCGACGATATGTCAAGAATTTTGGAGACATCGCCAAACCCTTGACACGTTTGACAGAACAAGATAAGTCCTTCTGTTGGGATCAGGAATGTCAAGAGGCGTTTCAAATATTGAAGAAACAGCTTACGTCAGCACCTGTTCTTGCTTATCCACTTCCTGATGGTAAGATTATTCTGGACACCGACGCCAGCAATGTGGGAATTGGAGCCGTCTTGTCACAGCTACAAGATGGTAAGGAAAGAGTGGTTGGTTACTTCAGCAAAACTTTATCGAAAGCTGAAAAGAACTACTGTGTAACTCGGAGGGAACTGTTAGCAGTTGTAAAATCCGTCACACAAAAGATCCGAGATAGATTTTACTGGGTAAATTGCACTAATGATGTTAAAGATTGGTGTCGTAAATGCACTACATGTGCTGCCAGTAACGGTCCGCACCGAAAACCGAAGGCGGAAATGCAGCAATACCTGGTTGGAAGTCCTTTTGAAAGAATCACAGTGGATGTATTGGGGCCACTTTCACAGACCGATGTAGGTAACAAGTACATCTTTGTTGTCATGGACTACTTCACTAAATGGGTTGAAGCCTATGCAGTTTCCAATCAGGAAGCCACCACTTTAGCAGATATATTAGTTGAAGAATTCGTAAGCCGATTTGGGGTACCACTAGAATTACATTAAGACCAAGGGAGAAATTTTGAGAGCAAGCTGTTTCAAGAAGTTTGCCAAAGATTAGGCATCCACAAAACGAGAACCACAGCGATGCAACCTTAGTCTGATGGAATGGTGGAACGAATGAACCGGACTATAACCAACTATCTGTCAAAAGTGGTGTCAGATTGTCAGAGGGATTGAAATCGACATATTCCACTATTTCTAATGGCAATTCGATCGGCCATTAACGAATCAACTGGCCAAACGCCTGCGAAGGTCCTGTTCGGTAGAGAAATGAGGCTACCATGTGACTTGGTGTTTGGTTGTAAACCTGGTGAAGAAATGGCCCGTGAACAATATGTCGCCGATCTTCAGAATCGAATGGAGAATATACACAACCTGGTGCGTGGAAATCTTCAATTATCTAGCGATTGGATGAAGAGGTACTATGACACGCGGACAATGGAAAAGAGTTACCAAGTTGAAGATGTAGTCTGGCTCTATAACCCCCGACGGCGTCGAGGTATGGGTCCCAAATTACAGAAGAACTGGGAAGGTCCATACACCATCAAGAAGAAGATTAACGATGTCATTTATCGGATCGTAAAAATCCCCAGAGGGAAACCCGTCGTGGTCTATCATGATCGTTTGGCGCCTTACCAAGGAAACCACAGTGGAGATGCGCAGCAGCTCCAAAAAGATGATTTGGCTGGCTCAGGGTGTGTGCGGGATTCCGATGTAGGAAATAACATTCCAGGAGAAATGAATCTAAGGAGGGGCAGTGTAACGGGATAACCGTAAAGGAAAGAACCTTAATTTGAAAGATTGTTTTTCGGTTATTCTAAAAACTTCTAAACACACCGACTAGATTAAATAATGTTTCTAGAAAATTCTAGAAAGTTCTAAACACACTGACTGGATTAAATAATTTTGTATATAAGGGGATGTATGGGAAGTTAACGTCAGTTCAAGTTCAAATATTTACAAGAGTTCATTGTATTGTCAAGCAGTTTAGACGTTATCCGGCAGAATTCTGTGTATTTTAACAATTTTGTAAATAAATTGTGTAAAAGTCCCCATAAGTGTTTTAGTATGTACTATAAGATACGCAGTGTAGTATAGTATTCTATCAATCGACTCTTTTCTATGCTGTTGGCACTCCGTGTCGCCTTGGAAATCGTAAAATCGCCAGAAAGCTATCGCTTCATTTCTACATCTCGATAGGAGTCGAATTCTATCAAGGCATGCGCATTTATGAGAAATAATTGGAATTTTGACATAAAATTAAAACATCTGTGAAACGTGCGGTTTCTTTATATGGTTTATTTATTTGTAAAGCCCATTTTCGTCTGACTGTTCAGTTTGTCTCGTAGAATTATTTATCTTAGTTTAATTATTATTTTTTAAGATTTTGTTACTATTATTCTACTCAGGTGTTTTTGTATATTATTGTATTCTTATCATAAAAGTTTAGTCCTTAAGTTACTAGGAATTATAAATATTTTTCATGCTCAATACATTTATCCGTTTGTTGAAAGTATAGCAAATTCATTAAATATAATTGCAAATGTCATGCAACAACATTTTCAACAATGTTCATGTAAAAATAAAAATATTGTATAAACATTATATTTATTTAATTTTTGTTGTGAATACCCTAAAAAAAATATTTTAAAGAAAACCGGATTGTTAATATAAATGATTTATTTAAAAAGAAATAACAGAAGATAATAAATAATATACAAATGTACCTACTCCTAATTTCTAAAATATGTACCTACTGCATTAAAAGGAAATATTGCCTGAAAGACTAAACGTATAACACGTATCTGACTTAAAATAAATTAATAAGTAATATAAAGAATTTCGTCAATAATGAAAAGCAATTTGCAATCAAATAATCCCAAAATGACATTGACAATTATAATACTAGTTCCAAACATAAATATTACTAAATTTATCACCAATTTTAACCTGATGTTTTTATAACTAACAATATAATTACGAAAATAGCCGAGAAGTAGTCGACAGCGACACGGAGTACCAGTACAGCAAGACATCGACTTCGGAATAGAAAGCTACTGTAGAAAGCGATATCTAGAATACTATACTACACGGAGTCCCACTGACGGTGGCCACTCATCATCGGGTATATGTAAGTCAGTGAAAACACAACGATAGCGCGTTTTAAAATACCTACTACTAACGCCATCTAAGAACTAAAAATTAATTTGTTCGTCTTTATTTATTAGTTCCATTAGGTACTGATATGTTTAAACTAATACATTTACATCCTCCATCAACCCTTATTTTATCCCCATATTTTATCACCATGGGTTCAATTTATAAATTTCAGTTCCATCAGTCGAAAATATAAAAAGTTTTATACAAACTTTTATCCCCTTAGGGGTGGAATTTATCAAAATCCCTTCGTGGGGATGCCTACGTCATAGTAGCTATATGCATGCAAAATCTCAACACGATCAGTTTTATATTTTAAAGGCTACCCACATAATAATAATAATAATAATAAAACGATCAGTTTAAAATTGACAATCTTTAATCGCTCATTTTATACCCTTAGTGGTGAAATTTATCAAAATCCTTTCTTAGGGGATGCCTACGTTAAAGTAGCGCAAAATCCCATCCCAATCGGTTTAAAATTGGCAAAGTTTCATACAAATTTTCATCCTCTATTTTGTCCCCTCAGGGGTAAAATTTATCAAAATCCTTTTTTAGGGGATGCCTACTTCATAGTAGCTATATGAATGCAAAGTTTCAGCCCGATCGGTTCAAAATTGACAAAGGTTCATACAAACTTTCATCGCCTATTTTATCCCCTTAAGTGTGGAATTTATCAAAATCCTTTCTTAGGAGATGCCTACGTTATAGTAGCTATATGCATGCAAAATTTCAGCCCGATCGGTTTAAAATTGACAAAGTTTCATACAAACATTTATTCCCTATTTTATCCCCGTAGGAGTGGAATTTATTAAAATCCTTTCTTAGGGGATGCCTACGTCATAGTAGCTATACGCATGCAAAATCTCAGCCCGATCTGTTTAAAATTAACAAACTTTTATCGCGTATTCTATACCCCCTCTATTCCAGCCCCAAAATTTTATTTAAAAAAAAATAGTTTATACTTAATGAAAGCTCTTAATTTGCACCTTTCAAAAATGTATTTTTCATAATTTGCACCCTCATACTTTTTTTTTTCTTGATTAAAAAATTGGCTTACTCAAACCAGATTCAAATCTTATATATCACTCCCTAAAGTGTATTTCGATATGAGGCTTTTACCAAAAATTTGCAATTTTAATTTTCTAATTTGCACCATCCTAAAATTTGTTAAAAACGGTACATATTATTATAAAAATTATAAAAGCAGAAATAACTGGTTTATGGCAAGTAGAGAGTAGTCGATAGTTATTTGAGCTCCCGATATTTAGTGGATTTTAGAAGGAATTATAAAAGTGTAAATAAAAATAAAGTGATATTATAAACAAGTAAATAGTTCTTCATCTGCACAGTGAAAATCTTGAAAGAAAATATGGTGATAACACGAGAAATTAAAGAAGAAATAGTTCAGTCTGTAAATGAAGCGATAAGGAATACCTTAAAAAGTGAACCTGTTATCAGAGAAATAGTAAACAAAGTCACTGAAGCGGTTTTAAAATCAATCGAAGACAAATTTATTAAACTAGAACAAACAGTAGCGAACATGAAAGAAAATTATAAAATATTTAAAGAAGATTTTGACCATAAAATGCAACAAAGTAACGAGGAAACGTGTAAATTGATAGAAAAAGTTGATCAAATGGATCAAGAAAATAGGTTAAAAAATTTAAGAATTTTTAATCTTAAAGAAGAACCAAAAGAAAATACTAAAGAGATAATAACGAAACTATTTTATAATAAGATGTCTATAAATCTTTCTGCCCACGATATTCAAGCCTGTTACAGAGTTGGCAAAATAAACAATTCCAAAACGAGAGGAATTTTACTAAAATTAAAGAACATTGAAACAAAACAACTTATATACAAAAAAAAGAAATTGCTGAAAGGAACTGGAGTTGTTGTGAAGGAAGACCTAACCAACCTTAGAGTTTCACTGATGGAAAAAGTAACAGAAGAACTAGATCTAAAATCAGTATGGACGGAACATGGTAAAATTTACGTAAATAAAGACAATAAAATATTTATTATAAGCAATAAAAGAGACTTTAATATCACTTTTAATTAGTTTAAAAAAAATAAAAATAATAAACAAACAATTTTTAGTGTTAAACTAAAATAATAAGTAAATATATTACATTTTTTTTTCTTTCTACCTACTTTCTACATTTTTTCGTATTATAGGGATGCTTAAATAGTACAAATTTATTACTTCTTTGTTTTAGTTGGTATGTTAGATTTATTAAATATTTTGGATGACGAAAGACCAGTTGACACAAGGATTATTGATAATTTTCAGCATTATTTTCAGCAAAAAGGGGATGACATCAATGGCGGATTAGGAATTATGCATTTCAATATTCGAAGCATACAAAAACATATGGATGAGTTATTAGTATATTTACAAACGGCTGAAAAATACACAGATATTATTATATTGTCTGAGACAAGAAACATCGATGCTGTAAGTAACTTCCAAATTCCAAATTTTAACATTTTTTACAATGAGTCTTTAATAAATAAATGTGATGGACTCATAATATATATACGCAATAATATTTTAGCCAATGTTCAAATAGTACCTATTAATAAAACCCATTTTTTACGCGTAGAATTTATAGTAGATTATCTAAACAAAAGTTGTAAGATTGGTTTGACCGCCTACTACAGGCCTCCAGCAACTCACGTTCAAGAATATCTGGATGATTTAGAGTTATACCTTATTAATTTAGAGAAAAAACATTTAGAAATTTTTGTAGGAGACATTAATATAAACTTGTTAAAAAAAGACTCTCTGGAAACAAACAATTATTTAAATATTTTAAGCTCGTGTGGTTATATCTCTTATATAAATAAACCTACTAGGGTGACAAAGGACTCAAAATCTATAATTGATCATATCTTTGTTAGACAAGACCGTGATATAAAACAGGAAATTTTAATAGAGCCAATCATATTTCTTACAGATATGACAGACCATTTTACCCCTTACATATACATTACTTTTCAAATGCCAAAGAATGAAACAGAAACTCAAAAAATTGTGCAGCATATAAATCACACCTCAATAAATTCTCTTTTATCTAGTGAGAATTGGGATGAAGTGATGGCGGAAAGAGATCCCCAATTATCATACAATAAATTTATTAATAAATTAACAACTTACATTCAACAACAACAATAATAAAAAACAAAAAGCCAAAGAAAATTAAACCATGGATTACTAATGATATTATAACTTCCATAACTAAAAGAGATAATTTGAAAAAAAAAATATTAAAAAATTATTCAGTAGAATTAAATATAGAATATAAGATATACAGAAATACTATAAATACTCTTATAAAGAAAACAAAAAATGACTATTATAAAAATAAAACACATGAGGCTGGGAAAAATTATAAAAAAATATGGGATATTATAAACAATATAACAAATAATAAAGCAAAAAAAACTGAATATGCTAATATCATTTCAGAAAATGGGAATATTATATCAGATAAAAAAGAAAAAGCAAATGAATTTAATAATTTTTTTGTAAATATTGGTGAAAACATGGCAAAAACAATAGAAAAAAATGAACTACCCATCAACTTTTTAAATGATGTAACGAATAACAAAACGATATTTCTTAATCCTGTAACTAGAGAAGAGTTAATACTTTATATATCAAATTTAAAAAATAACTGTACACCTGGACCGGACAATATTACTTCTAAAACTATAAAACACCTTTACATTCATCTTATTCAGCCACTAATATATATTATAAATCTGTGTTATTACCATGGTAAAATTCCAAAACAATGGAAAGAGTCAAATATAACTCCAATTTTTAAATCTGGAGATCCCACAAAAGTAGATAACTATAGACCAGTATCTGTAATTAATAATTTTACAAAGATATTTGAACAATCATTAAAAACTAGAATTTTATCATTTTTAAATAAACATAATATTATAACGGAGAGACAATTCGGATTTATTAAAAACTCTAATACTGAAAATGCCATAATGGACTTTTTAAGAAAAACAACGAGGGCAATGGATGATTCATCAAAATGCATTGCAGTATTTTTAGACTTGGCAAAGGCCTTCGATACAGTTGAACATTTAAACTTAATTAACAAACTGGAAAATTATGGTATAAGAGGTACTGCTCTAAAAATTATGGAAAATTATTTATCGGACCGAACTCAGAAAGTTAAATTAGGAAAAACATTTAGTTCGAGTAAAACAATTAAAACAGGAGTACCGCAAGGTACAGTACTGGGGCCAATTTTATTTTTAATTTATTTGAATAATATTGCTAAAATCAATAATTTTAAAGGACATATTGTTTGTTATGCCGATGATACAACTTTAGTATTTTCTGAAAAAAATTGGGAATTAGTGAAACAAAATGCAGAACAAGATTTAAAGAAATTATATTTGTGGTTAAATAGTAACTTACTTACATTAAATATTAAAAAAACTAAATATATCACTTTTTCGCCTACAATAGTAGACCAACCTAACTTAAACATTAAATTACATAAACTCTCCTGTTTTAATTTTAAAAACTGTATATGTTGTAATTTAGAAAGAACTCCGTTTATCAAATATCTAGGAGTAATAGTAGATCAACACTTAAAGTGGACAGAACATATATCATATGTAGCTAAAAGAATTAGAATGCTCATTCATAAATTTTACGAACTACGAGACATACTATCAAAAAAAAAATTATTTATACTATATAATTCTCTAGCAGACTCTATAATAAGATATTGTATACCAGCTTGGGGGGGAACATTTAAAACCACACTGAACACACTGCAAACGGCACAAAATAGGCTACTGAAAATAATTTTTAAGAAAGACAGGTTATTCTCTACACAATTATTGTACAAAGAAACTAAAATTTTAAATATACAATCAATGTATGCTAATCAGTGTCAACTTCGCCTATTTTATGAACAACAAAATATACCTGCCACATATACAGGTAATAGATCTACAACTAAATTAAATCTAAGAACAGAGTTATTTAAAAAAACTACTACCAAAAATTCTTTTTTCTATACTGCAACTAGATTATATAACCTTTTACCAACTAAATTGACACAAATAAAATTATATCATAATTACAAAAAACAAATTAAATTTTATATTATAAACCATCCTGATATTCTAAAGATGCTATAGGTAAAGGTTTTCTAAAAAAAAAAAAAAACAAAATATCTTGGACAGATTAAAATGTTTAAATATGAACTTAAAAGTATTATTTTTGCAGAACTACACAATTTCGCAATTAGTGTTAAAGGTTTTTATATTTAAACGAAATCCGCCATGATGTCTTCCATAATATTTTGCTACTTTAACTTTAATTAAAAAAATATAGGTATATTTTAGTTTTTGTATTATTTTTCGTCATCCTTTCTATTTTTCCTTTTTCCTTTTCGTTTATAATTATTGTAAATTAACTATAAACTTATAGGATAGGGCACACTTTACTTGCTATTGTATTAAAAAAGAAAATATTTTGTAAAGTAGAAAAGGGATGAAACCACAAAACAAGTATTTGGTTACTTAGTGTGGTTGCTGATCTTTTCTACTACTTTAGTTAGCAAATTATAAAAAAAAAGTATGTATAATAATGTGCTAAATAAATTTTGATTGATTGATTGATTGAGTAAAGGAATACAAAAATCTAACAAATCATCCATTACATACTGTGAAAAAATTGGAGATAAAGTGCTACCCATTCGTGTGCCAAAAATTTGTTTATAAAATTGATCATTAAAAGAAAAATCACAAGTATCACTGATAAATTGTATCATTTCAAGAAAAGCATTTATTGGAGATTTGCAATTAGATTGTAAATAAGGCCAATGTTTAACAATGCTAATTGTAACTAATTCAATTGGAATATTTCTAAATATAATATAAGTATATAACCTGAAGGTAATTGAAATTTTTTAATTATTTCAACAAATTGAAAAGAATCTTTGATGAAATATTTATTATTAGAGTTGTATGCCATGGTCATCATGTTGGTTACTCATTGTGCTATTTTTTCATTAGGAGAATTAATAAAAGATATAATAGGTCTTAAACTTAAAGTGCTTTTATGAATTTTAGGTAAGCCGTAATATTTACCTAGGTGTAATTGATGAAATTCCTTTTAGGATCTTTTTTTCTGAATCATTAAAGTATTGATTATATTTTTTAATTAGATCTTGTGCCTTTTGTTGAAAAGTAGATAAAGGATTTCTTTGGATTTTTTTATAATAAATTGTGTCATTAAGTAGTTAATTTGAAAGATCAATATATTGCCTTTTTTTCATAATTACAGTAGTAATATAATAGCTTTTTTCGTTCTAAAGTTGGGACGAGAAGAACAATTTTGTACCATTTAAATTTAAATAATTTATTGCTATCATGGATTTGTGAAACAACATTTTCCAAAAACATATTTTTACATTTACGGGTTTTGTTCGTTTGTCACACATTATTTTAGCAGCCCAAAAGGCATTTAATTATATTCTTAAAGTCATATTGTTTAAGCATAATTCTGTATTTTACAGTAATTTATAAAACCATGACCAAAACATTTAACAACGATTAAAATCTTCAATTTTTTCGCTGTAGAAAGTGCCTTGTCTGACTACAAATATGGGGATTATCTTAAACACTAGATAGATGTGCCCTAGGATGGGCGCAATACGATAATTGCAATTTTTTTATTACTAATCCATTAATCAAGCTCAAAGCAAAATTTTATTGAACGGGAACAAACTATTCTTTTCGCCATAACTTCTAACGATCCATTGAATGGTTTTAGTATTGGAAACGACCAGATTATATTCGGTGAGATTTATTTTAATGTTATCGCCGTAATTATAAATTTTCGCTACGATATATTTTTAAATGCACTTTCCTATCTGTTTTCCTCGTGGTGCCGTTCTCCTTTACAATACAAGGTTATTGCCACATTTGTGAGGAGACATACGTAGGAGCTAATATTTTTTTTGGAGGCGAGTTCGAGCCGTTCGCCATTTTGATACAAGAAAGCCGAATTTTGACTTAGATCCCAGTTTGCATCCAATTTGAAATATCCGAAAATATTTAATTCCGTTCATAAAGGCAACAGTTTACCTCAGGAAGAAATTTGGCTAAGGAAATTCTTTCCGAAGAAACAACAACAAAGATTAAATTAATTTACGAACTAACTAAAATATTAGCAAATTTAATTTTTTATTACTACTGATGTTTCATTTAAACTGGTGTTTGAGTGTTATTTGGTTGTGTGTACTCTGGCGTCCTTATATATTATGTTTGGGAAGGACTGGTAAAACTCATAAAAGAAGACATGACTCAAATGAGCTAAGCTAAGGGATATAATCCCTTTAGTGGGAATTTCTACAGTTACAAATTGGCGGACAACCTGCCAATTTAATTATTAGAGAAACGAAACAAGCTATCGAATTGTGGTACAAACATTTTTTGTTGCAAATTTAGTTTACTTTCCTCAAACATATACCGTATGATTTAATTTTTTTTAGCAAAATTAAAAAACTGTTATTATTACACATTGCGCTCTTTAAAAAAGTTAATGAAAAATTTTAAGATATAAATAAATACGTCTGTTGAAAACAACTACTTTCCTCTACCAAACAAGCTTTTGTTTTGGATCAGTCGTTTAAAGGATTACGCTTTCAATAGCTATGCTATCACACTCTTATTAAATCCGATATATAGTCCATTTCACCGATTTTAGCCGATGACAGAAATCATACTCGAAGTAAATTTAGAGTTACATCTCTCTCAGATACAGGCAAGTTAGAAATTTAAATGAGGACGTTTGTTTTTTAATACAACACTTACGTAACTGCATCTTGTTTCACCGGTAGATAAAAAGTATTCAATACGGAAGTCTTGACTTAATTCACATTCCTAATAACCGTCATGTACGGCTCGTTGTTGAAGGGTTGAATTTAATAATTATTAATGTCATATTTTTGTAGATGTCAAACCACACTGATAGTTTCAGAAACTTACGACCTAATTTAGAAAAAAAAACTGTCCGCCATTGGTTACTTGGATGACAGTTTAATCTTATTTCAGTGGTTTCTAATATCAAAACGCCCAAAAACGATTAGATGAAATGGACTATACTAATGAACCTCGGATCAAATTGGTGCAGCATTCTCTCAGTTTTCTAATAATGTTACCAAAATTATACCTTAACGTGGAAACCTTTGATGAAATTGAACATTTTAATATTGCGGAACTTAAAAATAATTTCCAAGTTTTTCTTATGGTCGCTTTTATAGGTACTAATAACTTTTAGTTCGTTCACCATTTTACAAAACCAATTTTTAAATATTTTTTAAATTATTCAGTATATTTGGACATTTTTTGTTGAAATAAAGTAAAATAAAGTTGAATTTATTTTAAAATGAAAACCGCAATACGGAATATTAAAACTTCAAAGTTTATGATTACCTACTCTCTCGTAACTCCAACAGATTTGACACTAGAAATTTATTGCAAAAATACGAATGATTTCCGCTTGTCAGTTTGTGGAATAATTCTGTTTGCGGCAGTGAATCGAAGCACAAATTACCCATCCGAATTTGTTACATTGCTGCGATTACCTCTCTGTTGACATACTTCATAACTGAATTTTATATATAAATTGAGAGTACCGTGTGGCTGGTAATATGTAATATAAAGAATTTTAAGGTGTAGGTAATTTTTTTACATGTTGGTCGATATGATGCAATCAAAGTTTAGTAAATTAATAAACAGCCAATTGTTATAGTTTATGACATACGAACTATCAGTTCCATATTTAATGATTTATTTTCAACTTTGTTTTAATTCTACTAAATATTTAATTGTTATTAATTTGATTTCTAGATAATTGTTTAAGTTTTAAGTATTTTTTTAGATCTTCAACTAAACTTGATATATCTAAGAAACGTTTTCATTTATTTTAATCTGTATTCTATATTCAGGTTATTAATTGCAGAACAATAAGTAAACTTAACAAGATTGTTATTTAAAATATTGAATTTTATCAGCGATATGTTTAATCATCTTCTGATTATATAGATATATGGGTGACTATTTTAAACTTTTACATATTAGTAATATAAAATATCGTATATTATCTTAAACGAGAGTTGTCTTTTTAGTTTTGGATACAGCCGCTTAGAAGGCGCAACCAATAGAACCTTTATGCAGAAATCTAATCTCAATTGTTGTTTACATAAATCCATAGTTTTATGGATCTTAGCCGGAAACATTTTCGACCAATGTCTAGCTGAAATGTTTTCTTGTGTTTGGAAATAAAGCACCACACCATTAAACTATTTCCCGCTAGTATTGCAAACATCAACGTGGTTGCTTCAGTCTCAGTGACGAATATCCAGGCTAGGTCCATCCAAAACAGCTGTCACACAAAAAAAAAATTGATGTGGTTTGTCATCTAATTAAGGATGAACATACCAGTATATGGCATCTATGGACATTTTAAAGACCTTAATACAAAAGAATCTATATGAAGATGGGTCTTATGATGTTGGTTTTTCGTTCAATCAGTTGCTCACAGAAGAGTCAATTGGTTTCAAAAAACATTGGAACGGTTCAACTAAGAAAATTCAAAAAACATTTAAGGCATTGAATTTTGGATTTACTCCTACGAACCGGCAAATAAACCGCTGATGTGGAAGTTTTACGATATAAGGAAAAAACAACAAAAGTAATTCGTTCTCGAAGTGTGTCAAAGAAAGTGGTCGTAACTGTTGTGTCAAAATCTGGTCATGTGGCAACAACTACGTTAGAAGATCGAAGAACGGTTTTTTCCGATTGGTATTCAAACTTTTGTGTACCAGAAGTTATCGCGAAATTCCGACAAAGCAACATACATCAGTGCACACACTGCCCAAAAGACACATAATTTTATGGAGTTTCAAAACATCGAATTAGACCATCCACCGTCTTAAGTCACAACGACTTCTTCCCGTTCTCAAAGATCAAAAACTCAATGCCTGGGCAGCGATTCCAGTCGCCAGAGGATGCCATCGATGCCTTTAAAACAGCGATTTTGCGGGTATCAACTTAAGACTGGAATAACTGTTTTCCCAATTGGTAAGAGTGTATCGATCTTGGTAAGACTTAAGTATCTTAAGTCTATAAATATTTTGTCTTTATAGATATATGTAAATATAAGCAGACAACTATTTAAATATGATTATTATTAAAATTATTTAGCTTTTTTGGTCGTTAAGGAAAAAGTGAGTCAACTTATGTCACATGTGACATGAGTTGAATTTGGCTAAATAATTTCTAAGCATTCATAAGAGGTTGGAACGTTGCTGCGTAGAGGCAAAACTTGCAGGTTAAAGTCCTGCTTGATACGACATTTTTTAATTTCTCCTTAATGTCATTTAATTTATTCTTGTTGGTATACATTCTAAAACTTTTGTTTTGATTGCAAAAAAAAACAAAATAACAATTTGGTTGTGTAAAACAACAATGATGAAAATAAGTACCTATTACAATATTCTTACAACTAATAACCATATATAAAAAAAAATGAATTAAAATATTATGAAGACGTAGATGACTTATTTACGAAACGGTAAGAAATAATAACATATAATCCCGATATTATATCTACCATTTTGTAGTAAATAAGTTTGGCGAATAAATTCACTAGTTTATTTAATACCTTCTTAACGATAGCGTTCGTAATATACTTTTATTAAAGTTCACCAAATTGTTTACCGGCTTAAAGTGGGTCAACCATTTTTTAAAGATTTCAGCCATTTAATCATTCTTTTGACCTTTATTACATAAAATAAAAACAAAATCAAAAGTAAAACTCGACACACCCGATATACCAAATACCAAAAATTAATAAAAAAAAACAAACGTGAAACAAAAATGTATAATAATATTACTTCTCTTTGTTGTCTTTTAATTAGAAAACTTAAATGTTTTTTGTATAAAAAAATTAAAAAATGTATTTCTCAAGATCTTTATTTGACAGTGTTATAAAAGTTACTCCTTCGACTAAACCAATCATTCCTAGATGTTTGAGGATGCTGAGAGATGCAAACTCGCGTGATCAAAAATGCTTCGCTCCAATTGAAATTCGATGAGAGCTTAAAAATATTAATTTTCTCAGCAACTATCGAGCCAATTTTGACCATTTGTGGTAACTCGTTCAAATAAAACTAACTCATGCATTGAATTGAATATGCCTTTCTTAATATTAAAGCGTTACGATGGAATCTGCTTTTTTTTTACATCTAAATGTGATTTTAACAATTTTTTCTATTAAAATAAGTTTTAAGAATTTTATAGATTTCATTTTATGCAATCAGGTCACTTCAATAAGTAAATCCATAAATTTTTATATTTTAATTTTGATTTGTACAACAAGAAATAAATAATTTACACTAATAGTATAAGACCCGATCATATAAGTTAACTAGCAGCCGCCTGCGACTTCGTACGCGTGGACTTTAGTTTTTTGCCACAGAGTTTCATACAAATTTGCAACCCCCATTTAACCTTAGGGGTGGAATTTAAAATAATCCTTTCTTAGTACACCACTACGTAATAAAACAAATTATTCCTCCCATTTTCAAGACTCTACGCGTCTATCCACTGTGTCATGTCGTCCAGCAGCAACGTTCTATCGCCTCACCGCTCCACACACTCCGCACATTAATGCGCGCGCTGTATTAGACCATTCTTATTTTAAAACTATAAAAACTCCTTATATATTGGTTAAAATCAAATACTGTAAAGGGTAATTTTGTACAAAAAGAAATGCCTGTGATAAATAACTTATTTATTTGCATAAGGATTAAGAAGAAGGTTAAGAAATATTATTATTAATTAGGTATAGTTTTTGCATCTTTACTTTTGTTTTGCGTGTGTAAAAAATTAGGGCCTACAAAACTTCTTTGTACACAATATTCTTAACTAATCTGCCATTAGGTGCTAAAACTATCAAGCTACTGTGTAAACTAACTGAGCAAGCAACATAAAACTGTCCATAAGAGAAGCAATGTTCTCTCAAGTCAGTACCCGCAAATTTAAGAGTTTGCCTCTGAGACTTGTTCATTGTCATGACAAAGCAGACTTTTAGGGGTGACTGTAATCGTTTAAATTCAAACAGGATAACAATCGATATTAATGAAATTCGTGGTATAAAAACAGTTTTCCCTTTCGCACACCCAGTTAATATAGTGGCTTTCACTATATTGCAATGTAGGTAACGCTTTCACTTACAGTCTCGTTCCGTTACAAAGTACGCGCGTGGCATAAGTAGCATTTTTCATCATATCAGCAAAGTATTTGTCAGGTGTTAAGTAGTTATCACCATTACTGTCGTGGGTCTTAACTGAAAACTTGCTCCAGTCATTATCCACATATCTGACAATTTCTGAATGCATCTTCATCGCTCTATCTTGTGTTTCATACATTAAATAAGAGAGGACACGAAACAAACATGCACCGTCACCAAAAATAAATACGACAGTACATTCTTCAACTTCTCCATTAACGTTCAGTTTTCTATAGCCATTTCAAAAAAGTCTAACCGTCAAAACCTATAGCTAAACCAAACAAAAACAAAACAAATGCCAAATACAAAGCAGAGTCTATAACCAAAACTAATAAACCAAAAAAAAGCAAATGCAATCCAAAATATGCCAAGAAAAGAACAGCCAAAATCGTCAAATATAATCCGCTAGAAATATATAGTTATAGTATGTATACTATCACTCATCATCGATTATATGTAACTTAGTGAAAACACAACGATAGCGCGTTTTAAAATACTACTAACGCCATCTTTTGTCAACATTTAGAACTAAAAATTATTTTGATCGTCTTAATTTATTCGTAGGTACTCATAGGTACTGACAGGTTCAAACTAATACATTTACATCCTCCATAATCTCTTATTTTATCCCCATGGGGTATCAATTTATCAAAATCCTATTTAAGTGGACGTCTTTATCATAGTAGCTCCAATATTTAATTTCAGTTCAAGCAGTCCAAAATTTAAGAAGATTTATACAAACTTTCATCTCCTATGTTACTCCCTAGGGAAGGAATTTAGCAAAATCCTTTCTTAGGGGATGCCTACATCATAGAAGCTATATGCATAAAAAGTCTCAGCCCGATCGGTTTAAAATTGACAAAAACTTTTATCCCCTATTTTATCCGTTTGGGGGTAAAATTTATCAAAATCCTTTCTTAGCGGATGCCTACGTCATAACATCTACATGCGTGGCAAATTTCAGCCCGATCCGTCCAGTGGTTTGGGCTGTGCGTTGATAGATCACTATGTCAGTCAGTCACCTTTGAGTTATATAAACTGCTCGCCAAAAAAATCGGGACAAGCAATTTTTAGCACATAATTTATCTTGTAGTAACTTTTGAAATAAAAAATACTTTTAGCTGTGGATTACGGTATGTTAAAGCCCATTTCGTCTAGATGACATGGCGCAAAATGATTTTTGAAAAATAATCAAATGTTCATGGTATACAATGGTCAATGATGCAAAATTACAAAAAGTTTAGAGGTTTGTAAATCCGGTAATAATTTTTTTTCGCATTTAATTATAGGTCATTAGCAAAGTAATATCGATATCACCAGACATTTTTGCCAGTTTTTTTATTAAAGCCCTTTAGCCCCAGACACACTACTAAACAAAAAATGTGTCAAAACTTTGTTACCAATATCTTTAAAACGCTGTCAATTGAAAACGGCTTTACCGATTTCGACCAGGTTTTCACATTCTGAAAGCTTATTTTCGGGTTCTTTTTTATTACCTAACCGCTTTATTGGTAAATTGCCATTTCTATAAAATACAGGGATCAAACAAAAAATAAAGATAAAATTGCACAAAATATGGCTATTGTTCGTTTTAAGCTATGACGTTGTTGTTTGGTTTGAAATTTGGTCAATATGCAGTTTTGGTCAATACCTCTGAACAATTTTTTTACTTTTTCGATTAGTGCCTTTTCACCACAGATACGTTACCAGGCAGATTCATTGTCCTAAAATGTGTCTTTGGTGGATTCTTATATGTTATTCTTGTTATCTTTTTTCTCAACAATTTTAATTGTCTGCATATAATTTTTCTCTCAATAAGCACACAATGAATTGCACTTTATACCATGTTTTTTGCAACTACAAGCAACTATTTTGCATCCATGATATTTCTTTTTATAAAATTTTATGAATTAATTCATTAATATTAAAAAAGGGGTGTCCAATTTTTTTAAAAATCAAGCCAATAGGTAATTTTATTAAAACAAGTTACCCCAATTAAAATTTGGTTAAAATTGGCCTAACGGTTTCTGAGAAAATAAAAATTTTTAGCCCTCATCGAATATGAAGTCATTTTTGACAGCGCGAGTCTTACCTCTCTCAGCCATCTCTAAACATCTGGCAATGTTTGTTTAAGTCGAAAGAATAATTTTTACCCACGACTCATAAGTAAATTGCGTATTTTTTAACCTATATCTCTGTCAGTAAGTGTCAAATTATCGAGGAGTTGTGTTATATTTTTATTTACTCCACTAGTGGAGTAAGTAAATAGAAACCTGTATTATACACTAAATTAACATTTGACATTGGTTAGATAAGTGAAACAGTACAGATTAGACAAATGCGATGTTGAATATTTTTGACAACTTATGCCAAAATTTAGATTTTATGTTTGTTATTTTTAGTTTTATACAAAACCATTTAATAGGTCGTGGGTAAAGCATAGTACTTTCCTCCAGGAACAAATTGCATATTTAGCTCGTTTCTTTAGCCCATTCGCTTGCAAGCTCGCTCAGGGGCCAAACACACTCGCTGTAATATGCAATTTACTCCACTCGTAAAGTAATATACTATTATACCACTGTCAAATAAACATCTTTAAAAATACTTTTTTAATTTTTTATGCAAAAAAATTTAAGTGTCTTTATTTCAAAATGATGCAAATTACATTTCGTAATATAAGCAAATATGGCCGCTGTTGATTTAAAAAAAGTCCTTTAATCTAAATTAACTGAAATAAATGTTTTAAAGCTTAAAATGTACGTAAAAATTCCAGCTGACAGAACATAATATTGCTATATATTTTCTTTAACAAAAAGTGTATAATCAATAATTTGTTTATAAAATTTTAAAAACCTCGTTTTTGATGTATATTTTTCGGTTCGAACATTTAAAAAACCAATGTAAAAAGTGTGTAGCATAAGTCTGTTAATGGAGATTCTATGGTTAAATTGTAATTTTGCAATAACTATACAGACAGCGGCGCCAGCGCTAGTCTTCAGATCATATCTTACATATCAAAAATTTCAATCTTTTAATAAATACGAAGGTTTTTTAAAATAATATATATAAATTATGAATATTTTAAATAAACTTTTTTTATCTTTGTTTATAATTAGCAACTAATTTAGGTATATAAAAAAATAATAAAGCGCTTTTTATAGGTTATTTAATACTTTATAAGTAATATTGTCCATATTAGCCAATACTGTTTTACTTATAGATTTTACACAAAAAGCAAAAAACTAAATTTTAATCGAATTTTATTTTTTTATTGATTAAAACCAAAACGCATAGAAGTTTGGAGTTGAATTTTGTGCTAATTATCCTATAACCGCTGATTTCGTTAACAAAGTAATTTTCTGTCACATTTTTTATATCTGACCGAAAGTACAAAAGTACATATATACCTACTTCATAATGTGAGAGTTGGAAGAATGATTAGTATACCAAGTCTATAGGGTTTCTAGTAATTATTAATAATGGCAATAATATTTACGTTGCCTATAAATTATAAACTTGTTAAACAAATATAAATAATAATGTACCAAATAAATTTCATGCATAATACATATCCTCGTACAATTAATTTAATTAATGTTTAATTTGTAATGAATATCTATTTTTATTGTAATTTTATATCATAATTGACCATTTGAAGCAGTTTGCTATAGTAAAATTTATAATAATTAATATTATAAAATACGCTAATCTGTTGTTGTTTACACCAAATTCATTTTATTATATCAACAATATACTGTAGAAGAGTTTACAGAGTGTTTCTAGATTTACGCCAATGTTTTCTTAATAACAAATTGATTATACAAGCATGACCTGAAGGATATTTTGTATAACCGTGATGAATACCCACCATCAAGTTGTGCATGTTGCATACAATACAATTTCTACTTTAGTACTTTTTATCCAACAATCAAACAAAAAATATTATAGTAAATACACAATATGAAAATTAAAAAAATTTGGGTCTGTTACAGTAACTATTTTTAATATCTGTACTTGTGCATTTATTGCATATTACATCGGCTCTCAAACTCTTCGACCTAACGCCTTCCTATTTTATTTGCGCTCCACGTTGTATTGCGAGAATTTGATGGTAAACCCGGGGAAATAAAATTAGACTAGGCAACGTTGTATATCCAGCTGGTCCAGTCATATGAGTTTGGCGCGGTGAAAGATTATGTTTCGTGAAAGATATCGAACGCAATCGAATTGTTTTGACGCAAGTTGCACGGTTAACTATACAGGGTGTCCAGGAACTTAATGCCAAAAATTCGGGAGCAAATAGAAGAGGTCAAAATAATGTTAGAAGTTCAAATAAATTTTTGTCATACGAGCCTTCGTATCCGAGTTATAGGCCTCTAAAGTTTCGAAATAAAAACCTTTGTTTTGTCATAATTTCTAAACTATACATTGGAATACTATAAAATTCCAGTGACGGATTGCATACATCCATGTCCTGTGTTTGACGGTATAAATGAATCTACATTACTTACAGATAAGCAGAGACGGCTTGTGCTCATTGGTTAATAATCCGTAATTTTAATAGGGACCATCTGAATAATATTTTAATATCAAAAATAAATTTTCCAATCCATTTACTAATAAAAATGTACTCTTGGTTGAACTCGATAAAATTAAGGGTTTAGGAGAAATTTGAACTTTTAGATCTGATCGCCATATTTTGTAAAGACAGACATTCTGAAGAGAACTATCAATAATTGTCACAACTTATAATTAAAATTTCCTTAAGATAGTATTTAAACGCAATAAAACAATTGCTTTGCAGTTTTAGTTTTAGTTCAAGCGTTTAAAGTCTGACCATGGGAGTGGCTTAAGAAAAAGTAAAACTCGGAAACGAAGGCTCGTATGACAAAAATTTATTTGAACTTCTAACATTATTTTGACCTCTTCTATTTGCTCCCGAATTTTTGGCATTAAGTTCCTGGACACCCTGTATATATAGTTAACCTTCGGGAAGCGCCCCAGGAATAGGAGGTTAGGCAATGAATGAAAAGAGCCAGACGTGAGAGAAACTTTATTCCAAATATGCGAAATTTTCGGCGACTTTTTTCACCTTCATCAGCGCCTAAAATGGGAATTACAAGATTTGTAGGTATATAAATTATTGTATGATGTTAAAAACTTACAGAGGAAAGTGTTCTAATCTTCCTATTTTTTAGGTGTTCAAATACAACATAATTTGTACTAT
Organism: Altica lythri; assembly: GCA_964028335.1. Taxonomy (NCBI): domain Eukaryota; kingdom Metazoa; phylum Arthropoda; class Insecta; order Coleoptera; family Chrysomelidae; genus Altica; species Altica lythri. Next base: position 24,965,766 of record OZ034802.1, on the reverse strand, counting down.
GCAAAAACAGTCATACAATATAGTTTTCTGATATAACAGTGTTTTAATTAATTATAAATAATTTGAGAGTTTTCAACAATTGTAAAATTAAAAACGAAAAACAGCAAATCACGAGGACATAAAGGAACGCAGAAACATCTTTTCCTTTGGTATTGTTAAGACAGAGACAAAACATATTAGGAAATACACAGAGCGACTCTGGGTAAGGGTTGGTTAGATACCTCCGTTGTTAAAGGCCACCTACGGCGACATTTGGATAGACCTTCGACAGTTGTCGACTACAGCTTGACTAAGAGTTTGTTCTTAGTTAAAGTGTGTTGTCTACGGATCCAGAGTTTTATATGGCTTTGGATTGTACTTTCTGGTAGCCCTAGAATTGGCGCTAAACCAAAAAATATTGTCGTTGATCCTTTCCTTGCACGTTTATTAGCCTGGTCGTTGCATTCTATTTCTTTATGTCCTACCACTTAAATTAATATAATACCGTTGGGTGACATTAGTAAAAGCATTTTATCAAAGTGGATATGGAAGCCCCTGTGTCTAGATGTCATAATAAGTTGATTTGTAATATTATCTACCTCTACTAGTCATCATATATACACAAAAATAGTGAGATTACTCCCGCAAAAACAGGTTCCATGCCATCGAAACTCTCGGTTCGCATTTCGCTAGTATCGTTATCGCTCACCGGCAGCTTTGCCAACCTAAAATCGGTAGATGTGATACAAAAAAAAATAAGTAGAAATAGGTAGATTTAAAAAAAATGGCGCCAATTTTAAAAAAGTTAAATTATTTTGAAAAAATAACAGTATATTGGTAGATTACTTTATAAATCGGTAGATCTACCGAAAAATCGGCATCACTGCCCACTAGTTCTCACAAAACTGTACAAAAAAAAGGTCAGCAAACCCGATCTAGAAAACTTTACAGGTGGCGCGTAAAGTTATCCTACTATGCTTGTCTATATACGGTTTGAAAGTGTTTAAGATATGTTACACCTGTAAAAATTAAAAATTTATATTGATTTTTGCAATCAAAATTATTATATAATTAGAAATTAAATATAAATAAAGTTTGCATTTTGCAGTTACGTAGAAGTTATCAACCGTTTGATTTTAAAGCTTATTTGTTTAAATTTTTCTTTGTACAATCTTTGCTTCAAGTATAAAGTTTAAACAAAATTTTTAAATCCAACTTTTTTTAACAATAGTAAAATAAATTTTATGCATCCTTTAAATTTTTTAATTTTTTTTGTAAATTATAGATACTTGTTGCTTTGTAGGAATGCCTATGCATAAAAATTAGATTTAATACTTCGCTCAATCTTTTAACCTTTTGTAAGATAGGAAAACTATTTTACCTATTAATGTATATCTAAGGTGTAGAATATATTTTTTAATAAAAGCAAAGAAATTTAACGCAGAAATAATCAAGAGACAACGAAGTTCTCTCTAAATATTCCACGTCTGTTCGATAGTTATTCCCGAAGTTTATCAATAATTGCAATTCCAGCCTTACCTTAAAGAGAATTCCAATTCCAAGGTTCATGAATGGTTTTGTGAAGTCAATTACGCTCTCTCTGGCGTAATTTATCGTCATCGAAGCGACAGCCAAGTCCGCTCTCTGAAAATCAAAATACCTATGGTGAATATGCGAGATTCCCGAGAATTTTTTCGGATAAGAGTAGGAATCGATTGACAACCATTAATGATGTCCATTCATTGCTCTATTAAAATTCTATTCAGTTAGGACAAATGCATTTACATTTTCGTAACAATTTACAATAGCGTGATTTTTAAGGTTTTCATTTACTTAAATGTAGTTAATAGTAAAGTGCAGCATAGATCCTGTAAATTAAGTGTCATATTCATAGAAATAAAAATAAATATGTATGTGTAATATTAAATGGTGTCCACGGAGTAGTAAGAACATAGACCCAATATTTTAACATAGACTGAACGACTTGTGTTGGAAACGTCTCCATCAAGGAAATGAAATCTGATGCACCACTCTTTCCGCTTATGCGTTTCAATTAGTTATCACTCATTAAGAACGAGTTGACAGATAGAATGTGGTTGCACCGACCCTTTTTCTCTCTTCGAAAAATTAAAATAAGTGTGTTAGATTGAACGTAATGGAAACCTATATACGAGACTAAATACAAAAAATATAATGTTACTGGTTTCGAGGGTAATTTTAGTTGCAAGTATCACAGTGTGCTAGAAAACGACAAGAAATGAAATAAAAAAGATAATTAGAAATAGAAATAAAAACAAGAAAGGTTTTAAGACTCAATTAGAATGTTTATAACACTAAAGAAAATAAAAAAAATAGTATTTTCCAAAAATTATATAAACACTTTAATAAAAATATGGTTATGAGTTTTACTTCAGATATCTGGAGCAGAAAGCTGTACGGCCGTATCGGGTAGACTGGGCACCGTCCCTTCAAGGCAAGAAAAGTAGATACTTCAATTGAGCACTTTTACCTGGTTTAATAAACCTTCTTAATCCTTTAATCCTAATAATGATAAGTTAGTAAAAATTGATTTTATTTGTAAGAGTGCATTTGCAACTTATGTTTTTTTATAAATATTTTGAACGAAATTAAATAAAATAAAATTTTAATTTACATAACATATATTAAACTAATATACAAAAGAATTATCAATATTCAAATTCTGTAATTTCTCCATTATTTAATTCTAACATTTTTTTATTTTGTATCTATTTGCGATTAATTTCACATATTCAAATTCTGTAATTTCTCCATTATTTAATTCTAAAAATTTTTTATTTGTGAATGTTTCTGCCTCTCTAACTTTTTTTGTTATTATCCTGACAGGCGTATTAATACTTTGTATTTTAATATATACTAAACACTGAAATTCAACGAGTGTTTTTACAAAGATATGAATATTCGGATGGACATGGTAAACGTTTTTAGAAAAATGCGAATGAAAGGATTAACAAGGGTTTGTTGTGTAATGTAGAGAGCTACTTTTAGAAGCCCATATTGTTGGAGGATATAAGCAATCTTCTGAGATATAATTGTCAATCATATACTCAGCTAATTTGATATATGCCGAAGAGTTGGGAATTTCGGACATAAAATGATTCACAAAACATTCACTTACATTTTCGGGATTAAGAAATGGTAAGCCAAAAAGATGTTGAAGCCACTTTCCTTCCTCTGAATTAGTATTATACTGGTTTACTAAGCCAACATTTTGAATTTTTCGATACCAGCTTTGCGCCAAGTGGAATCGACAGCCAAAAATTTTAAACATTTTCTTTTCTTAAACTTAAAGTCATTTATAACAAACATTTGTTGACCACGTTCACTTAAAACAAAACTTGTTACTAATTCCATTACGTCTAAACTTTGTTTGAGATATTACTTCTGACACCTAAGACTTTTAACTGATAACTGTTACAAATTTTCTACAAACCATTCGTCGTAATTCCTTTATAATTATATTTTCGGAAATGCAACTATTCATTCATAATATCAAAATTCCCAAATATTTTCCAACAACTCGGATTCAGATTAACAAGAATTAAAGGGATAAGTATTAAGTCATTAAGTGCCGAATTGAAGCATCTACGAGGGGTGCAATAGTTTACCTGAGGGTAATAAAGTGCCGGGTTGGTGCCTGTCCGCCGTATCACCCTCTTCTCGAAGCAGTTCAGACAATTTTCGACCTTCGTTGGAAATAAAACAAAACGCCTTAATTTTAAGTAAATAAACAGGCATTGTATATACACGTTATGTTTCAAATTTTATTTAATCCGAACCAGTGGTTTAAAAATTATAACAAGTCAAAGTTTCTTAATTTTGCATTTCTAGCAGATCTTGAAGCTTCAAATTTGGTATACAATTAGTGTTTGGTGTATGAATATGTTGATTCAGTTTTAAAGACACATCAACTGCATAAATAAGTTTGTTATATGTATGTAGGCATTTCTAACAGACTAGAAGCTTCAAATTTAAAATACAATTATTTGGTGTGTAAATAGAGGAAAAACTAAAATATTTTTCAATTTAAGTCCAGTTTTTTAGATACATCTACTGCATAAATAAATTTGTAACTTCCCTATGAATATATACCTACATATACCTACTTTATACATAAATATATAAAGGGGGAAAAGTAGTACCTACCTACTATCTACAAAAAGAAATCAGATCCCATAAAAAATATATGTAAAAAAAACAAGTCTCGCAACTCAGTTTTTCCACCGTAAAAACTTGAGATCCATGTATAATAGTAACTTGGTTATTAATTTATATCAGTCCCTACATAAAGGAACGTCTGTTTTAAGTTATTACGTAACTATGTAACCTAACAACATCTTATGGTGACTATATCAATATTAAAATCTTTAACGTTTTAAATTAATAGATTGATTTGGCAAACGCACTAAACGATCTAATTTATATATGTATTATTAATTGTAAGATATATTGTGTTTTCACACGATGGCCGAGTAAATTTACTTATTTAAAATGTTTTTATTTAATTTATTTTTCATATTGATATGTTCACTATAAGATGTTGGGTTACATAGTTACGTAACAACTCAAAACAGAAAGTCTCTTAAGTAGTAACTTATAAATTAATAACCGACTTGGATTTACATGGATTTCACAACTTTTTACGGTAGAAGAACTGAGTTGCGAGACTTGTTTTTGACAAGTATCTTTATTTATGGGATAAAATTTTACTGCCTGCATTAATTTAGACAGAACCCAGATTTTGAACTATATTGAAACATATTATCTCTCCAAAAAATTCTTTAGTGTCCAATCATATAAAATAAAGCAGTATCTATAAATGTTTTTAACAAGCAATACTTGAAAGGCAATAAAAATATATCTGAAATCTAGACTGATTTTATGGCTAAATTTCTAAAACTAGATTATAATAAATTACAATATTGGAATAAAAATATAGGTAATTAAATACGAACATAATTCAGAATTTAATCTAGTAAATTTAAAATGGATTATGATAAATAACAAAATTGGAATAAAAATATAATTTAAAACAAACATAATTTAGAATTAAATCTGGTAAATTTAATGCGCAAATATTAAAAACGTACTTTGAACGGGATTACTTTTTTTTCAACGAATTTACAGTACGTTGTTTAATGTTTATTTATCTTTTAATACATAATATCAATTACATATGACAATATAGTTTGGAAAAAGATTTCTATTTTAAAAACGATTGATTTTTTTTAAATTCGTACTTAGTAACTCAGTACTTATTTGACTAATATTTTATTAGTCAAGCGGCCAGAGCAGCGATTTCGTGACCGATCAAAGTCCACGGAGTTTCAAGTTAGGGGAGTGGCAGGCAAGATGGCATATATCTTTTGAAAATTGATTTAATTTATTTTGATAAAAACTAAAAGATCATTATGCATTGGGCCTTTAGCCAAAAAGGTTTAGTTTTTATTTTATATGGTAGAAATAACAATAAAAAAATATAAATAACGAAAAAATTGTATTAATCTAAAACGTGCAAAAAACCATCTTGCCCGCCTATGTCGGGCAAAATGGCATACCTTAAAATATGATGTTTAACGTGTAGTAAAAAAGCAAAATCATTAATACATCCGAAATAAAACCCGCGCATTCAGCATGGGCCCACATTCTGCACTGCTGGTACTTAAGCCACATCTCATGACTCTTTGACCTGCTATAAAGTTCATTGCAGTAAAAGCATTCAGCATCTTTATCGTCACTATTACCTTTAAAAATTTGTGGTTCATCTTCATCAGAGCTTTCCACTCTTTTTCTTTTCACTGTATTTCTTTTGCTTTTTTTTGCTCTTTAATTTTTTTAGCAGTCACTTTTTCCTGTGGTTCCTGGATGAAAGGACTAACTGTTAAGACTTCTTGATATTTCTTACCTTTGCGACTTGTCTTAGGCTTTCTTGTGCCGCAGCGGGGTTTTGGTGTCATTGATGGAACTTTACTGTTTTCTGTATCAGTAGAAACCTCAAATTTATCTTTGGCCACTGATTGTACACCAGAGGTAGGTGATTTAAAATTTTTTTGTTCGTCACGGTCTTCGTCAACAATCGGAATATCTGTGGTAGTACTCGGCGCAAACAAGTGTTTGGGAAAAATATCTCGATTAAAGTGTGATATACCCGTTGAACGAAATCCGCTTAAATGTTTTGCTTGCAAGGGCCCAACACATTTCACCCTTCCTTACAGCTTCCAAGGCTCTTAACATACTATTCTCGTCCCATTCAACTCTGTCAGATTTTCTCCGGCCAGAGTAGACCATCTAAACCAATATTACTTATATTTTCAACAAAAGAAGCCATTATCCGGGCAAAATGGCATACATGCCGTTTTAACCAACTACTATGTGTGCCAACTAGCCCTATCCATGTGTTTAAAAAATAAATAATTAAATCAACATCTTTCTAACGACTTTTAGTAAAGGGAAATAGATCAAAATGAAGATTGAAAAGAGACAATTCGGATGGAATTTAAAGAGTAAATGAAACCCACTTGTAGTAACAGTAATAAAGGCAAAAAGACAGCTTACCTTAAAGTCCAAACCAGATAAACCTCTTTTTCACAAATAACTGATTAACGATTATCGTTGCTTTCATAAAACTACGTCAGTACTCTGTCTTTACCTAATATATTTGTTTATTGCAGACTCGGGAATAATACCCGAGGTGAGTTCTCCAATACACATCATATGCCATTTAGCCCTACTGTGCCATCTTGCCTGCCGTTCGCCTATATTCTTATGTATTTTTACCCACTGAATCCGAATTTTAAACATGCTCACAATGTAATTGTTTAAAACGCTGTAAAAATTTATCTTAATAGATATTTAACCAATCGATTCTTAAACCTAAAAGAAACAATTCAGCCCAAGGTTTATCAAAAAGATTAATTTGGACCGGAGATATAGCAAATTTGGTGAAAATTTATTGCACATCGGTGATTTTTTGCATATAACAACGCTTTATTTTTAGTAAAATTACTTTACCATAACTCACGTTAAAGAAAAATTACCTAGCTTTTATATAAAATTTTAAGAAAGAGCAATTATTTAAAAAATTACAACAATTTGGAGATGACTTTTCTCGTGAAAAAATGGGATATACCTAACTTGTTTATAAGCTTTTTAAACCGTTAAGTCTTTAAGGTACAATAAAAAAAAAAGATCTGTTCCTATGGTTCAAAAGAAAGAATTTGACGTATTGTAAGTATGTCCAAATCCGTTTTTTAGTGGCATAAAACAGATTTGAAATGCATACGTTTTTACTCACCACTCGTCTGTTCCCAGTTTTACCTTGATTGCTTTTACATTACAACTAAAATATTTTGGTTTACATTTTAGGTATTTATTTTTGACTTTAATATCTTACATTTTATATCTCTGTTCCTATTAATTTAAGAACATTTACACATTTAATTATATTTCAATTCACCGTTAAAACTTCCTTCTTTTTCAAGTTCTACATAAAAATCATTATAAATATTTCTTCTGTTTTTATATTTGCAATAGAAAATACATGGAACTTCATAATCGTAATTTATAAATTTATAAAGTATAAGCTTGTTTAATACTATCTGAAATTTGGCCAAATGTGCATCCTTCCGTGTGGGATATCCACACCTCAGGCTCTCATCAGGCCTAGAGATTTAAAATAGGTTATGATGCTCCCGAGGGGGATCTCCTTGACATAGGTTGGTGTAAGCCAGTACTAGCCCAACAAGGATCTTCTGATTTCAGAAAAAGCAGAGCAGTCCTACATATGCTCTACTATTTCCTCTTCTTGTTCGCAACCTCTGCATAGGTGCGCGTACGTGCAGTTCCGAAAGCTCTGAGGGTTAAGACGCGTGCATTTTAAATCTACTTTATGGCACTAAAAAATGGATTTGGACAAATCCTTTTTTTGAACCATAAAAACAGATTATGTCCAATTTTAGGTTGTACCTTAAGGATTTGGTTGCTTAAAAAACTTATTATATCCCCTTTTTTCACGACATAAGTCACCTCCAAATTGTTGTACTTTTTATAAACAATTGCTCCTGCTTTCTTGAGGTTTCAATTAAAAGCTAGATAATACTTCTTTAATTTAAGATATTGTATAGTTATTTTACTTAAAATCTTTTTTGAAAAACCTTAGACTGGATTGTTTCTTTTAAAAATCGATGCACGGCGCTCAAATATTGATATCTACTTTAGATTAGCGTTTTAAACAATTAAATTGTTTAGAAAAATTCCCGTCACTTCGGGGGGAGTGAGCATGTTTAAAATTTGGATTTAGCGTCAAAATAAGTATATACTTTGAAACAACGTGGAGTTTGATCGGTCACGAAATCGCCGTAAGACAATATTGTGAGCCAACATACGTATAAAAAAAATAATAATTGCTATAAAGACAATCATTTTTTTCGTCCTAATTAATTAAATCTTGTTCCACATGCAAGTTATAGAAACGCATCTAGGCTATTTCCGCTGATGTCATCAGAAATAGGAGATGCCCCTTCCACAAGAAGGTTCTAACAAAACTCTCGACATCACGGCATTTTCAGCTTTTTAACATAATATTTTATTGTAATAACTTGTTAATAAAGTTCCTTTTCGGTTTAATTTCAATTGTAGTTTTTTAAAAACATAACTTTCGGTTTCGAATCTAAAAGTGGCGCAGTCAGTAGGATTTGCCTAACGGTAATACGACAAAAATCGCGTTAAACCGGTCTGTATTAACAGTTTAACGGCAAATATCGAAAACGGAAAGTGTTTGAAGTCACCGAAAAGTATCATCCAAATTAGGACCACATCGCCAAAGTTTGGAGAACCTAGACGAGGACAAAATAGCCAAATCTAGTTAGAGTAGGAAGCCCAGGGGAGAAAGACCACATCGCTCAACCCTATTGGCAGTAAATAAGAAGAAAGTATAAAAATAAAAATAGGACTAATGTAAGTTTTGCTCTCCTATTATAAACCTATCAATTCATATTTATTTTAAAATTTTTCCTATTTTTTTTATTATAATACAGATTGATTTTTACCATTAATAAAAAGAAAAGTATTAAACTTATTAACTTTTATGTCAAACGTAGAAGAATTAGCTGAAATATTAAACAGCTCACTTAATTTAATTAGCTCAGAAAGTAGTGTAGTAACAGATATCAATAATATACCACCGTTACCTAGTACAGAATCAGATAGTGATCTAGAAACGGAAATGGCTACTAACTATCAGCTCTTAAAATTATATGTTGATACCATACCAAATTTTGATGGTAATCCACATACTCTTGGTGTTTTCTTGGATGCTTGTGAGAGTTTGATTGCTCAATTCTCAGATCGCACGACACCAGCTAGCTAAATAAATTCATATATTTTACGCGCTGTTATAGGAAAATTAACAGGAAGAGCCCTTAGTTTAATAGGCTCACGTACCGAATTAAAAACATGGAATGAAATTAAAAATTTACTTAATTTAACTTTTAACGATCAAAGAAATCTTGATTGCTTAGTGCAAGATTTAATTGCATTACAACCATACAAAAATGAATCACCCTATAATTTCGGCATGCGATGCCAAGACTCCCGAAGTCTTATTACAGCAAAATTAAATGCTATGCCTATTAACTTACAAGAAAAAGCAATTCACCTTCGAAATTATGACGATTTAGCATTAAAAACTTTTATTCGAGGCCTTACTGGTCAATTACAAAATAATGTTAGACTTCGTAATCCAGATTCTTTAGAAAAAGCTATGTCTCTTCTCATAGAAGAAGAAAATTTTCTTTATTGCAATCAAAAAGCAAATTTTCTAAATACAAATTCTTTTAAACCAGGTCAAAGATTGACGCCCAGTAACCACAAAACTGACAGACAACAAAAGCAGTTTCAACAAAATTTTAAACCTAATTACATCCCCAATTTCCAATATAACAATAATAATTTTAATAGACAATTTTCCAATTTTCCCAATAACTCAAACTCCCAAAACGTATCGAACTCAACCCCTCAAAGACCACAATTTAGTAATCAACAACCCTTTAACAATTTTCAGAATTTCAACAGAACATCTAACGTATTTAACCGAAACAGTCAAATTTCTAAAAATCCCAATTTTGTTCAAAACTCGAATCCATGTGCTCGAAACAGTCAAATTTCGAGAAACCCCAATTTTAACAATAGACAAAACTACGTCCCAGAACCAATGGATACTTCGACAGGCAATACTAGAATTAATAATCATTATTTACCAGATACATATCAATTTGAAAATCCTTTCGAAAATCAACATAACGAAGATCTTAATTTCTCAGAAAATAATGATATGCAAAATAATTATCAACAACACAATTGCGATTCCTACGAAACAGAAAATGAGATGTACTCTTATCAAGAACATTGTGAGAACACAAGTTTATTGCCAATTCCACAGTGTCAGTCACACAGTGTATCAAATGACCATATGGGAAATTTTCACATAGACCTTTCTTATCAAACAAACAGATAATAAATCTTAACTTACTAAAAGCAAATTTGCCTTTTATATATATTCCCGAACTAAATGCAAATTTTTTAATAGATACAGGAAGTAGTAGAAGTTTAATGAATCCGAAATTAGCTTACCAATTTTACCAAAAATTTATTTTCAATAAACAATTTAATATACAAACCGCTCACAGTATTAGCTACCATAATGAAGTAATAATAATTCCTATTTTTAACGTGTTTAAAGTAAAAGAGGGACACAAATTTTACCTTTTTAATTTTAGTAATAAATACGATGGTCTTATAGGTATAGACTTGGTAAGACAGTTAAACGCATCCGTAGATTTAAACAAAAAACTAATTATTACTCCTAAAGTTAAAATTCCGATTATTTATGAATCCAAAGAACTGTCTCAATTAAAACACAAATTAAAAATTGAAAATTATTCTGTAGCATGTCCAAAAAACTCTATGCAGAAGATTTTTATTTTTTTATTTTTTATTATTTTTTCTTACCTAAGCCGACCCTGATCATATTACCTTCCAGAAAATTCTCGACTTTAACGGTTTAACCGTCAAAACTATCGATTTTTTTAAACCGACCAATCAAAACTGGTGAATAAGGTCATGCGGCGCAAGAGGGGTGGTTTGAAGCGACGCGGCTTACTTTTTTTACCGGGATTTTAGAATTCAGTCTAGTTTGGGTTGCTGTGCTGATAAGTCGTTATGTACAACCCTTAGACTCAAGTACCGGCAAATTTCCTTTAGATTTGCAAAGAATTACTTGCTATTTAGTGTTTCTAATTAAGTTAAAGTCAGTGAGTGAGTGTAGAACCTCTCTGATGAAAAAGCTGTCTTGTATTACCGAAGAATCACCAGATTCTACTGTACCGTATAAATTGGGTGTGGCCCCATTTAATTCTACTATCTAGGAAACAAACTGTAAGTCTTTTAATATAATTACTATTTCTTAACTACCAGAAAAGTTGGGATACCATTTTTTTCTTTGGCACAAAAACTTAATTGTGATCCGCCTGAATAATATCCAAGTGTGGGTAATTAACGTAAGAAGTGCTCATAAAATCCACAGTGAAACCGGTTTTTATAAAAAACCCAGTACCTTATCGACAGACTCCTAAAGTGTGCAAATTTCGAAATAGTTCGTCGCATACATGTTTCAGTTATCAGTGAAAGCGTTGCGCAGAGTCTGACTAAATATTTTACCTTTATGGTAAATTTTTGGTTTCTTAATGTTTATCTTAATTTAATTGTTTTAATATAAATTATATGGTACCCCCCATCTTTTACTCGAGTAAAAAAAATCTTTTAAGCTAAAAGTGATTTACTATTTTTTTATTAAATTTTGATACTTTTCAATTTCTTTTTCACATCACATTCTGCTTAAATGGGTACACAGAAATAACAATATAAAAATACTTAGCTGTTATTGAATGTGTAATATTGTTTCTATATGTGATTAAACACTAATGTGTTTTACTGTATTTTACCTTATTTCATTTTTTTGATATTTTATATGTCTATTTGTTTAATTAATCTGCTTGACTTATTACTACACACAGTAATAAATATTGTTTATTGTTTATTTATATGTTTTATTTTCTGACCTGGTGTAAGTTATTCTGATCTAATCTCATTAACAACACGAATGAGACGTATTTCACTTATAAATCTTAGCTTTTGAACTGATCAAAATATATAGAGCTGTTGTGATAAGTAAGAACAAAAAGTAAGTATAACTTTCTCTTTCTAGTTTTTCTAATAAAAGTGTTTAATTTAAAACTTTAACCAGAACATCTACCGGTTTACTCAATTTTACCGCATCTTATCTTACGTCCCTTATATCTTTCTTATTTTAACTTTATCTATAACATCTGATACATCATTTTATCCAACATCTATATTTAATATTTTTTTTATCTGGGTTTCTTATATTTCCCCATCCTTATGATAAAAAAATAAGTGGCGCCCATTTACCTCCCCTTTTTCCATCATTTCTCTCACTTTCTCTTTAGTCCCCTTTTAAATTCTTATATCTTTTCTTTTCCTACTAAATATATCCCCGTATATCTTTCCAACACAATATCATCTAGCTCGTTCGAATCCACGCTCGCTCTCCTCCTACCCCCTGAGTGCCGTTCGCATTGGTTAGCCTCTATAAACGAGCATTTAACAACACTTGAGAAAAAAGAGGTTACAATTCTATTAATATTCCAGCCCGAACTACTAAAATAGTTAAATTACCAGTTAATGAAAAAAACGGTATAGGATATCTCAATTATATTAAATTTCACAATAACTTGGAGACACCACAAGCATTAGTTAATATAGACAATCATTTTGCTATAACTTCAATAACAAATTCTGACACTTTTCCTAAAGTAATTACAGTTACTGCTCCTTTTAATGTAGAATTATAAGACATAACACAAATAAATTATATGGAAAATATAGAGCCAGACGATAAATTACTTACCTTTGACAATGATATACTAACAAAAAATTTAGAAAATTTAAGATTAGGTCACTGTAACCTAGAAGAACGAAAAGCTATAGAAAACCTATGTTTCGAGTATAAAGATATATTTTATTGGGGAAACCATTTTATTGTGAACAAATTCCTTTAACTTTTACAAACGCAATACAACATAAAATTAATTTAACTAATGAAACACCTATATTTACAAAGACTTATCGCTCCTCAAGTACATAAAGCCGAAGTAAAATCACAAATTGAAAAAATGTTATCACAAGGCATTATACAGCATTCGCACAGTCCATGGTCCAGCCCCATTTGGATTGTTGAAAAAAAACTTGACGCTTCAGGTAAACGTAAGTGGCGACTTGTAATAGACTACAGGAAACTGAACGAAAAAACGGTTGACGACAAATATCCCCTTCCGAACATTACAGACATTCTAGACAAATTAGGGAAAAGTCAATATTTCAGTACACTGGACTTAGCGAGCGGGTTTCATCAGATACAAATGGACAAAGACGATATACAGAAAACAGCCTTCTCAACTGAAAATGGACATTATGAATTTAAAAGAATGCCTTTCGGACTAAAAAATGCCCCTAGTACATTTCAACGCGTAATGGAAAATATTTTAAGAGGTTTACAAAACGAGACATGCTTAGTTTATTTAGACGACATTGTCCTTTTTAGCACTTCCTTACAAGAACACCTAGAACGACTTCGAGAAATTTTTAACAGACTGAGACAAGCTAATTTTAAAATACAATTGGACAAATCCGAATTCCTTAGGAAAGAAGTCAGTTACTTAGGACATATTATAACACCAGACGGAGTAAAACCTAACCCCGACAAAATTGCAGCAGTAAAAAATTTTCCTTTACCAAAATCTGCTAAAGAAATAAAAAGTTTTCTTGGACTAATTGGATATTATCGTAAATTTATAAAAGACTTCGCAAAAATTACCAAACCAATGACAAAATGTTTAAAAAAGAATGCAAAAATAATTCATGACAATGACTTTTTAACCGCTTTTGACACTTGTAAAAAATTGCTAACTAATGCCCCAATACTTCAATATCCAGACTTCTCAAAAGAATTTATATTGACTACAGACGCTTCGAATGTTGCACTTGGAGCTATCTTATCTCAAGGCCCTATTGGTTCCGATAAGCCTATAGCTTTCGCATCAAGAACCCTCAACGAATCAGAACAACGATATAGTACTATAGAAAAAGAATTATTAGGAATTGTATGGGCATGCAAATATTTTCGACCCTACATTTGGGGTAGAAAAATCAAAATTTTCACCGATCATCGACCTTTAGTTTGGTTATTTAATCTAAAGGAACCAAATTCCAAACTTACTAGGTGGAGACTTAAACTCGAAGAGTTTGATTTTGAAATCATATACAAAAAGGGTAAAACTAATACCAATGCTGATGCCCTTTCGAGAATATCTTTAAATGTTTTAGAAAACGAATCCACAGTAAACAATCCCGGCAATATTAACGAGGACACTTTAAAATACCTTCAACAACTAGCAGAGAACCCTATAAATATTTCGGACGAGGACCCTAACATAATTATTCATTCCGACGTACATCTAAAACCTCCCGATCCATTAATTGACAAAGACACTCTCCAATCAACACAGCATACAACTGCCAATGAAACCACTAACGACGGAATAAAAATATTAGACGACATTATTAATAACAAAGTAAATCAAATTTTAGTTTTTGGACAAATTTATTAAAAATTAACTGTAAAACATGACGATTATGAACACCATAAAATAATTACCGTCGAAATTCCGACTGAAAACAACCATAGATTGATTTTTGACTTCTTAAAAAATTATACAACAGCAAAAAGAACTTATTGTATGTACTTCCACACAGACAAACTCTACAGCGACTTTAACACAGTATACTTAAGACACTTTTCAGAGAAAGGACCAAAACTAATTAGATGTACAAAATTAGTTAATACAGTAAAAGACAAAGAGGACCAAATACTTCTTATTAAAAATCATCATAAAAGTAAAACTAACCATCGAGGAATTTTAGAAACTTTAGAAAAAATTAAAAGAAATTATTATTGGATAGGTATTAAAAACACGATCACTGAATATATAAACGCTTGCAATATATGTCAAACAACAAAATATGCTAGGAAAAATCCATATTCCCCTTTAATGATTACAGAAACGGCTTCTAGACCATTCCAAATTGTTCACGCTGATTTATTCTTCTTCGACAACAAAATTTATCTGACAATTGTAGATTCATTTACAAAATTTGCTCAAGCATACGAAATTCTAGGAAAAACCGCTATTCACATAAGTAATGGACTAATTAAATATTTTACTTCTTTTGGAGTTCCAGAAAATTTAATTTTAGACAATGGTACAGAATTTAAAAACGATGTAGTATCCGAAATTTTAAAGGTACATAAAATCAAAGCCCATTTTACCACAGTAGGTCACCATGAAAGTAATGCCATTGTAGAACGCTTTCATTCGACAATAATTGAGCACCTAAGAATTCTCAAATCTCTATATCCAAATGAAAAAGATAACCTTATGAATTATGCAATTTTAGGCTATAATAACAGCATACACAGTAGTACCAACTTTACACCTTTCGAACTTACTTTTGGTCAAACTAATTCCCGAAACCCCAATGAAATATTTCTACCTACATCATTTTTCACAGATTATGCAGAAAACCACAAGAAAAGACTAGAACATGTTTACGATAACGTTAAAGATAAATTAGAAACAAACAAAAAGAAAATCGCGGACAAACACAATATACAAGGCAATACAAAACGACCAATTCAAAGTAGGAAACATTGTATATAAGAAAAATTTTCAATACAGAAATAAAAAAGACAACAAATTTATAGGCCCCTATAAAATATCTAAACTTCTAGATAGAAATAAAGTCGAAATTATAAATGAACAAAATAAAAATAAAACTGAAACAATTCAAATTAAAGAACTTAGAAAACCTTTCGTTACAGATTTTTCGGAATCCTCTACTTCGCAGACATCAGCCTGACGAAACCGACCTTCCATAAAATACTTGACAATCCTGGACTATTGCCTCTAAAATTAGGAAACGCCGAAAATATCGTGAACTATTGGTCATTCATTAGAATCATTGACATTACAAACATAATTGAAGAATTCTTGACACTTCAAATGAAATTTATTAGTTTGAAACAAATGATAATAGACAAAACAACAAACAATACCGAAAGTTATTTTGAAAATATATTGAATACATTTGAATCCATCACTATACTTGAAAATAAAACTAAATTTCAGATCAACCAACTAAATCCTTGTTTTAACCAAAACCATGTAAAGAAACGAGGACTAATTAATGGCTTCGGTTCCATTATTAAATCAATAACGGGCAATCTAGATCAAAGCGATGCTGACAGATATAATAAAGCAATCGAAACTCTCTCAACAACACAAAATAAAATAAAAACTTTAGTTAATGAACAAATTACAATTATCGAAAATTCTATAAACACTTTTAATTCCAGTATTCAAGTTTTAGCACAAAATCAATTAACAATCAAATCACAAATTGATAATATTGCCAATATTATTAATATAGCACAAGCACAGGCAAAACAAACTTTTGAGCTTGCCTATATTGAAAGTGTTACTTACCAAATAAGTAATTTATATCAATATATCTATGATTTATTGGAGCAAATAGAAGTGGCTATTACCTTTTCAAAAGCCAAACTTTTTCACAATTCAATTATTGAACCAGAAACACTACTGAGAAATATTAAATTAATTAATGTTCATTTATCAAACAATAAGTTGCCTTTTGAACCTATTATTAGCAACATTTTAAATTTTGAAAAAATAATGCATATAAAAAGCTATAGTAATTATAACAAAATCATATTTATAATCGAAATTCCAATCGTAGAAACTGAAAATTACAATCTGTATCAGCTTTTCCCTTTACCAATCCTTAAAAATGACAGATACCAAATTATTATTCCAAAAACCCAATTCCTGATCCTAAACGAACAAAACTATATGTCATTTAACAAAGAATGTGAAGAGATCGATAAAGAAGAATTTATCTGCCACGAATCAACGCCTTCATCAATTAAAGAAGATGCCCCTTGTGAAGTTCAAATGTTAAAATTTACCAGTGACCATACAAACTGTGAAATTGACCAAGTAGACATTACCGACACCAAAATTTATAAACTTCGTGAAAATAAGTGGTTAATTGTTTCGCCATTTGTTACAGCCGCTCAACAAATTTGTGGTGGCACCAAAGACAATATACCTCTCTTAGGAACTTTTGTAGTTGAACTAGACAAACAGTGCTTAGTTAAAATAGAAAAAACAGTGCTTCGTAGTAATAGACTTCCGAAAAGTGAATTTAAAATTATTCAACTTCCAAAACTTAACTTCAAAAAGTCTATTAATGGAAATTCTTATAATATTCAACCTTTTAAACTTAATGATATAGACGTTGGAAAAATTAATATTCTAAAAGACTCTTTAGACTTACAAACTAAAAAAATAAGTGAAAATTTTGAAAACCCAGTTTATTACAAAAATATTAGAATATGGACAATTTTCGTATATGTCTTTATCACTATTACTATATCCTATGGATTTTATTATTTTTATTGTAAAAGTTATAGCAAGAAATTAACAGAAGAAAATAGTCAAGAAAACATGGAAATTCCTGTGAATGCAAATCCGGTTGCTGCACCCCGGTGGAGGAGTTATAGAAACGCATCTAGGCTATTCCCGCTGATGTCATCAGAAATAGGAGATGCCCCTTCCACAAGAAGGTTCTAACAAAACTCTCGACATCCCGGCATTTTCAGCTTTTTAACATAATATTTTATTGTAATAACTTGTTAATAAAGTTCCTTTTCGGTTTAATTTCAATTGTAGTTTTTTAAAAACATAACTTTTGGTTTCGAATCTAAAAGTTGCATGACGTGTAATAAATATTTGAATAATTACTTAGTTTTGTTTGTATCGGTATCTATATAAAATGTCTTTTCTATAATTATAAAACCGGTACCTATATAAGTGTACCGAAGATATTGCATTTGTTTAGTGATATGAAAAATATTTTTAAATTTAAATTACTAATAATACTTAATACAAAATATCCTTCGAGAATAAATATATTTTTAGAAATATAATTCTTCCATTCACTATATATCTTATATAATACAATTACAAAAATTCTAACAAATAATGTGCCTTATTTTTTTTTAAATCGATTAATTACTCTTTCCTTAAAGGCTATTAGATAGAGTGGGCTACAAAGGAAAAAGTAAAGACAGGACGAGCCAATGAATAAATTGCTTAAATTGCCGAGACCAAGAAAATTATCTTTCATTTGTCTGCAGGTGACGGCTTTCACAGTAAAAAAGGGTTAAAGAACATCTTGTTTACTATTGTTCGGATATAAGCAAAAACTTGCTTCTCTTGGGCCTTAGCAAACTGATATATAACTTAGTTTTTTTACTTGTTTGTAATAAGATTATAATATAGTTTCATACAAGGGGTATATTAAAACCGTATACATTGGTATGATATTTAGATTATCCGGAGGAAATAAAATATATGAGATGATCACTTTTGTAAGATTTTTCGATAAAATAGGCAAAGAATATTAAGTTAGATTTTTACTTTTTTTTATATGTTCGCGATAATTAAGTTGCTTGTAACTTCATTTTTATTCAGTAAGTACTCCATTTTATTTTCATTCTTGATGGATGTGTCAAATTTGTCAAGGGTCGTTTTTTAAAACTGAAAATGTCTAATAAAAATGAAAATTAGGATTAATAAGCAAGGGTTCCTTTCAAAATATTGATTTATATATTTTTTTTAGTAGCAAAAGTTCCCCAACTAAAGAAGTAAATAGATGTTATTATGCCACAAAGAAGCTACAGAGAATATTTAAATACTAGGTATTATGAGTTTTATTTTTGTTTCTGCAAATTTGTGACATTAAATATCATTAAATTCGTAATAAAACTGGCAGGGACTACATTTTATTAGTACTCCCCTACCCCCACTTCTGTGCAACCTACTTTTATTCTCAAGTAAATAATATACTTTACAAAGTATTTTCTCTTTTAGGAGACTATAATTAACTAAAATCATTAACTGACCGCATATGAACAGGTTGTAGATTCTATTAGATATTATAGCAATGTCTACATTTATGTTAAATGTTAACATTTATTTTATGTATATTAGATACCCCAAAATTTTGAAATTAATTATTTCCAAAAGTTTTCAATTATTACTTTACCATCATATGTTTTAATAATTTTAGATTCAGTTTTGTACACATTTCATACATTAATAATTTTGTTAAATCTGCCTGTGGTAAATTTTAATGTAACGATTTAATTACAATCCTATCCACTTGTAACTAGTATATAGGAAATTGAATTTAATTTTATACCGTAAATATAATACATACATTTAAAGCAGCAAACTAAAAAATCGGGAGATATAACTATCAAAAATTTAAGCTAAGATTTAACAAGATGCTTTCGAATACAAAAACAACTACTACCTGCAGGGTACAGTTAAATTTGTAAACGGCATTCGAGGTAAAACGATACCTAAAGTGTATGTATGTACTAATATCACTAAACGTGGTCTTTCTAATTACAAACATCCCATTAGACTTAGTAACAAACATCATTAAAAATAATTGGAACAAAATTGAAAATATACAAAAATATCGACAGAAAAAGTTCATATTTAACAATTCTTACTTTAGTTTTAAAAATCAACTTTTGGAACACCGATGTCATCCCCCATTAGTGCAATAATTGCTACACTTGTTATAGATAACCTATTTGATGTGATTATACCTGAACTACAACTCGAACTGTCTTTTATATTCAAATTAATTTATGGATGACATTATATGTGCAATTTCAATTACATAAAAACTATACTCAATTCATTAAATTGCTTTAATATACATATATTATATCAGCCTAGTAAAAAGTTCTGATATACAATAAAAAATAAAAGATAAAAGCCCATTAATGTTCCAAACCAATTTTATTTATGAACTAGCGGACCCGGCGAACTTCGCATCGCCTAACACTTATGTTTTTTCCAATTTGATTTTTATTTGTACGATTAATTTTTTGTATTTTTTATCATATTTTCTTGTTAGTTACCAGTTTTTACTATTATTACCAGTTTTTACTATTATTTATAGTACTTTGTAATTTATCGGTTCGGTATATTATATATTAACTGCGCCACCTAACGGTGGCGTCATAGTTCTTAGGTAAGTAAGTTTTGCTCTTTTAAATATATGAGATATCAATTGCGCCACCTTACGGTGGCGTCATAGTAGGTACTTAATTATGTAAGAATTCCAGGTGTAAATTTATAACATCTCAACTGCGCCACCTTAGGGTAGCGTCATAATGATTAATTTCGTAATAAACACGTCCGATCGCCGCAAAATTCAAAGTGCTATAAGGAAAATCGCGGCCTCCGTTACCGCCGCCCCTGTCGGCCAGTACCACCGCAAGCGCTACGTCCCGCAATTTTAAATCTGCAATATCTTCGAAAATATTCTTTTAAATCTTGTGCTGTAAAGGACCATATAGATCTATATTAAATCAACAATGTATTTAAGCTATTTAATTGGATAAGGATTAATGCTGTATTGGTTAAAATCGTTTCGAAAATTAACCATTATTTGTCGTAAAAAGTAAATGACAAAAAAATGTTATTGTGGGATATCCATAAGAGATAGACACATACCATCGCGGAGTTTTCTGTAGACCTTTTTAATGTGTACAAATAATTAGTACATTATTTTGATAAATTTCGTAGGGTTCAGCCTGCGTTTGCAATGTAAGCGGCAAAAAATTGATAATCAACGACATCACATTAGAAACCTCAAAAATAACAGTATTTCTCCACTACTTAATGGATGTTATTATATATATAAACCTTCCTCTTAAATCACTCTATCTATTAAAAAAAAACGCATCAAAATCCGTTGCGTAGTTTTAAAGATTAGGCATACAAAGGGAAATAGGGACAGAAAAAGCGACTTTGTTTTATACTATGTATTGATAACCTTGTATAAAATGTTAAAACTTATAAAGGACAAGGGTTGACAAAGGATAACACAACACAAGAGTGATATCCGACTAGGAAAAAACACATGCGCCACCGTCAGCCATAGTCTTAATACGGGACATACTTTCGATTACAATAAACTAAAAATCCTAGATCAGGTACCCAAGTACAATACATGACTATTTCTAGAAATGTACTACATACATAAAAACAAAAATCCAATGAATTACAAAACAGACACAAAGCAACTAAATATTTATTGTACCTAACTTATTAAATTTAATAACTACGGTCATTACATACAATTAACGATAAAAATGGAAAACCAGAAAAAATAAGTACCATTTTTTGACACTCGATTCATCAGATTTAGTGATAACATCATTCGAATAGATTGGTATCGTAAGCCTTGCCACTCTAGTAGAAACTTAAACTTCCACTCGTACCAAAAATACCAGATAGAAGTCAATCTGATCAAACAAATAAAAAACAGACTGCTTAGCATCTCTGACAATATATTCCATACCAAAAATTTAAACATACTAAAGAACTTCTTTCTGAACAGTACATATCCACCCAAACTAGAACACCACATACTATTTGACCTGTCATCCATCATTACGGAAGTTGCACAATTGGGGTTACTGAACCACAACAAGATAAAGACACAAATTTTGATTACGTTAACAACATTGAACCTGATCCTCTCCAAGATGTTTTATTAAACATGAGGTTATCACACCTAAAATAGCTAGAGTACTAAATTCAGCCATAAATGTGAAAATACCAAATAAAACGATTCTAACAAGGAACTCCATTTAAATTAAACTTAAAAAAAACACCAAAAGAATCCTTATAAATATAGTATTTAAAATACCATGCAGAGAATACAATAAATTGTACATTGGTCAAACTGTTACATCTCCAAAAATCAGAATAACTACACACAAAAGCAATTATAGATTACATGCTGAAAAGTATTCCCTAGCTGAACATGCACACAAATTAAACCACAGAATGAGTTATGACTTTTCAGAAAAGAGACACAAACAACAAAAAAAAAAGACTCTTTCGAGAAATGGGAAATGGCTGGCGATAAGTAAACTAGTCAACTAGACTCATTCATAACTAGTCAGCAGAAACTACTAAACTACTATACATATACTCAAGTAAATCCTTTTATTCTAAGTGTAATTCTGAATTTTATACGCAACATCCAAATATTCTTCTTTTTACAAATGTGGTAATAAAAGTACAAACTAAAAGTTATGTTAAAATTAGAAGTGCAAATCAATACAAAAGAGACGGAAAAATAAATTAAAAAAACTGATAATATAAGTGAAAAATTAGCTGCTTATAAATCAAATATAACATCCTGAATTTTGCATGTAAATTCTTTAAGTCTTAAATACTTTAAAATTGTATAGATGTAGAAATAATTCAGTATAATATTTTTTATAATAATGATCATAAATATTAAAAGATAATATTTTTTGTCCCCTTTTTTGGTACTGACAAAACTATATGAAAGATAGATGTATCTTAATATCGAGAAATAATAAAGCAATATATTACTTAATATTAAGTTATAGGAAATAATCCACTAATCCTACGGACCGTCGCGCGTCGGTGTCGTGGTTGAGTCCGACCTCATAGTTTGTGGTCGAGTTCGGTAACTCCCCTTAGTTCACATAAATACTTGAGTCTTAAATTGTGATAGTTACATTGTTTTCTAAATTTTAACGTCATATTGTTGATTTATTGTTCATGAGATACTTACTCTAAAAAGTATATTTGCATCTTAAATATTTTTCAGTTTCCTCACTTTTTGATATTAACAAATATAATTGTTGTCGCAATATAAGGTTCTTATTTGAAATGTATTAATAGGTATATTTTCGGTAAATTAATTTTTGTTAAATAAGAGAATGGGTATCTCGTTTAATAGCAGTACCAGTTTTTTTAAATGTTGTATCAGTAAGGGTTTTAAGATGTAATATATAAATATAAATTTATGCACGACCGGGCGGTAAAGTGTAGATTATTACATACATTTAGCGGGCGTAAAGTGCCACTTTAGCGCCCGTGGACTACTTTACCGCCCGCCGGGCGGTAACGTGTAAATGGTGGGCGATAAAGTAATTTTTTTGTCATAAATATTGTAATACTTGCAATCATCTAAACTGACAATGAGTCTAAATAAAAATGACCACCACCTATTTTGACTTTATTGCTAGGGTAACGACAACATAGGTATATAGATTATTGTTTTAAAATATTATCTCTAGCCTCTGTGCATACTAGTTTTAATCAAATTATTTAATTTTAAATAACGAATGAATAAAAATTATTAGGTGAATGGTTATACAGGGTAAGTTGTTAATAATATCGAGGTTCGAGGTATAAAATTCATGCAAAAGTTGAAATGGCATTTATATTAAATTGTTCACAAAAAATAACAATAAAATATATCCTTTATAAGTTTTATTATTAAAACAATCGTGCAATTTTTTTAATAAATGATTATTAAAACGGTCGTGCATAAAAGTTAGTATGTATTTCGGGCGTAAACAGCGTTTATGGCCCTGCGGCTCGGGCTCTTATTTACACGTTGCGGTCCATAAACGCCTTTTTTACGCCCTTGATACATAAATAACTATTAGTTACCATAAATTTAAAAGTTCAAAAACACTGGAACTTAAATACTTATCAAACTTTTTGAAAGTGTATTTATATCATATATTTACTAACGCTACAGCTAATAACATTAGAAAATCAATAAATCCGGGTATGAGTAGATTTGGGTAAACGACAAGACGGATTTGAATGATTATTTTTGCATTCGATTCGTGAGGGCATCATGACACTTTGTGACCTTATGCGGTTATGTAATATTGGAAAACTGTAGTAGAGCATACAAAATATCCATTTTTAAAGTGCATCTCAAACAAATCCCGTTATTTTGGGCTAAAATGGGTTTATTTTTTTAACTCAGTGGTTTCTGAGGTCGCTAAAAACGAATATGTTATTAAGTGTCCAGGATACATTCTGTTTACATCGCCTTCTGGAGTTTTCGGAAATATCGTTATAGAGTTCGCTTCGGTTGGTAATATCGTTATAAAATTAGTCAAAACTCAATACCCGGAGGTTTTGGGTTCCCCAAAAACAAATATGACATTGAAAGTTATCTTTGGAGTACCTGGTGCACAGGATCCCTACCTCGTCTCTAGTTTTCGGTATATTCATTAAAAAATTAGTCATACCAGTGGTTTTTTGGGCTCGCTGTTAATATATATTTATAATATCGAATGTGATCTACGGAATATCAAGTGCTCAGCAGAGCAACTTTGACGTCATCTCCTAGAGTTTAATTACATATATTAAAAACGAAACTCTTTTTTTTTTAAATTAGTACAACAATTTAACCAATTGTATAACAATATTATTAAAAACTTTAGAAGACAAGATAACAGTAAGTATCCTGGGCACTAGATACTCCGAAGATCACTTTTAATGTCATATTCGTTTTCATAAAGCTTAAAAATCTCCAAGTATAGAATTTTGACTAATTGTATAACGATATTACCAAAAACTACAGAGACGACTTAAAAAGTAGGTATCCTGAGGATCCTAGACACCAGGTACTACGGAGATCACTTTTAATGTCAGTTTGTTTTTAGCGACCCCAAAAATCTTCGAATAACAAAATTAAACGCATTTACGCCAATAAATAACGAGTTTAAAATGCATTTTTTGTATGGACAAATGCAGTTATCTTATATTACAGGGTCGCATAGAGTCACAAAGATTCCTAACGCTCTTACGAATTGAATGCATAAGTATAATTAAAATCTGTCTTGCTGTTTAAGTTTCGGAAGTAGGGACGATTTTTATGCATTATTGCTTCGAATAAAGTGTTAACCCATAAAGCTCGGTTTTTCCTAATATTCTATATAAACCCTTATGCCAAAAACCGAATTAGTTTAAACAATATTCTACCACAAATTTTTTAGTACGCACTAATGAAATATTGAAATTTAAACCACTCTTAAATTCTTTTTAAGATTAATTAAAATACTTACTTTTTCCATCAGTTCTCTGACAATTCCATTCCATTCTTTTGTGTCGGGATCAAATACGCCGTACATGTGATCTGGAACCAGTCTGATTGTATATTGGAAGCCAACTTGGCCTGCTATCCATTTTAATAGGTCAATACAAAATCCTTCGTATCGAGCGTTGCCCGTTAAATTCTTCTCTTCATTTACCATTACATACGGCCTTTCCTGTAATTAAATATATCGATTTAGTATTTGAGCTTTTTGTTCTTAGGAGTTCAGTGTTCTGGGACAAACTACAAAAGGACGGAGAAGAAATAATGAAACTATAAATACTTGAGTGTGCTTGACATTAAACTGGAGATTTAAGAAGTACGTTAAAGTTGAAAATAAACACCAAGAGATTTTTCATTGAAATCTGTCATCGACATAGCTGTTTTCAGGAAATAATTCCGAAAATGCAGTGTTTTTACAAAGTCAATTTTAATTGGATTTTTCTATATTTTACGATAAGTATAACAGGTTATAGAATCAGAAATCAAAATACAACTAATCACAATATGTATTTTTAAATTAAATTCTTGAAAGCTTTGCTAAGTTTAATAGTACTTAGTTGCTAAAATTTAAAGTAAATTTTTTTTAATTAAATTTAAAAATGATCGAATCTGATTTTAATTTTCGTTATCACATTATTTCCGTTAATATATTGTACCACATCGAATAATATG
Source organism: Altica lythri (assembly GCA_964028335.1). Lineage (NCBI taxonomy): Eukaryota > Metazoa > Arthropoda > Insecta > Coleoptera > Chrysomelidae > Altica > Altica lythri. The sequence goes on along the minus strand of OZ034802.1, from coordinate 24,939,825 downwards.
TTAACTTATTTCTTTTTTTATACCTAATTAAAATGATTTCCAGAATTGGTTTTCTGATAACGAAATAGAATTTTACCACCTTTTCTAAAATGTTATCATGATCATCACATTAAATAAACTGTATTTTCATTAAGCAACAAACATTGATTTCAGCCACTCTCCACACCCAAGTTTACATTATCAGATTAGCTTCATTTTAGCAACACTACCATGTTGATCCTATTCGTATCCCGATATCTCCTTGTCCCTAAAGTTTGTCCGAATTTGAATGTGAAGTGATTATTTGTTTGTTGCAAAGTCGCCAAAAGCCGAAACTGGATGGGGGACGTAGATTTGATGCGGAAAGTTTTCGTTGGTAGCTTAATCGAATAGTTTGTTGGAGTTTCAAGAATGTTAGGTTCCCCACTAAGAGAATGTGTTTGTTTTTAGCAATTTTAGGTGGAATTCTCGATATATTTAATTTGTAACTGATATTTCTTGTTTCCATTTATTTACTAACATTTTACATGTTGTTGTTTTGATTGATCAGTTTAACTTTAACGTTATTTTTATTGATTTTTTTTTCGTTTTATTCATTTATAAATAAATTTTAGAAATAATTTTTTCTATTAAACTACTGCTTTTAATGATAAAAAATTTATTAGATTTGTTAATTATTTTGTAACAATAAGAGGAGTAACAAATTAATATTTATGAATAAAACAAAGTTAAAAAATAATTCGTTTTGTTTGTACAAAATTGATTTATTAGTTTGGTCGCACAATTTTTAACTTATTAAAAAATCTGGGTACTAAAACATCAACATCAAATTCGTCCAAAAAACATACAATTGAACAGAAAAAAAAATCGTAAGTTTTCCTTGGGTTAATCCTACCCTAAAGAGGCAGCTACCTGCCGACCCCCTGTAGCGGTTAGTGGTGCTATTTAAGCGTCTGCTTAATCCCTTATTTTCACGTTTTGTATAATATAAGAAATTGGTGTTGCAATTTAAAGACACCGCATAAAATACCCGGAGTTTCCGAATTCTGCCATATAGTTCAGGTACTGAAAAATTGTTGTCCGAACTCTGCCACGGATTACAGTTTTAGAGATTAAGTTCCTAAATCATTAGGGGGTCTCTCAGATCCGATTAAGAGATTATCAATGTAGGTATCCAAGAAATTAATATTGTTTACTATTTGTGGTACATACTTGAAAACATATTGATACTTGGTTCTAATTTACTGTATATAAATATGCAATAATATATAAAAACAACATAAGAAATTATTCGACTTTATTTTATATACATATACAAAAAAAAGAATACAAAATTAGTAAAAAACTACAGAATATAAAATTACAATACACAATTAATTTAAAATTACAAATAATAAAAGCGTTGTAGGTAAAATAAAATTAGACATTGGGAAAATTTTTAAATGACATTATTTGAACAAACATAAACCGCGAAATAGATTTATTTTTATATTTTTCAATATTTTCTTGTATAATGTTGACTTTCTCTTGGACATTTTTTTTAGTTTTTTTCTGGTTATTGTATATTGTATATATTTGTATATTGGCTTGTGAATGCTTAATTCAAAGTCTACCACAATCTCTTTTGGTTTAAAATGTAAACCAAATGCTTTGCACTTATCACTTAAAAGAAGGAATACATTGTAGTTCTTAAAATTCAGGTAAAATTTTCATTTGTGGCAGAATTCGGATGCGCCCAAAATACCTTTAGCGCCTGTATTTAACAGGACTTGTCAAAAAAAATATTAATACTATTAACAGTCATTATTTTCAAAACCTCATTATGGGATTATCTCTTGTTTGTTTCTTAGTGTAATTTAGAACATTTTGATGTCATATGTGTAAACTAGAAAATTTTGCGTAGGTATTATATTATGGAGGGTAGAGGTAAGGAGAACTGTCTCCGTGTATTGAATGTGTCCATCAAAATGTGGTAAATAAGGGTGGCGCTACGATCGTAGTAGGGTAAATTTTAAAAAAAGCGCCATAATTTCTTAGACTAGGATAGATAAATAAACAAGGAAAGACACATTTCCGCTTTATTATGACACATACATAAGATAATAATAAAGTATATAAAATGAAATTTTATTAATGATTATTTTCCAGCAATAAGTGAATAAGTATTTAAAAATTCATTACCACGTTTTTTTATAGCACTTATATTACGAAATCATACGACATTTCAAACAATTTGTCAAAAACTGCTACATTCATTCTGTACCCTACATCTACTTTAGCGCCATTGTAGTGGCAAGTTTGAGAAGTGTTATGTACCGCTAAAAAGTGGACACATTTTTAATCATTTCCCATTTAAGATCGTTCTCCTTACCTCTACCCTCCATATATTATATATGGTCGAAATCAGAAAAAAATTATGTTTACGTTTCTGATATTTATTTATTTTAATTTATAAAAAATTAAACACATGTATTTGTTAAATTTATACAATAGATTGTAAAATCGTTAGTGCATACACATGCTGTGAGAGTAGGCGAAAAGGTCTCTTTTATTGGCTTCCCACTGGGCACAGGTAAGGAGTGACGCGAAATACTCTTAAACCAGAAGTAGTGATAGTGATGTAAAAAATACACCTCTCGGAATCAGAAATCTGGTAAAAGCAATAACTTCAAATCTGAAAAATCAAACGCTGCTTACGAAAAGCAATATAATTGTTTTGTAAAGTGGTGCATTACAAAGACAATAGGCAAAGGCAAATATTCTGAAAACGTATTCATTGCCTATTTTTCTAAAAAGGCTCAAACATTAAAATCAGCATCATTCTGGACAATTTACTCAATCTAAAAGCCACATTTTCTACGAAGAACGATATTGATATAAGTCAATTCAATAAATTAATTGGCTTAAAAAACAAGGGATCGGGTATAAAGCTAAGAATTTCAAAACCTTCTCACAAAGCTAAATAAGAAATTTTTTATGTAAAGCACCTAATGAAACACATTTGCGAAGAAAGATAAATTCGGATATTTCAAAATATGTAAGATAATAATAGTACATACCTAGTTGCTTTATAATACATTGTTTTAATAATAGAAATTGCGGGTACCTGTAGACGCGACGAAATAAGCTTAAAAGGCATTCAAGATAAACAATTACTTTTACCTACCATTTCTGATTTCAAACAAGAAGAAGTTGAATTTTTACTATCACAAATCATACCCAAAACAATTCTATTAATTATTTATATTTATCGTTATCCAGAAAATGTTTCTACAAGACCTTTCAATAAAATACATCATTTTGATTATTTTTAAAATAAAATCACGGAAAGTATTGCAATCAAGTAGTAGGTATAAATTTTACTGCTAAGATTCCGAGCAATATTGCTAGGTATCTTAAGCTACCAGACAGCACATTGTACACAGGACACTGATTCCGACGACTTTTTTAGCTAATGGTAATGGTGAAGGTGATATTTAACAATTAACGCAACACAACGGATGGAAAAGATCTATAGTCACAGAAGTTTACATTGACGATAATATCAATAAAAAAAATTCGAAAAGAGGTTGACCTTAAAGGCCATCCTTGCAACTTCCCGCTAGTTTTAATAACCGCAAAGCTATAGTAACGTGACGTATTTTGACGTTTTTGTCTTTTTTTGAAATGTTTAAAAGGCAATAACTTTTTAACGCCTTATTCGATTTTGATGTTCAAGATGGCATTCGACGCAGTTTTTTGAGACCTAAAAACGTTACTAGGAGTGTAAAATCAATTAGTCAAAAATCTCCAAGTTATTGAAAAAATTTTTTTTTTTGAAATTTTTCGACAACGATATCTCACGAACGAATCAACCGATTTTAATTTGCAAAAAGGCATTCGACGTGGCTTTTTAAGCTTAAGAGCTGATTAGGTTATGAAATTGATCGATGCAATAGCCAAAAAGATATGCCCAAAAAACATCATTTTTACCAATTGTTTTTTTCGGTTATTTTGAAATTTCTCGAAATCTACAGGCTCGAATCGGTTCAAACCAAACTTACAGGGAATCTAAGTTAGATGGAACTCTTTGGAATGTTTTTTATTTCATTCCGATCGGTCAAGCCGTTCAAAAGTTATAAGAGGTTTACATACATCCACACACACACACACATCCACACGTACATACAGACATACAGACACCCTCGTAAAAATAGTCAGGGGAGGTTCCTAAGACCTCAAAACATTGAAATCCGATGAAAACTCGATTTTCGAAAAACGGGGTGAAACCAATAACTTCCCGATTTAAAAAAAAAATTAATTTTTTTAGCGGGAAGTTAAAAATAAAACAGCGATAAAATTTTTACCAAAGTCATCGAATACACTTAACGTATCACTCTTCGCTCGTATTCTAAAAATAGATGTAGGAAAGCTAAGTTTCAGCGGTGATCGTAAAATAAGATAACTGTCTATAACTGATATTTGCAAAGTACATAATTTGTTTTTGCGATTATTTCCTTCGATTCAAATAAACCAGTAGAACGTCATAATTTTTTTAAATTAGACCAATCATAATCAAATATCAGCGACTATTGCACTAGAACTATATCAGCGACTATTTTTCTAGAGAAATAGTCACGTCAAATATAAATGTCAGTTTAACAACGGCTCAGGAAATAATCTTCCGAAATATAACACGACCTTAATTAATAGTCTGCCATTTTTGTTAATTTTCTAATTTTCTCGAAAATTTTACAATCTGTTTCGACATAATGTGACATTAATAATCAAAGATTAAAGCCCTCGAGCTAAAGCTCTCGGGCTTTAATCAGATTATTAACGTCAAATTATGTCTCAACAAATTGATACTAAAATATTCTCGAAATCTAGATACCACAAAAATAGCTGACTATAATCAAGGTCTTGTTATATTACCCTTGAATATTTTTTATATTGAATATTTAACAAGACAAAATGCTTTTCTCAGGTTATTAAAGGGGAATAATTGCCTCTTTGCAATATCCGGATGATTTTCCACTTTTATTATTACCCATAAAAGCTAAAATTTATATGGGTTATTTTATTATTATATTCCTAGAGCAGTACTCTGACAGTTATTAATTGTCTTTTATTACTAACGACCGCCTTGCCTGCTACCGATGCAAAATTGGTATGTGAGAAAGAAAAAAAATATTAATTTGTAAATTTTGAAGTGTTAGAAAGTACACAAACAAAAATAAATTAAATGATGTTATGGCAACGCTCTAACAACTAATCTATAAATGCTTAGTTATTATTTCGCTTTTTGGTGGTAAAATTCATTTCATTTCATGTCTCCTTTAACGCTTACTTACTTTCTTCCAAAGCACATATACCATGACGTTAATGAGAGAGAGATTTTGCCAAATCGACAATTGATTTATCAAACTCTTGGTCACTTTTTTGTGCCCTGTCTTATATTTTAATTCGGTTAGGAGACCGGAACAATCGATTTGTAGTAAAAGATTATTTGAGATATCCTTCATGGGATATTTAAAATCGCAAGTATACAAACAAAAATATATTAAATCACAGTAATGAGAAATAGAAAAAATTTCCAACCCAGCAGGACTCGAATCCGTAACCTTCGCCTCTACGCGGCAAATTCTAACAAGTTCTAAGCTATGAATGACTTTAAATTCATGTACATATAAAGCTACTAGCTGACTTGCGAACTTCGTATCGCCTAACAATTAGGGATTATTTTTATTTTCCTTTTTTCCAACTTTCAAAATTTTGTTTTTCTCGATTTTTGTATCTCTTAGCAGATTTTTACTTTTTTTTGTTGTATGTTGTGGTTTTTATGGTTTTTGTTATTTTTAAACTGTTTTTTCGATTTTCTGCATTTAAAGTATTAAGAAATGTTTTTTAAGTAGGTACATGAAATGTTAACTGCGACACCTTACGGTGGCGGCATAGTACTTGATTTGGTAAGTATTCTCTTAGTTTACTTTTTTTTAACCGGACAGAAACTAATACTTTCCGGTTTATTTTTAGGTCAGAAAATCTCATTTTGTCGGACAAGGCCAGAAAATAAAAATTAGTCTGGTAAAAGCTTTTATTTCATCCTGTCCAGTAAATACACTTTCCTATAATCAATTTGGCGCCGGTAAGTAAAACATTACGGTATCAGGTACTGTAATGTGTTGCTAGCAACGCTGCTCTGATTGCTTAAGGGAAGACAATTACTTGTTTTTGACATTTAAAAATACTATAATGACTATAAAATTAAAATAAAATAATTAACTACTTACTTTTACTGCCATATTTAAAAAGAATTCAATGTTATTCAATTTTATATTAACAATTAAATCTTAATAATAAAAAAATTATTTGACAGTGACAGCTGGCTTTCAAGGTAATTTGACCTAACTAATCAAGTTACGAACTATTTTTAGTCAAGTTACGAACTACTGTTAAAATTTTTATAAATTTATTAATTTATAAAAACAGGATGAAATAAAATATAATACGATACATGGTCGTTAGGTGTTATTACAGTACTCGTTTTTATTTCCGGACTTTGCTCCTACGTCGGCTCGTCCCTAAACTAACTCGTAATGTAATAAGTCACCTACCGACCTTGTTACGTATAATACCATTACCGGACTCAAAATGAGTCTGGTAAAAGCTTTTACAATATTTACAATAAAATAGTTAGTCTAAGATGGCGAAAAATTCTATGGTAACCGAGTTTTGTATATATTTAAAACTATAAAATAACTTGACATATTTTGACGTTTATTTGAAAACGTGAAATTTATTATAAAATGGATATTTAAAATGATGCATTTGATTGTGAATTAATGGAAGATGAAATTGTTGAGGCGGCCAACCAAGCAAGGTTTGTTAAAAAAAATGTTAAAATTAGTTAATAAAGAGTTCTTGTTATAAAAATGTAAACTGAATAATATGAAGTTTATGGTACAACAATGCCCGTTTTAAAACAAATATTTTACGTAATACGTCTCAAAAGTGCTTTTACTGGTCTCGCAGGCTTGCAGGAATCGCCTATGGCTCGCCCTGCAATTTGCCTTTTCGTCCAGTAAAAGACTACTTTCAGGACTTGTTACGTAAACTACTATTTTTAGGAATATAAATTTTTTCTACTTTGTCGTTTTTTCTTCAAGTTTCAAATTTTTTTGTGTAATTAATTTTTTTCGTGTTTCTTTTTATTTTTTTTTTCAATTTTGATAGTTTATCATCTTTTCTGGTATTTCGTGTTTTTTTAAAGTTGATTTGTTCCTATTTTGTTATTATTACTCTTTTTTTTTGTTTACCAACTTTTTTACTTTTCGACAATTTTCCCGATTTTCAATATTTTTGAAGTAAAACTTCTTTAGGCGGGACTAGAGGGTAACTCAGATTTTTTCGGTTTCAAATATATTAAAGGTATTTAGAGAGTAAAATCTATGTTTCACATTTTAGTTATCAAAAACCTATTATTTTATATGTAAAAAATAATGATAACTTTCAAATTCCTATTTCTAATGAATAATATAAATATAACATTATATCATTTTTTGTAAAGTATATAGACAATAAATATAATTGAATTGTAATTTAATATTTATTTTGCGATACGTACGTCAAATAAGTTTTACTTCAATCGCGCGTAAAGGTTACACGCACACTCTTTTTTTACCATTTGACCAATATTTTACAATTTTACACATTTTCAAGATTGTAAACAATTGTTTACGATTTTTTTTAACATTTTATTTATGATTTTTGACATTCTTTTAACCATGTTTAAGAATTTTTTAATGTATTATCCATTCACTTCTTATTCCAATCTCAGTAGACTATGCATTTTATTTCTTGGATTGGCACTTCATTTTGTTGGGTTGGTACCTAAACCATACCTAAACTGAAAACGTCCTGTCCTACTGTCGAAATATTGACAGCTAATAATATCAAAGGTTAAAATTTTTAATATAGAAATATTCAATAAGTAATGCCAAAAAAATCAGTATAGAACTACATAACAACATCATTAAATGTTATGGTATGTTTAAGAAATAAAGCAACAGCAGCGAAAGTGGCTCAGATCTTTAAGGTAAGTGCCTACCATTTTGCTATTTCTTTTAAATGAATCCTAGTTTGTGACAGCTAACATAAAGTTATATATTTTGCATTAGATTAATTGAAAGAGGTTTTGGTAATGATTTTATAAATATGTATCACTTTTTAAATAAAATTTATATTATTAACATAATACATAACCGTTTTTGACAGATATCATAATAAGTTATAAACAACGTTGTCAGATTTCACATTTCTAAATTAAACATTTTGTAACTATAATTTAATTCAAAATTTTGTTAAATATTTTTAAATCTCATATCTACCTTTGTGTAACTGAGGTATATTTTTTGAAACTAATTAATATGACAAACATTCTAAATGCTTAATTTTTTTAGATTAGTGTTTGGAAAATACGGAGAATTATTAAGGATTGAAAAATAATGAGAAAGTCGCAGATAAAGGAAGTAAAACTGATACATTTGAGAAGTTAATTTTAAAAACGACTTACCATCTAAAAATGAACATTTTACTTTGGACTGATGCTATGATGCTAAACAGAATTTTGATTTTAAAGGGGGACGCACTACACTATACAAACTTATAAAATTAATGGGATACAAGTTTAAAATTTAAAAAATGGACGACATATTTTATGTGAACAACGACACGTTAAAATTAGTAAAATCACTTTCATTCGGAAATATAAACAACTAAACAATCTTACTGAGAGAGATACATTCCTGTACCTAGATGAAACATGGATCTATCAAAATGGTAGCTCAGTGCGTCAGTGGGTACACAATTCTGACCTGAAAAGTAATCCAGCTCGTGTAAAATCCGAAAGAAAGCGATTAACTATTTTACACGATCACACGACACTGGATGATTTTTGGAAGGATAGGACTTGTTACTAGAGTCTTCGAATACAGACTTTGACTATCACAAAAGTATGAATAGTGACCTTTTTAAAAACTGGGTTGTTAATCAACACATTCCTGCTCTATCTGTATTTCAAGAAAAATGTGTGGTGGTCATGGACAACGCGCCATACCATTCAGTTCAACTTAACAATTAACAAACCACCCTATTTTAGCGAAAAAAGCGATGTTGCAGGAATGGTTGATTAACAATAACATTATGTTTGACACAAAAATGACAAAGAAACAACTGTACTCAATAATCTTACCTTATAAAACTGCCGAAAAGATATATGTAGTGGATGAAATTTTAAAACAACGAGGACATGAAGTACTTCGACTACCACCATACCATTGTCATTACAATCCAATAGAACTAGCATGGGGGTTTACTAAGACATATTATAACAAACATATAACATCTACTTATCTTGACCAGGATAGAGTTAAAAAAACGTGGACAGAAGCATTGACTAAATGTACACCAGACATGTGGCGAAATTTTTGTAGATATACAGACGAACTTATTTTGGCAGATTGGACTACCTACATGGGAAACTGCTCACATGACAATATTCGTCCTTTAATTATTTCATTGGAGGAATCAGATTCTCACGATTCCGATGTTGGATTTGATAGTGACTCTGATTCTTCCAGTGAAATAATGGAAGAGGATTGATCATACAAATACACCGACAACATTTACACGTTACATCTAAATCTGCATCTGTATTTGTTTTTATTTGCTTTTATGTAATTTATTAAAATATTTTTTCATTGTATCGGTTTGAAAAATTTCTGAAGAATTTCTGTTATAAAGAACATTATTAAAACATCTGCATATATGTCAACTGCGACTCCACTTGAAGCGGACCAGGAAAATCAAATTTGTTCTGGAGTAGTTTCCTTAATTAACCCATTGGATGTGAAATTTTATTACCCTACAGCCACTATTACAATAATCTACGATGCCATTTGGATGTAAAATAGTAGACTTTAAAAAAGATGGATATAACATTTGAGTACTGTGTTTTTATGTCAAACTCAAAAATGATTAAATAATTTTTTTACCACTATTTGAATAATTTAAAAGTTTTATTATACATTTGTAAAAATGATTTTTTTTACTTTTGCTTGATTAATTTAAAAGTTGTATTAAACGTTTTTAGTTAATATATGTGCTACATTTTGAATTGTACTTATTTACTTGTAATAAAATGTAAATATAAAAGTATATTTTTTGTTATAGACCAATAAAATAATAATTGACCATAAACAGGGATCTGTTCTGTGTAAAGGAATGTGTTATTTTGAGTCAAAATACATGTGAATTCAAATAGACCATTCTTGGATATTAATACTACTTGCAGCGAAAACTGACATATCTACTTTTGTATTCAATTTAATATTAAATATATTGACTTATTTTCTGCAAGTTCTAAATTTGGTTTGCAAATTTAATTACTTAAGATACTTGTACTAAATACACATATTTTTATTGAAGACGTGACAACATCGTACTTACAAGTAACAAGACCACAGAACAGTAAACTCAGACGTGTATTATACAGGGCGAAATTCATGTTACTAACAGAGCCTACTGAGATTGGAATAAAAAGTGAACGGATTATACTCAACAATTTTTACGATGCTCAACGTTTTTTAAAAATTACAAAAAAGGTTTTTTTTATTAGAATTTTATCATTTTCATCATTTTTTAAGATTATTAACAATATTTACGGTTTTTCTTGTTTTTTTTACGATTTTTAACAATTTTGTACGATTTTTAACAACTATTCACGATTTTCAAAGTTTTTTAATAATTTTCAACCATTTTTTTTTACGATTTTTAACATTTTATCAAAAATTTCAAAATCTTCATTTTGAACAATTTTAAAAATTACAAACAATTTGCACGTTTTTTGGATTTCCAACATTTTTTCAGGATTTTTGTTTATTTTTTACGATTTGTAACAGGTTTTCAAGACTTCCAGGACGAAATTTAAACATAGTGAAATTTAAACACTGCGTTATCTATTGCTATGCGTACTTGCACAACCTAAAAATATGATTGTTTTATTAAAATTCTATAACTCTCACCGCCATTCATTGAAACTCGTAGAACTCACACGTAAATTTAATCCTTTAAGCAGTGTTTTTCAATCTTTTTGATTTCGCGACCCCTTTACAAGTTGAAAAATTCTGGCGCCCCTCTTGTGTAAAGTATAGAAAGACAAAGATAATAAAATTTAATTAAAACACTACGTTAATTATTTTTTTCCATTTTGGTACATTTATCTATTATTATGACTCGTTGCGAAATTAAAATCGATAATGCCAAACATATCCTGGACACACTGTTTTCTTCATCGACAGGCTCTACTTGCTAAGGTAGTACCAGTACCTTCTGATTTAAATGACGCGCTCAAGGAGGTAATAAAAATTGTGAATTCTATAAAAGGCAAAGCCTTGCGAACCCGGCTATTCAGAATCGTTTGTGAAGATATGGGCTCGCTTCATCAAAATCTTCTTTATCACACAGAGATCTGGTGGCTATCCAAAGAAAAGGTATTAACAAGAGTTCTAGAACTGAGAGCTGAACTGTTAATGTTCTTACAAGATGCAAAATCTGAATATGCTAATCGCTTTTGTGACCCTATTTGGCTCTTTAAATTAGCATTTTTGGCAGATCTTTTAGCCACCTTAATAATTTGAACAAGCAACTCCAAGGTCGAGAAGAAAATATTTTAACAGCTACAGATAAAGTCAAAGCATTTCACGCAAAACTTCGTTTATACAATTTATTAGTGTCTTTGCCATGTGTACAGAAAATTGTTGAAGATAACGCATCAGATCAAAGTCTTATAGTAAAAGCTCACATTCCTTGCATGATACAGAGCTTGCATAATTTACAAGAGAAACTTTTGACATACTTTCCAGACCTGCATTATGAAGCTGACAATGGGCGTAGATGAATTTTAAACCCTTTTTTGGACAAGTCAATAGATCTGGCTGATGTCAACATAAATATTTTCTAGATTTAGTTGCTGATGGCATGCATAAAATGGAATTTTATTCGCAAAGTATTGACGTATTTTGGATGAAAAGAAAACACGAATTTTCAGAGCTGGCAAGGGAAGCTCTAAAATTATTAGTGCCATTCGCCACTTCATACTTGTGCGAACTGACATTTTCTTCAATGGTAGACATTAAAACCAAAAAGAGAAATAGACTGCAAGTAGAAAACGATTTGATTATTAATGTTTCAAAAATAGCACCACGACTTGATAAACTTTTGAAAAATAAACAAGCCCATTTTTCTCACTAAAATTTTGTTTTTAATGTAGTGTTAGAACCTTGCTTTTTCTTTAAGTCGGCGACCCCCCAATTACGGCTTCGCGACCCCCCTAGGGGTCGCGACCCACGGATTGAAAAACACTGCTTTAAGTATAAAATTTCCATTAACAATAAAAAAAATTACGCCTATTTATGGAAATAAAAACTATCCTATTTTTGAAATTAGCACAATTAACACATATCTATACAATTTCATTGAAATGGTTCAAACCTAATAAAAAGTAGAACGTTCTTACAAACTAACAGCAGAAACAACGGTGAGTATATAAGCTTACTAACAATTTTTTTTATTGATTGACCGAAAATTAATATTAAAATAAATGTTGGTTCAGGATTTACTTGTTTTCATAAGTTTGTTGCCTCGAATCCACCTTTCACCTTTATACCTTTATATATTCACTGGTATGAGCGTTCTAATTTTGTATTATAACCTTATGAAAATGTCATGTAAAAATTAATTCGTCTGGTCGTGTATAAAGTACACTAATTTAGAACACTATTATTTGATAAATATTTAGGAAAGTCGTATAAAACAAAAATTATGAAGATCATTAATTAAAAATTTCATTTCAAAGACATGACCCAAATTTGTGCGTAAATTAATCCTTTGTAGTAAACAGGTAAATGCAAAAATCTGCTACAACAAAAACAAACAATTTCTCACGGTTTTCTGTTTTCAAAGTGTTTTCAAGCAAGAGCATATTCCAATCGAACGCGCTGTGAATTTTTGGCGTAGTTAATTAAAAGTTCGTCGATAGACGCAACGTCAGTATACGCTTAAGCACAATTATAATTCTAATAAAAAAGAACAAGAAATTTAATTGGCAGTTAATTTGAATTGCAACCCAAACACCTTCAAGGTACTTAATAGCGAGTTGACAAAATCGCTGGAACATGCTATATAATGAAGCGGTAGAGCAGATAAAAAATTATTCATAAGGGTAAAACAGAGGAAGGGCGAACAGAAAAATGCTATGCGATCGGGATGTTAATTGATTATTCATGGAAAGAGAACCGGAAAAAGGTTGTCTGGAATTAAAGTCATAATGAAGATCATTCTGTTCGATTTTGTGGAATTGTTCTGCGGTTTGTCAGTGACTTGGGAATTTAACCCTTTCTGCGGATTGTTATATTTTTTAATTTGTTTCACACATTTACTCTAAACTGAATTGCCAAATTTAACTAATAATTTTTTTTTTCAATTTTTAATGAACTTGCTTCTTTACATTCTTCTAATTAAATTATATTTAAACACACAGCATAATTTAGAATTGTTAACGAAAAAACATATTTTTAAATTATGCCGCAAATATGACTGCAACTCTAAAGATTTTAATATACACCTGCTTTATCACGAGATAAAAATGTCATCTGCAAAATACTACAGAGAGGCCTGGACAAAGCACAGCAATGGTGTAATACAAGACCAAGACCACTTTAGTAGCCTTTACAAGGAAAAAGAAACCTAACCTAAACACCATCAAAGCAGTTAAAAATATCGTTTGGTAAAAAACAGAGGTTAAATGTCTGCGGTTGACCCTAGATAACACGTTACTCTGATACAAACACGGAAACGAATTAATACACACATCTACAAAAGTGCCCTATGGCATGCAGGACAAAATTGGGATTGTAACCCAAAGACATTGCAATGGATGTATAGTCATCACTTATAGGGCAGTAGCTTGTGACACGAATGCTAATCTGATTACTACAAAGACAAACTTCTCGATGATTCAGAGACTAGCCTGTGCATGGATCACTGGAGCAATGGGAAACTGCCCCACTGATGCAATGGAAGTTATCCTAAATCTCACGCCAATACACAATCAAGTAAAAAGTGTAAGGAACAAAAAATATATAGAATGGTCAAAGAAGAAACAAACAAGAAAAAATTAATTTGATTAAACTTGGGAAATGCCCCAAAAAAATTTAACTTTTTTAAAAAATTCACCACACAACTGGGTAGTAAATCTGAATGGGACAAAGACACTATATTGGGGCTAAATTAAAATGCCATAAAAATAATATAAGGATGGCTCCAAGACAGATGAAGGAGGAGAAGCAGGAGATTTTGGACCTAAAACCAAATACTCATAAAACTTGGCTGTATACCCAAGCATTTTTCAAGCGAAAATCCGTGCCATTGAAAGACGTGTAGAATTTAGTATTAAATGGAACTATCGTTTAGCAGATGAGCTGGCAAAAAGGAGCTAAAATTCCATATTTGGGACCAGAAAGATCTTGTGGAACTACAGTCTTAGAAAAACTAAGAAAAAAGCGAGTAAAGAAAAATCGAAGTACTGGAATGATCTAGAAGGACTAAGAAAACCGAAAACGCTCCTGTGAAACTATAACCAGAAGAGATCTTTCAGTTTTGTTAACCTGAGTAAATACAACCTTCGTATTATAAGGGGAATATTCACCGGCACTGACACTAAAGAGGACTTATGAAGAAACAAGGATTAGTAAATGAAGCAAAGTACAGATACTTACTGTAAGGAAAAGGAAAAAACCACTTAATACATACTCTTCAGAATACATTGCATTGCGTAATTCTAGTGTCAGATACCTAGGATCATACAAAATAGAAAAGAAAGATCTACGTAACTTGAAACCCAACGATAACCTAAACTTTTTAAGAAAAACAGGACTAGAAGAACTGCTATAATTCTAGGTAAACATCAGAATTGTAGCAAGTAAAGGGGGACACAATAGATCTTACCGATCGCAGGTGTATCTGTCTTTTGTGATTATGTAGGTACATACATCATACATATATACATCACGAGATATTTTCTCATCGTCAAATGAGAGACAAACGCCTAAAAGGTCATAAATTTTAAGAATCAGCGGTCAAGCATAGCCGTATAAACCAATGGCATACAACTTCCTGTAGCAGTTCAACTGTTAAACTTGGCATAAGTTGCTATAAAGCAAAATGTTGAGTGTTGTTCATTTTTGTAATAGTATATTACTTTACGAGTGGAGTAAATTGCATATTACAGCGAGTGTATTTGGCCCATGAGCGAGCTTGCGAGCGAATGGGCTAAAGAAACGAGCTAAATATGCAATTTGTTCCTTGAGTAAAGTACTATGCTTTACTCACGACTTATCAAATGGTTTTGTACAAAACTAAAAATAACAAACATAAAATTAAAATTTTGGCATAAGTTTTCAAAAATATTTGATTTCGCAGACAGTTCTGTCTGAGAAATGTCAAATGTAAGTTTAATTTAATGTATACAGTAGGCAACCAACATAATAATACAGGTTTCTATCTACTTACTCCACTAGTGCAGTAAATAAAACTATAACACAACTCCTCAATAATTTGACACTTACTGACAGAGATATAGGTTAAAAAATAGGCAATTTACTTATGAGTCGTGGGTAAAATATATTATTACACGAAAGGGATTAAACTCTGCTCAAAGTATAAGGCAATATAAATCATTTTTAGGAACCAATATATATCTAAATAAAAAAATATATTCGTATTCGTTTGTTTACCAGGCTCATACATTACAGTTTGACGAAAATGTGTTAAATATTTTCGAATAAATTTACATACCTCTCTTGTCATGACGATAAGTGTAATATTCGGGGTGTGGTTCTCATAAAAAGCATTGGGATCCGTTATATTGATGCCATCACTGACCGTCCACTCACCAACTTTACGAATTTCTTCTTTCTTTAGTTTTAGAAGGTCCACTTTGAAATTTGATCTTTTTCCCTCACTGAACTCCAGATTACCCGTTAACCCATGGAGTCCGCTCTGAAAACAAAAAAAAAACTTTTTCTACAAGCATGCGTAAAACAACACTTTCCCGCACGCATTTTAATTCAGAAAATATCTCTTTCCCGCACGGAGTGCGGGAAATACTTTTTCCCGCACGCATTTTTTTTTATTAATTAGAGATGTTGTTCGATAACTTTTTTGACAAATTATTGTATTATTATCTTTATCTTGTTGGACTACATACAAATAGTAAAAAAAATTAAGATTATTTTACATGAAAATAGGGATTTTTAAAATGTTTGTTTTTAAAAAAATCATAATTTATTAAATCACCCCTGTAAACCTTATTCAAAGCAACAACAAATTCACCTGTTTAAGTAGGGTTGCTATAGCTGCAGTCGTGTATTTATTGACACTATGAAAGATTTAATTGTCAGAATTGCATCTTTTCAAGTATCTGAATAGTAATCCAGGTGATTTTTAAAGTTTTGATTCAAAAAAATTAAATGGATAATTGCGATGAAGACCTTCCGCACAGTATTTTGGAGGCTGCTGCTGAGGCCAACCTAGAACTCCTTCCTGCGATTTCCAAACAAAGGTATGAAAGGCAGTATGATCATTTTGTTCAGTGGGCTCGTCAAAAGGGAACCAACAATCTAAAAAAAGAGGAAGTTTTACTGGCTTATTTTTTAGAACTAAGTAAAGTTATAAGACCCAATACTCTTTGGTCCCGATTCTCAATGATATGAAACTAAGAGAAAATTTCGATATTGGCAACTTCTACAAATTAATTACATTTTTAAAAAAACAATCTGTAGGCTTTTCCCCAAAAAAAGCCAAGGTTTTCAATAAAGAAGATATTGCCAAATTTATGGTCGAAGCTCCAGATGATGTTTATTTATTAATTAAAGTGGCCACTATCTTCGGTTTAGCAGGAGCTTGCAGAAGAGTAGAACTCACAAATATAACCTTAGAAAACATCGAGGTTAAAGAAAACTACATCACAATAAAAATAACTGATTCGAAAAATCACACATCCAGAGCTTTTGTAATCTCGGAAGAAGTAAACAACGGTAGATATTTTAAGCTTATTAAAAAATATGCATCATTGAGACCTTTAAACACACCTCATCGTCGTTTTTTTGTACAATTTAAACAAGGCAAATGCACTAATCAATGTGTAGGAATCAACTCATTTGGAAAAATGCCTTCTGAAATTGCGGCCTACCTAAAGCTTCCGGATCCTCAGTGCTATACAGGTCATAGCTTCAGACGCTCTTCTGCGACATTTTTGGCTGATTCTGGAGAAGAAATTACAAATATTAAGAGACTGGGCGGCTGGAAATCTACCACCGTTGCGGAGGGATACGTAGAAGATTCCGAAATAAAGAAAAAGAACCTATGCAACAAAATTTTAACACTAAATGAACCACAACCAGAAGCGCAGGAAGCGTGCCAATTAAACATGACTCCAGCTATATCCTTCAGTGAAAGCAGTAGACCAACTGTGGAGCAACAACTTTATTCGGCAATTAGCCTACAAAAAGCTATAAATTGTACTTTTAATATTAATATTAATAATAAATAATTTCAAATTTTGTTACGTTGTTAGAAGTTAAAATAAAATTTAAAAAATGTATAAAGTATCTTTTTTATGCTTGTAGAAAAAATATTGATCCTAACTCTTGCGGAAATTAACTTTCCCGCACTTAACTGCTTGCCCGAACTCCGCTTCGCGTCGTTCGGGCATCGGCAGTTCGCGTGCGGGAAAGTATAACTTTCCGCACTTGTTAGGATAATAACTATTTATTATGTATAATTAATGTAGCAGAAAATTATAATAAGCCTTTAGGTTATTTGTATTAAAAAAATTTTAGAGTATAAAAAAATTAAACACATCAGACCAGTAACACATTAGCAAAAAAATAGACTAAAGGAGAATAAAAAATGTTTCTGTGTAAGAATGGAAATAAATTGCATAATAGTATAATACGTATCAAGAGTGGTAAGTAGGACATTACGTACGAGTGGAAAAGTTACGCACGAGGCCATAACAAGGAATAAAAAATGCAATTTAATCTTTAATCTAATAACTATTAATAGAGTAGTAAATGATGTAATTTTGTATATTTAATTATAAAAGCATCGTACATGTGCATGCAATTTACGTTGTGAATAATCGAAAAGGCAATTACATAGGTGTGTGTGTGTGTAGTTAAAATAACCAGTAGAAAAATGTTTTCACTATAACTGAATAGTACTCAGTTTTTAAATTCGTATTCGTGTTTTTGAAAAGTGTATCAAAATAGTTTATAAATCTACATATCTTTGATCAAAGTAAGTGTTTCTAAACCACAACTTCTGTGAGTAAACTTAAAAAACAAAACAGTATATATTGTATAGAATAATCAAATAATATTTATTACACAAAATAAATATTTGTTTATTATATTTACATGAAAAATAATTACAGATTAAAATCAATATAAATTCAAATAATTAAGTCAACAATGCTTAAAATTGTTTGAAAGTAAACAGAAGGCAATAAAACCTTTTTTCTATATACAGCTTGAATTGCTAATATTAAAATTAAATTTATAACAATTAAAAATATAAAAGTAAATGTTATTTCCAATAACAATACCAGTAAACCATCCAATGTTATTAGATTTGAGTTACTTTGTAAGTGACTTTTTAACCTGATTCTAAAAAGGCCTGTTATTGACGAAAAGTTACTCTTTAGTAAGAGGAAATGTGTTTAGGCGTTTTATCTACATACTCATGTTGCACTGTCCATTTTGCCCCTTTTACCGAGTTGGTGCCTCAGAGAATGCGGATTCTTGCGAAGACTCTGAGTTCAAGTTTCTTAAGCTCTAAGAGTAATTCAGAGTAGAGCAGTGAATGCCATATTAAACTTTTTGCTAGTCTTTGACCTGGAATGTTATTTCAGTAGGTTGTACTGAGTTCCTTTGCTTATTTTCAAACTTTATCTATTATGCGGCATTTAAGAGATACCACAGAAAGGTTCAGGTCTGATAATAGGAGCAATAACTTCATCTTTTGCAAACTTTATGCCCCGTGCCCTCAGGAAAGTTAGTGTGTAGTATTTAGCTAGTTGTTTGAAACACTGTTTGAAGCTCAGACTAACCTTTAATATTGTAACGGGATAACCGTAAAGAAAGGGACCTTAATTTGAAAGATTGTTGTTGACAGTTGATTTTTAGAAGTTTGTAAAAAAAATCAACTGACCATTTTAAATAATGTTTCTAGAAAATTCTAGAAACTTCTAAACACACTGACTAAAATAAATAATGTTGTATATAAGGGGATGCATGGGCAGTTAACGTCAGTTCAAGTCAAGTGTTCACAAGAGTTCATTGTATTGTCAAGTAGTTAGACGTTATCCAGCAGAGTTCAGTGTACCTTAACAATTTTGTAAATAAATTGTGTAAAAAGCCCCCATACGTGTTTTAAATTGGTGTCAGGTGTGGGGTGAAGATATAAGAATGCCTGGAAAAAAGATAAATGAACTATTGGTGGCTGAGCTCAGAAGAGAGCTTGAAGAATTAGAGTTGGAAACTACTGGAAGCAAATCCGTATTGTTGAGAAGGCTCCGTGAGTACTACGTAAATAATAATTTGGACCCTGACGCTGTGGAATTCGAAGACCCAAATCAAAAAGCGAATTCTGAACTAGCCCAACAACTTTCTCAGCAATCGCAACAGCTTTCCCGGCTGCAAGAAGAACAAGCTCAACAACTTTCCCGGCTTCAAGATGAGCTATCAGGACGAATGACGAGCCAACAAGAAGAACAAACTCAACAACTTTCCCGGCTGCAATAAGAGGTATCAGGACGAATGACGAGCCAGCAAGAGGAGCTATCCAACCAGATAAGAAGCCAGCGCGAAGAGGTGTCCCAGCTATCACAACGGATGTCTACCCTACCAGAAGAGTTATCCAGTTCCTTCTTACAGTAAATATCACATCTTCGTGACGAGCAAAATCAGCAAGTTGCCAACTTGAATCAGCAAGTAGACAACTTGAATCAGCAAGTGGACAACATGAATCAGCAAGTGACCAACATGCAAGACGAGCAAAACCAGATCAACCAGCAAGTGCGGTCCGAGATAAAAAAGCTTCAACAAGAACTGGAAGCTTGTTGCCGAAACCAAATCATCCACCACGGCGACGGAAATGCAGAAAGGAGGGAAACCGGCCACGTAGACGTCGAACGACGAGGAAACGGAGAGGCGGCCCAGGTACGAATGACGATAAAACCCCCAACCTTCGACGGGATGACTTCCTGGTCAAATTACTGAAACAATTTGACGCAGTGGCCAGAGCAAATACATGGTCACCCCAAGAGAAGGCATTGTTCCTAACCATGGCTCTGCGAGGCGAGGCTTTAGACGTCCTGCATGTATTGACACCGGATGAGGTTGACAATTTTGAGCTATTGGTAAATCGTCTAGAGATGCGTTATGGTCAAAGTCATCTACAACCGGTATACCGAGTGCAGTTGAAAAGCTGGAAGCAGAAAAATGGAGAAACTATCCAGGAGTTCAGAGCTGAAGTGGAAAAAATGGTACGGTTTGCGTATCCAAATGCAGCGGAAGATTTTCTGGAGTGCCTGGCGATCCAAACCTTTACCGACGGTCTTCGAGACGCCGAATTGGCGAGACCGAGATCTCTTGTAAACGCCTTGACCATTGCCCTGGAGTTCGATGCGGCGACGGAGGCCTCACATGGAGCTGCTCGACTGATGGAAGACACTGGTAACTTCGACCATGCCGTTTATGCCGTCAGCAACGTCGAAGCGGTAGTGGAGAGGTTAAAGAAGTTTTCTTCAAAAGGAAGGCGCCCAGTAAGGTGCTGGAATTGCGGAGAACTAGGCCACATAAGAAATACTTGCCCCCATTGTACCCGTATGGAGCAGAACGAGGAAAAACTTGCCTTAGTTAAGGTTGTGCCAGAAGACGAGAGCTCTATGCTGGAGGAGCAACAAGAAAACGATCCCGTTCTGAGAAAGATTAGGGAGTGGACGAGAATGGACCGTCGTCCGTTGTGGAGAAAGATATCCTCATCCTCTCCTGCTTTAAAAGCATACTGGTCCCAATGGAACTCTTTAATTTTGGACGGAGGGCTCGTTAAAAGACTTGTAGAAAATTCTGAGGGCACAGAAACAAGGAAACAAATAGTGGTCCCAAGAAATGCTGTACCGGAAATTTTAAAATAGATGCATAACGATAGTTCTGGAGGACATCTGGGTATCACGAAAACGCTGCAAAAGATCCGAGATAGATTTTACTGGGTAAATTGCACTAATGATGTTAAAGATTGTTGTCGTAAATGCACTACATGTGCTGCCAGTAACGGCCCGCACCGAAAACCGAAGGCGGAAATGCAGCAATACCTGGTTGGAAGTCCTTTTGAAAGAATCGCAGTAGATGTATTGGGGCCACTTCCACAGACCGATGTAGGAAACAAGTACATCTTTGTTGTAATGGACTACTTCACTAAATGGGTTGAAGCATATGCAGTTCCCAATCAGGAAGCTACCACTTTAGCAGATATATTGGTTGAAGAATTCGTAAGCCGATTTGGGGTACCATTAGAATTACATTCAGACCAAGAAAGAAATTTTGAGAGCAAGCTGTTTCAAGAAGTTTGCCAAAGATTAGGCATCCACAAAACGAGAACCACAGCGATGCACCCTCAGTCTGATGGAATGGTGGAACGAATGAACCGGACTATAACCAACTATCTGTCAAAAGTAGTGTCAGATTGTCAGAGGGATTGGGATCGACATATTCCACTATTTCTAATGGCAATTCGATCGGCCATCAACAAATCAACTGGCCAAACGCCTGCGAAGGTCCTGTTCGGTAGAGAAATGAGGCTACCATGTGACTTGGTGTTTGGTTGTAAACCTGGCGAAGAAATGGCACGTGAACAATATGTCGCCGACCTTCAGAATCGAATGGAAAGTATACACAACCTGGTGCGTGGAAAACTACAATTATCTAGTGATCGGATGAAGAGGTACTATGACACACGGACAATGGAAAAGAGTTACCAAGTTGGAGATTTAGTCTGGCTCTATAACCCCCGACGGCGTCGAGGTATTTGTCCCAAATTACAAAAGAACTGGTCCTTACACCATCAAGAAGAAGATTAACGATGTCATTTATCGGATCGTGAAAAAAACTTTTTTGTAGAGCGTTCGATTTCCTACAAGTATACGAGAAGAAATACTCTTAACACGCTCTTGGTAAAGAGACAAACATTTTTTTGATACTAAAAACAAATGAAAAACTCTAAAACGGAAGACATTCTTTTTGTAATTAAGAACTCATACTTGCATACCATTTTTTGTAGTGTCTAGCAATCTATTTTTTTTTATATTTTCGCCGTGTTCTTTGTCTCTTTGTCATTCTCTTTGTCATTCCGTGGAATTTTGTAATCGAATGTAAACCTATTTCCCGACTACATTCTCTTATAAATTGCAGACAGACAAACCTATATTTTTTAAAAAGTTTTTATATTTGCCGTGTTCTTTGTCTATTTGGCATTCCGTGGAATTTTGTAATCGAACATACATACATAGATTTTGAAATTTATACTGAATTGTTATTATATATGATATAAGTTGTGTATAGATATTATCATTTTGAAAGTTTTTAAATAAGTCGTTCTTAGCCTAATTGAATAAGCGTCGGATATGAGTCCAGGTGACAATTCTGTTATGTTATCATAATGGGATCGATTACGCGAGAGAGAAGTTTTTTTTTCTGGTTTTTTTTTGTTCTACATGTGAAAACAGTAATTATTATTTTAACTGTTAATAAAATAAACTAATTAAGAAAAATTTTGGAAAGTTTTTTAGACTGTACTGTGGACTATGCCGTAATCTATCTCGGTAAAGCGCTATTTGCCAAGGGACAGATTGCACTTAGTCATTTTTAAAATAATTTAATAATAGTAATATGACTTCTAAATCACCAAAAAAACTTTCTACTATAAATTTTTTTTATAAATTGTGATTATTTCAGAGTACCAAGAACAAAACAAAAAATAATTAAGTTTTTTGACCCACTCTAATATGTACTCAGTGACATTAGAAGTGTTATACCTAGAAGGAATAATTTCTTAATCTTAATTTTTTGACAACAGAATGACTATAATATAAAGAATGCTGTGATAACAATATCAATGTTTTATCTTTAATAGTTTTTGTAAAAATAAAATGTTATCTTAAATTAAAAAAAAAAACGATTTATGAAGACCGGTTGGAAAAGAAATTTTTAATTATTGTTCTTCAGTCTAATTGTAGTCAGTGTAACAAAATGCCTCTAGTTCAAGGACATCAAAATTACCACCATGTTAGCGATTTTGACAGGGGTAGAATTGTTGCCTATAAAGATATGGGTTTGTCGTATCGCCAAATTGTCCTTCGTGTTAATTGTAGGGCAATGACGGTAATGCGTGTGTGTCGTGTGTGGACAAACAAAGGTAACGGAACACGAAGAAGAGCAACTGGCCAACCAAGGCGTACCACAGAGCGTCAAGATAGGCGCTTCACACTAATTGCTCTGCGAGATCGTTTTGCAACTACGCGTCAAATCGCTGATCAATGGTTTGGAGAGGAAAGTAGACCTGTTACTATGCGTACACTATACCGTCGCATTCGAGCCTTTAGACTGTTTTCAAACCGCCCACGACTAGTGCTACCTTTGACCCAGGACGATTGCCATCAACGTTTAAATTGGTGCAGAGAACGGCAGCAATGGGTGGAAGAATGGCAGAACGCAGCATTCAGCGATGAATCGCGATTTTGTTTAGGAATGCACAATGGCGGTAGAAGGGTCAGACGCCGCCGTGGAGAGCGTCGAGATACCGGGTTTGTTCTTGAAAGACATGTACACAGGACAGTTGGAGTAATGGTTTGGGGGGCTATTGCCTATGGTAGCCCATCAACACTTGTGTTCATTATGCAGTATGACAGCTGCACGTTATGTTGATGATTACTAACAAACCACTTTACTGCCTTATCTAGACAGCCGTCGACACGTCCTTTTTCAGCAAGATAACCTGCGTCCCCATATTGCTCGTCGAACTATGGACTTTCTCCAAAAAGCTGGCGTTACGGTTTTGCCGTGGCCACCCCGTTCACCAGATTTAAATCCCATCGAACATGTGTGGGATATGATGAGAAGAAGACTGTCCAATTTACACCATCCTCCACAAACTCTGGCACAGTTAATCCATGATGTTCAAGTTGCATGGAACAAGATACCACAAGCAGACATAGATCATCTCATTTTGTCAATGCCTAGACGTGTACATGAGTGTATTCAGTTACGGAGTCGCCAAACACATTATTATTTTTTTTTAGTTATACGTTATTAAAAATTCTTGAAAATGTTATTCTCGATGTAAATCTACCATGTTGCAAAAAAATTAAGATTAAAAAATTATTTCTTCTGGGTGTAACACTTCTAATGTAACTGAGTATATATGCTTTAATATAAAACGGTGACAAGCCACCGAGTTGTCTTATTACTTGGCGAATCCCGAATTTTTCTTTATATTCGGTATTAAAGTTCTCTTTCGTTAACTTTGCGTATGTTATTGTATGATATTATTAAATAGTAAACAATAACATCAGCTAACTAATAACTTTGAGACTAGTATCTAGTTGGTGTATTACGTCTGAAAATTTTGTTTGACCATTTATTTTTTATTTCTTATTTCATCATTTTAAATTAATTCACGCTTTACAACATAACTTTATAATCAACATAGATATTAAATGTATTTGAATATTCCTACAGAAGAAACAATTATAAAAAATACGATCGTTGAGTGCTTATCAAAAATTTTTTATTGCATAATTCACTAGTTTTAGTATTAGCAGCCAAGGTTGTTTGATTTAATATTAATTAGAATTAAGTAGACTTAATATGGTTTTTTTGCGATATTAATAAGCAATTTACCCCAGAGATTTCAATGAATCCCAGAACTGTAAATAAAACAAGTAAATTTGTTTTTTTTTATTTGGTAGTAAACCTTTTAACCTGATTTAACTGTGCGTGTTTTTGATAACTTTTTAAATAAAATTGATCTATTGTTTTAGATGCTGATAACAATTTCCTTA
Organism: Altica lythri; assembly: GCA_964028335.1. NCBI lineage: Eukaryota > Metazoa > Arthropoda > Insecta > Coleoptera > Chrysomelidae > Altica > Altica lythri. The sequence goes on along the minus strand of OZ034802.1, from coordinate 24,914,627 downwards.
TTTTTTATAACTATGTTTATTTTAATTTATTTATATATGAAAAATATATATGAATATTGGAAGAAGCGTGGTGTAGACAATCTACCAACAATCCCATTCTTTGGTAATTTTTTAGAAATAGTATTAATGAAAAAGAGTGTAACCGATTGGATAAAAGATGTATATGATCAGGTAAATTCAAATTACTTTAAATCACATATTATACACTATAATATTTAAAAAAGGTTATGGAAAAGTTATGTAATTAAATGAAATAATTTATATTTCATTATTGCATCTCATTTATTTAGTTTTGTATAGAGTTTATTCTCTTCGATTCTGGCATCTTATAATAATACATATCTAGATAGGTTTTTTACCACTGTTCTCTAAATTTTTATACCCTTACCTTTACATTATTGATCTATCTATCCTGCTGAAATCTCTAACTTCCTTATATTTCTAACTGAGTCTTCACTGAAATAGTTGTTGTGTCCATCAATTTGTTTAACAATTCTACTCCCGGACCATTTTATATACTACCTCGTGATAGGTCTTGGAAGGAAACCAGCGCTTTTTAATATTTCTGTTTTTTTTTTCATAACCCATCAGCTATTTGAACTGATTCTCTCTTAACGTAAATATGTCTTTTATTTAGAGACATGAAAAGATGTATTTAACTATCAGCGTTCTGTTAATTTTTTTTACTCTTTTATTTTTTGTTCTGGTTCTTTACTGATTACAAATTTTATTTAAAGTTCGATTAAGTATTTTTCGTTTAAATTAAACTTATATTACAGATAGATAAAGACTTTTATGGAGTATATATATTTACTCAACCATTTTTGGTAATAAAAGACCCCAACCTAGTTAAAGATGTGCTTATTAAAGATTTTAATAAGTTCATGGATAGAAGCTCTGCTGCACCAAATCATTGTGATATACAGTCGAATATAATGTTTTTACAAAAAAGTCCAAGGTGGAAAAATGACAGAGGAAAAGTTTCAATTATATTTTCTTCAAAAAAATTAAAATCTATGTGTCCATTACTGGTGGAGTGCGGAGATGAATTGAAAATATTTTTACAAAATTACAAGGGCACAGTGAATGCGAAAGTTTTATGTCAAAAATTTGCATTAGAAGCTATTGCCAGATGTGCATTTGGTATAGATTATGTAGTTTTGTTTAGATGAGTGGTTAAAATTTTAATTTTTAGGTATTAATGCTAAATCATTCGATTCTCAACAATCACTGTTTGCTGATCATGGAATAAAAATGGTAGAACTAAACTTTCGAAATGGGATTAGTCAAATGTTGTACTTATTAAAACCAAATTGGGTAGACATGTTTAAAATTAATCTTGTCCCTAAAGATTCCATGGACTATTTTATTGAATCATTTAAGGATTCATTAAACTCTCGAACAAAGCAGAACAGACGTGAGGATCTTATCGATATTATAAGAGATTTGCTAGAGGTTGATAAATTCAAAAGTGACGGATCAGGTAGGACTGATAAAATATTTCTTAGTTAAATTTTTATAATAATGCTTTAAGAGGAACCTACTAGCTTGAAAGCAAGAAACTCGTAAAACTAAAAAAAAGGGTAAGTTACACACAACAGCTTACCAGTGATTGTACATATACATTCAGTCAAATAGTCTGTCTTAAAATTTTAATACTGGACTGAAATATATAGAAGGGGGATCATATTGAGAACTAAAAGTGAAATAATTTTTTGAAAAATTCCTAAAACTAGGTGGATAGAAATTAAGAGCTGAAATTCGGCAGATATCTTTATTACTGTATTTCCGAGGGCTGTGTGCATGGGTTTTGAAAACCCTTTATTTTTTATATGATTTTCATGGCCGTATTTTATTATGGTTAAAATAAAATTTAAATAAGACTATGAAAATCACATAAAAAATAAACGGTTTTTAAAACCCATGCACACAGCCCTCGGAAATACAGTAATAAAAATATCTGCCAAATTTCAGCTCTTAATTTCTATCCGCCTAGTTTTAGGAATTTTTCAAAAAATTATTTCACTTTTCGTTCTCAATATGATCCCCCTTGTATATATTTCAGCCCAGTATTGAAATTTTAAGACAGACTATTTGACTGAATGTATAGTAGTGGAGTGTCTAGAGGTTTTTACCTCGGATTAGAGTTACAGTGAATGAATTGATATAATCGACGTGGGGTTTTGTTTTTTATACTATAAATTACAATGTTTACCCAAAATTTTTTTGTGCTTTCAATTTTTTCATTGTTTAAACAAATTATTATGAAAAATTAATTTTTGAGCATATAATTTTACTTTAAATAGTATTTTTTTTTCATTTATACGTTAAATTTCACATGAATAGACATAGAGGAACATCTTTCGAGAATACCTGTGTATAAAAATAGCAGTAGCGATTTCGAAGAGGTAATAAAACTTGGAGGGGAGAGCAAAGCGGCAGCTGCTATGTAGCGCCTATCCGAGCGCGAGCGCCTAGATGTGAAATCCTTCCGAAATTTTTTTTAACTCCGTCGGATTCATTTTATACTGTAATTCTTTCATATTTTGTAGATAAATTTGTGAAACCTTCACATAGGAAAAATGCCCTGATGCATGAAATAATGAAATCATTAGCTCAATACTATATAAATGTAAATTCCTATCTCCCATACAATCCGCAGCAATGAAGTCCTTCAATATAGTAACCATTCGAAAATAAGTAATCCATAGTTTTAACGCTTTATTTTTATTTTTAAGCTCCAGTAACTTATGTTAAAAAAATTTAGTAAGCGTTTGAAATCCATGGTTTCCAGTTATTTCTGTATAGTTGAACATTTCAAAAGTAATAGAGTTATCATCATTACTTATTACATTTGCAAAATCTGTATTGTGTTCCATAAGATTATCAAAAACCAATTGTGATAAAGCTTGCTGTAATAAAGTATAAGCACGTACTGATCTAGCATACGCATGTCCATAAGTTATGCGATCAATTGTATTTTCAGCATATATGGTAGAAAGAGCTTCTTTTATCCCACTTCCAGCCATAATATAACCAATGGATCCCATGTAAGATTTTAGAGTATGAAACGAGCCTAGCCTCCACTTGTCAGACCAGCCAGAGCAACGCGACGTGTCAACTCAATCCACCCTTATACTGTTTAATGCCCGACATCGAAAATGGATCGAACAAAAATATAGATGTTGTTTATTAAATATCAACACTATTGATTGTAAAGGAACGTTTCATTATATGGGAAGCATTGAAATAGTTAGTCCAAGTGATGGTATACAACATACAACCTCGACGACCTATCAAGCGCTTGAAGACACTTTCACCTGAATCTGAATTTTTTAAACACGGAAATATCCCTCTGCAAATATATCCAGCTTCTACAGGTACAGGATTTGCAAAGATAATAATCAAGTTACCAGAAGTTGAACCGGATGTCAAGAAATTTACTACAAATGGTCAATTAAATATTTTGTGGACGTATTTAAAGTTCAAAAATAATAACAAATTTTCCAGATGGAATGGATTTATGAATTTATTAACCAATGCCCATGCTTTTGACGTGTCATCGATAATTTTTTTGCCTTTCATTAACGCAGCTCCAAGTGATTATCACACAATTTACACAACAACAAAAAATTCAGTAGATAATGCTAAAGAATTGGATATGAGAACATGCATTTTAACGTTTGATCAACCTCTATACATGAAAGCACGGGATATTGCTTCTGCTGTGTATTTTTTTATTAAGGATGTCCTCGTAGGTATAGACCTATATACAAATGTACCGAGAACATCTATTGCGGCAGAAGAGACAATTTATTATTTTGGCATTTAAAGGCCTGCAAGTTGGGACGAGTGGGGAAGACGTGGAAAGGTAAGAAGTTCCATAATCTGGAGAACCTGGGGATGAAGAAACGATCGAATCGATCCGTTCTCGATGTCGGGCATTAAACAGTATAAGGGTGGATTGAGTTGACACGTCGCGTTGCTCTGGCTAGTCTGACAAGTGGAGGCTAGGCTCGTTTCATACTTTAATATCTTACATGGGATCCATTGGTTATATTATGGCTGGAAGTGGGATAAAAGAAGCTCTTTCCACCATATATGCTAAAAAAACAATTGATCGCATAACTTCTGGACATGCGTATGCTAGAGCAGTACGTGCTCATACTTTATTAAAGCAAGCTTTATCACAATCGGTTTTTAAAAATCTTATGGAACACAATACAGATTTTGCAAATGTAATAAGTAATGATGATAACTCTATTACTTTTGAAATGTTTAACTATACAGAAATAACTGGAAACCATGGATATCAAACGCTTACTAAATTTTTTAAAAATAAGTTACTGAAGCTTAAAAATAAAAATAAGGCGTCAAAACTATGGATTACTTATTTTCGAATGGTTAGTATATTGAAGGACTTTATTGCTGCGGATTGTATGGGAGATAGGAATTTACATTTATATAGTATTGAGCTAATGATTTCATTATTTCATGCATCAGGGCATTTTTCCTATGTGAAGGCTTTACAAATTTATCTACAAAATATGAAAGAATTTCAGTATCAAATGGACCCGACGGAGTTAAAAAAAAATTCTGAAGGATTTCTCATCTAGGCGCTCGAGCTCGGATAGGCGCTACATAGCAGCTGCCGCTTTGCTCTCCCATCCAAGTTTTATTACCTGTTTAAAATCGCTACTGCTATTTTTATACACAGGTATTTTCGAAAGATGTTCCTCTATGTCTATTCAGGTGAAATTTAACAGATAAATGAAAAAAAATTACTATTTAAAGTAAAATTATATGCTCAAAAATTAATTTTGCATAATAATTTGTTTAAACAATGAAAAAATTGAAATCACAAAAAAATTTTGGGTAAACATTGTAATTTATACTATAAAAAGCAAAACCCCACGTCGATTATATAAATTCATTCACTATAACTCTAATCCGAGGTTTTAACGTTTTGAATGCTCCAGGAACTCCACTATAGGTACAATCACTGGTAAGCTGTTGTGTGTAACTTACACTTTTTTTAATTTTGCGAGTTTCTTGCTTTCAAGCTAGTAGGTTCCTCTTAAGATATATTTATGCCACAGATAGTATTATAATTACCACCATACTGTAATTTTTAATCATTTTTCTAGATAACGGAAGAATTTGCGGTATAGCTTTAGTATTTTTCTTAGCCGGATATGAAACCACAAGTTCAACCATTTCGTTTGCATTATATGAACTTGCAATGAATCCAGAAGTCCAAGATAAAGTAAGGAAAGAAATACAATGTGCGTTTGATAAGCATGGTGAATTTTCATATGAGGGTTTTACGGAAATGGCTTATTTAGATATGTGTATAAATGGCAAGTACTTGTAGTTTTTTTGTACTTAATCTAGCCAAGAATAAACAAATGTATTTGAGAATAAAAATTTTGTTTAAGCGTAAAATTAAAAGTATTTTTAATATAAATTTAAAAGTGATTTAAAAGTCTAAGGCTGTGTATTTTTAATTGTATATACTTTTATATGTACTAAAATAAAAACAATAGTGTACAATTTTTGTAAACATACTCGTATTCTACTTTGCTCAATGTTTAACATAAAAGTCTCTTTATCGTTTGGTTTATACTAAATTCAAATATTATTAATTAAAATTGTTTAATTTTTAGAAACTATTAGAATCTATCCAGTATTTCCATTCTTAGAACGACGATGCAATGAAAAATATCAACTAAGAGGGACTAATTTCGTTATTGATAAAGGAACATCTATTTTGATACCAGTATACGGAATGCACATGGATAAAAATTATTGGTCTGAGCCAAATAAATTTATACCTGAAAGGTTTGAAATTAAGGTGGTTCATAATAATGGATTGGTATATTTACCGTTTGGGGAAGGACCAAGAAGTTGTATAGGTAACAATTATACTTTTTTGGTGTGAAGATTATTTAGACAGCAATTATATAATTTTAAAATGTAGGACATATATGTACTTTTTTCTGGGTTAAGAGTGTAATTATCTGCACTTCCACTAGCGATTTTCTAGTATATGCCCTAATTCACTGACTGTGATTAGTTGGCGATTAATTTACTCCTGACAATAACTGCTAATTCGTTAATCTAAGGCAAATCTAAGTATTATAATTTGGTGAAAGTTTTGGTTTTAACTGTCAACAGGACAATAACGGTTTTCTGATAAATATCACAGTAAAGTTTCAGTATTTTTCATTAATATTGAATCCGATGAAGCCCTTAGATTGATATAAATTAATTTAAGTTAAACACTGTCTTGAAGGAATCTCCAACTAACCATTAAATCGATGTTTAACGTTCGTAACTCGCTCATTACGATGCAACACAATTTTAGTTATTATTTTTTGTATTTATTTCAACAATAATTTCAAATCTATTAAGAAATATTTACAAACTATTTAAATTAACTTTATCTCCCCAAGATACCTTCCTAATTGATATGATGCTTCGTAATTGAATAATTATACTTAGGGCCGATGACGTTGTGTTTATATCATAGTCGTTTTTTCCAATATTAATTACAGTAAAATATCTCCAAACAAAATATATAAATTAAAATGAAATAGAAACAGTTATTTAGAGTACAAGTATAACCACAGGATGGGTACCTACACTACTCTATAGTATATGAAACCCTTCCTTGTCTTTTCAAGCTCCTTACCTACCCTTTCTTTAAATTCGTTGACACTTTTTTGCAGTTATAGTTCATTCTTAAAGGTGATTCCATATAAAAACAATCCTATTTGTAATAAAGTTTTTTCTAGAAAGTTTACTGTATTTGTTTCTATCTGTTTGAGTGTACTGTATGTGGTCTGGTTGCACTTAATCCAAATATCTTTTTACAACAGTACTAGCTACTTATCCAGTTAAAGGTTTTGATTGGGTCACCACGAGTTCCTCTTTCTCTGAGTGCAGGAAACTGTAGTCTCAGGATATTTTAAATTACTCAGCAAAGGAGAGTTTTTAGTAACTCTTTCCTAAACTCTTTCCAAAATTCGATATTTTTAACGAAGTATGAATTCCAAAGAATGTAGGTTATACCTATACAAATAATTTCTCGAGTGTGGTTGCCAAATCTTTGCTTGTGACATAAATTAGACTATTTACCTTTTGTAATATGTTGTTTATATGTAACTTCCATTTTAAATCACTAGTTATTGTTATCCCAAAATCTTTTTAAATATTCACTGCTGGAATTGCAACTCCATAGATGAAATATTGTACTTGTGGGTTATTGCGACATATATGAAGAACTGCGCATTTTCAGCGTTCAGAGCTGTGACCAAAGATGAATTTTGTTGAGATCATTTGATGAGACTTGAGAGTTTTTAAGGTGATTACACTAAGGTTTGAAGTCATATGCATGTATAGAACTACTTTATTATACTGATTTAACTGGATTACTTGTGTATGGCAAAAATAAACCCGGGCCAACAACAGAGGTTTGATGCACCACGTTAAACAGCCATTTATTCTCACAAAAAATGGATAATATAATTTTCTATCATAAAGTTGGTGACTTTTCCATAATTTTGCCAATACTGCTTATCAGACTAAAAGGTAGATAATTATTAGGATCATGTTTATTCCCAATTAACTGAAAATTAAGTTTCATTCATGAACATGTTTATTATTCCGGTAAGCAAGTCGCTGATACTTGATACAGATTTCTTCAGGATAATAAAAAGGACTGCATCAATTCTAGGACAAGAATCTGTTTCAAGGCTTTTAATAGCTTCTATATTTTTTTCTTGTGTAAAAATAATAATGGTAATGCTTTTGCACATTCTATTAATTGCTGTCACAATGGACAGTTTTATTAATTTGCCTAGCGTATAGTTCTCCAGTTCTGCAATAACTTGTTTTTGGTGTCCTCGTTGTTGTTTGGTAATATCTGGCTTTATATAAATGTTTAAATTATTTCGGATTTGATTTTTGTTCTTTGGGATTTTAATTGCTCTTTGGTTAGATGTAAAGATTGGTTTAAGGAGTTTAACTTTACCAGGTTCATATTTTTTTAGCTGAAGAAGTTTGATTTCATCTGCTGTGTTAAAGCATCGTCTGAGCATATTGTGAACTGCTGCCTTCTCTTTTCCAGCACGTAAATTTCTATCACTATTTTCAACTCTCACAGTTATTTTTTGCTCCTGTTTGTATATCGTTTATAAGTGTTTTGTTATATTGGTGTTATATTTTTCTATCAGCTTGTAACAGGATGGTCAAAAGTCATCGAAAGTCCTTTCGAAAGATTTACAGTAGATATATTGGGGCTACTTCCACAGAGCAATGTAGAAAATAAGAACATCTTTGTTGAAATATAATATTGTTAATGAAATGAGTTAAAACCTACGTAGTTCTCAATCAGAAAGACATACCTTAGCTGTTACTAAAAAATTTAGACGCCGTTTTGGGGTACTACTAGAATTACATTCAGGCTTGGGAAACTGTTTCAAGAAGTTTGCCAAAGATTAAGCATCCACAAAACGAGAACCACAGCAATTTTGTGTTTGATCTGCGGCAGCTCCAACATTTGTAAGACAATCAGAGCAGAAAAATAGTTAGACTCTCTTTATCAAAGAGATACAATTGGTTTCAAAAACTGAGATCCCAGAACATGTTTTACTTACTATTTTCCTGCAGTCATCACAACAACACATTTTTATGTTCTTTTAAAGTACACACTCTTTGTTCTATTTACTTTATTACCGCGAATAGTTGAAAATGCTAATTTCTGTGCAACGGCAGTTCAATTTGTTAATTTTGCTTATAATTTATATACGGTTTTTATCGCTAGTGGTGTAGAACTGCAGCCACGGAGGCTATTGTTATAAAATATTCTAAAATAAAAAAAGCTCTAATCTGTCTATTTGTTCATAAAGGGCAGATATATACCTAGTAAAAAATGAAACGACACATGTTCTAGATAAGATGAGTGGTTTCGAAACCACTTTGTTTACAACTTTTTAGGGCCACTTTTTAGTGCCATTCAAACAAAAAAAGTTGTAATCCGTCCCGATTTTGAAAAAAAATTAATTGAACTTGAATAAGGTGTTTTGAAGTTATTTTGGACCGCTGATCACGAATTCTAGGTCAGTTGACCCAAAAGCTCAACATCAATTTATAGAAAACCGAAAGAATAGCGAAATTTTCTGTTATTTTCTTTTAAATTTTCCGGTCAATTAAATCCAAATAGTAATCAGTCACCAAAAGAACTTTGGTTAAAATGTGTTTATTTAATATTACTTTGTTGGCAAAGTTGTTAGAAAAAGACAAAGTTGTTAGATAAAAGTTTTTGACATTTGCTTGTAGTTAGGTTTTTGGCTAATTAAACTCGGATTCGTAATAAACGATTAAGAAAACCTTTTAGACTAAAGTTTTAAATTTTTTAATTTTTTTTTATTTTAATATTAAAATGGGGCGGTTTAAATGAAGCAATTTCAGCTTGAAGGTTTAAACGAGGGTCAAAAGCATGGATTTTTTAGTCATAAATAATAATCTTTAGGGTTCATAAAACAAGAAAATAGGGTCAATTCAAACTTCTGAAACTTTCCTTATTTGTAGTTCTTTCTTAGCTTACAGCGTAAACGATAACACATATATTATTCTAATAACCATAAATATCTATTATTATCCAATTTTTTTTCAGTCAAAACTAAGCCATAAAAATTTAAAGTAGTTACCCTAAACCATACTGTTATTTACATACCCTAAACCATACTATTATTTACATACCTTTAAGATTATTAACTTTTCTTCTGTAGTTAACAGTGCTATATTTATCTTTATTTATCTTGAAAATTTTAAAATAAAAAATAATTCTTGTGTTATTTTAAACTTTGTAATTATTTATAAAAAAAAAAAACAAAAGACATGTAAAAAACCTGCTTTGCCCTAGAAGGCGGCATAAAGTGGGTAAACCCTTTGGGCAAAGTGAGTAAGTTGTATTTAGGAAAAGCGGATAAACGCTATAGATTTTACAAAAGCAACCACATATTAATTTTTTGATGTGAAACATCTATAGCGGCACGTAAATCAGATTTCTCGCGTGGCGACGGTGACGTATTACGTAAAAAACCTAACGCATCGATAATATATAATAAAGAGATGTACTGATATCTTATATGAAATTGGTCTCATGTTTTGAGCGACGCAACGGTGGCGCGCCAACAATAGGGGGAAGAAGCTCATCGATTCAAAAATTTGACGGGACAGGGTATGAATTGTTTCATATAGAAGTACACTTTTAAACCTCATATTTTAATTTTTAATATTTTTACTGATGTGTAACAATATTAAAAATTGAAATATAGACTTAAACGTGCATATTATCTTATAATATGTAGGTAAATAAATATAAAAACTAAACAAGTTAAAATGGTTTCGTGGGACACCAGGTAGAAACTATGTTCCTTCGGCTAATGAAGAATCTACACATAACACTACTCGCTTGTGTATACGACTGTAACGCCTGCGCACGTCTCATTTAACGGTCAATATATCAAAATCAGTGAAATCTTGGCGTTAAGAAAGAAGCTTCTTTAAAATTCAAGGTGAGCTTTAAAGAGTAATGTATACATTTATTTTTTCTCACCTTTCCTAACTACTTTCAACTATCAAGATTTTTAAAAATTATATCTCATATTACTTTAACAAAAAAAGGTAAAAGTTAAGATATATACAAAAAAAAATTGCATCGGCCGGGAATCGAACCCGAGCCTCCCGCGTGGCAGGCGAGCATTCTACGTCTCGTTACGGGTTTTTCGTTACGGTTTTTACTATTACATTTTTTTCAGTTCAGTCACACAGCAAAATCCCTATCTTCTCCAAGCATGCCGTAAGAAACATAGTTCCAATAGTTCCAATAATAAACAAATTATAGCCGCACGTAAATCAGATTTCTGGCGTGGCGACGGTGACGCGAAAACCTAACACGACTCCGCATACTATCTATTCCATAAAAATGAAGGTTAAAGTTACTGTCACGACACCCCTTGCCTGAGCCCAGTAGGGTGCTAATAAAAGAGCAATAAAAGAGACCTTTTCGCCTACCCTCACCGCATGTGGTTGTATGAATTCACGATTTTACAATCTATTGTTTATATTTAACAAATATATGTGTTTAATTTTTTATAAATTAAAATAAATAAATATCAGAAACGTAAAGATATTTTTTTTCTGATTTCAACCATATATAATACTTACGGAAAATTTTGTAGTTTACAGTTATGTCAGCAAAATATTCTAAATTACACTGAGAAACAAACAAGAGATAATCTCATAATGTGGTACAAAAATACCCAATGATTATTAAATTTAAATCCAAAACAGCAAGGGATAATCTCATAATAATGTTTTGAAAATAATATATAAGTAATAGAATACCTTAATACTACAAAAATGCTTAATTATCAAATTTAAATCCAAAACAGCAGGGGATAATCTCATAATGAGGTGTTTAAAATAGATAAACTTTAACAATTCCAATAACAATCAGATTGAAAGAGATTTACACTAATTAAAATGCTATTGCATTACAAAACATCCTAATGTTTTTTTAATATCAATTTGTATTGTTGGGTAATAACAGAAAATATATAAAATGTTAGCCATTATTCACAAACAATTATTTGTGTCTTGTTTTACGTACGGTATACATCATCCTATTGATTGTTCTGTTGGCCAAGTTGGATTCTATTCCCACACACACATGTCCTGGAACGTGAAACAAATCCATGTACTATCAAAAAATTTACCAAACCCACTTCCTTTATGTGATTCTTAAAAGCTGTAGAACTGCGGAGGAATTCCATCATACACAAACACATATATTTTTTATCACTACCGAACAATCAATAGGATGATGTATACCGTACGTAAAACAAGACACAAATAATTGTTTGTGAATAATGGCTAACATTTTATATATTTTCTGTTATTACCCAACAATACAAATTGATATTAAAAAAACATTAGGATGTTTTGTAATGCAATAGCATTTTAATTAGTGTAAATCTCTTTCAATCTGATTGTTATTGGAATTGTTAAAGTTTATCTATTTTAAACACCTCATTATGAGATTATCCCCTGCTGTTTTGGATTTAAATTTGATAATTAAGCATTTTTGTAGTATTAAGGTATTCTATTACTTATATATTATTTTCAAAACATTATTATGAGATTATCCCTTGCTGTTTTGGATTTAAATTTAATAATCATTGGGTATTTTTGTACCACATTATGAGATTATCTCTTGTTTGTTTCTCAGTGTAATTTAGAATATTTTGCTGACATAACTGTAAACTACAAAATTTTCCGTAAGTATTATATATGGTTGAAATCAGAAAAAAAATATCTTTACGTTTCTGATATTTATTTATTTTAATTTATAAAAAATTAAACACATATATTTGTTAAATACAAACAATAGATTGTAAAATCGTGAATTTATACAACCACATGCGGTGAGGGTAGGCGAAAAGGTCTCTTTTATTGCTCTTTTATTAGCACCCTACTGGGCTCAGGCAAGGGGTGTCGTGACAGTAACTTTAACCAAAATGAATGTTTGTCTGTATGTTATCCATGAACTCAAAAACTACTGGACCGATTATTATGAAAATTGGTGTATATATATATATATATATATATATATATATATATATATATATATATATATACACACATCCTTTGCTCCCAAGTACTCAACACTTTTGCTGGCCAAGTGCAATACCTTACTTGGTTATGCCGCACTGATGACGGCTAACGAGCCAGAAACATGCATGTCTGCGGTTACCATTCCGTATTCGTGACCCTATGATCCTTTTTGCGTACATGCCCATTAATTTTCCCCCTTTTGTTTGTTACAGGTACGCATACTTGGCACCCTTTTTTTTTTTTTTTTTTTTTTTTTTTTTTTTTTTTTTTATATATATATATATATATAAATGTATTTTTTCACGGAAAAGGCATTTTCAAAATTTTCAAAATTATCAAATTTTTCAAATTTTTTAAAATATTTTAAAATTTTCAAAATTGTGAAGATTTTTAGAATTTTTAAATTTTCAAAATTTTTCAAAAATTTGAAAATCATGATAATTTTGAAAATTTTCAAAATTTTCAAAGTTTTGAAATTTTTCAATATTTACTTTAATCGCGCGTAAAGGTTACACGCACACTCTTTTTTTTATTGAATACTGCATATACTTTTACAAAATAATGTTGATGTTTCACATCTGCCAGGCGTCCCGTGACGGCTCACATTTTTTTTTAATATTAATTTTTAGACCTCAATAACATACGTTAAAAATAAAGTTAAAATATCAATTTTTAACTTATTTTATCTGTCTTATTCAAGGTCTCAATAACTTTATCATACAATCAATTTATTAAAAAAATTATTTGACACCAAATGAACCATAATAATTTGAACAACGCCTACTTCAAATAAATGTGTTTTATTTAAGTTTAAATTATTACCTATGGTTCACATGGTGTCAAATATTTTTTTTTAATAATTGATATTTATAAAACCATAAGTCTCAGACCCACTAAATGTACCATTAATGAATTAAAACAGGTCCTACCAATTTGAAAAAAAATATAAATACAGGGTGATCCATTTAAAATATTGTCCTTTGACGTCATATCTTGAAAACTATTACTTTTTCGGAAAATGTGAAAAGATCAATAAATAGTTCATTAAATGTACAAAACTTTTATCTAAATCAAATTATCGTATAATTTATAGTTAAGCCATAGATAGATAGATATATTTGGGTTGTCTGTTAGCCTATATCACTGCGACCTTTGCAGATCTATTGTGAACACCCATTATCTGTGGAATAGGATAAGAGTACCTTGTCCAGCTCTGCCCTCTTAATGAGACTTAATAGCCTTGACAGTGGCCACTCCGCATAACTTGGAGCAGCCGGTTTCTCCTCTCCCAGTACTAGATACCGCGTCCTTGCAAGGCCTTCACATTGGCATAGGACATGAAATGCGGTTTCCTCTTCCTCTTGGCAGTATCGACAAATGTCTTCATCTGCCAAGTTTAGCTGACTCATGTGTTTTCTGAGCCTACAATGTCCTGTCAAGAGACTGACAATCATTCTGACATCATTTCGCCTTTGTGATAGCAGCTCTGCAGTAAAATTTGCCGAGTATCCCTTTATGAAGAGTTTGGCTTGTCGCTTGCCCGGTGATGTTTCCCACCAATCCTGGGCCTTTTCTAGCCTTCATTTCTCAATGGCTGCCTTTCTGAATGTATTAGCAACTCCGCCGAATGGTTCCGGGCTCCTGCCATAAATCAGGTGTTCCGCTTATTTTGAATGACCCTGTATATTAAATAAACTAATTTGATATTTGATAGTTAAATATGAAGTATTATTAATTATAAAATTAAATTAGTTTACTGGCTCTAACTACTCTTTCAAGTTATACTTTTACGATTTAAAGGAACACACCTTAAGTTTTTGTAATAATATTACAAAACTCGAGAGTATTCGGGTACTGCCGGAATTCTTAGAAATCGGCGCTTGTGCCCTATGCGACAGTATACAAATGATACGTTTTAGGCGATCGCGACCCACCCGTTTAAGGCGAACTATCTGCTTCATAAATATGAACAATATTTTTCAGGTGAACGATTTGCAAGATTAAGCACAAAAATATGTTTAGCCAGTATTCTAAGGACATTCAGAATTTCAGCAGGTGCAAAAACGCCAAAAAAAATTATCTTTGATCCGAAAACTCCATTACCAAATTCAAGTAAAACGTTGTATCTGGAATTTACGCCACTTCAATGAAACTGATACTTATGTTCTAGTATAAATGTTAGTTTTTATTCTAAATAAAGATTATAAAGAAGTATTTGGTTTTTACTATTTGTTTAAATAGATTTAGTATTATGACCCGAATTATGGGTGGCGGAACCAGTAAGGAATATTTACTTAAAATTTTGCTTATCATGTTGGTTAACAAGTTATACATTAAAAATTGTTTATTTCATCCTGTCCAGTAAATACACTTCCCTATAATCGATTTGGCGCCGGTAAGTAAAACATTACGGTATCAGGTACTGTAATGTGTTGCCTAGCAACGCTGCTCTGATTGCTTAAGGAAAGACAATAACTTTTAATTTTTGACATTTAAAAATACTATAATGACTATAAAATAAAAATAAAATAATTAATGACTTACTTTTACATCCATATTTAAAAAGAAGTCAATGTTATTCAATTTTATACTAACAATTAAATTTTAATAATAAAAAAATTATTTGACAGTGACAGATGGCTTTCAAGGTAATTTGACCTAACTTATCAAGCTACGAACTATTTTTAGTCAAGTTACGAACTACTGTTAAAATTTTTATGAATTTATTAATTTATAAAAACAGGATGAAATAAAATATAATACGATACATGGTCGTTAGGTGTTACTCGTTTAGGTGTTACTCGTTTAACACGTACTGTAATAAGTCACCTACCGACCTTGTAACGTATAATACTATTGTTTATTGCTGCGTTACATAAATACACTACTGTAAACATTGGTTTCTACTTCAATCATTTATAAAATAATTCACAACAAACCTTTAGTACGATAAATTTTAATAACTTATTATTGTATTGCTGTTGCATAAAAAATAACGTAAAGTTTTGCTCTTTATTTTCATAAGACGATTTTTTTTTTGGGTGAGAATATGGTTTAAAAATCAGAAGTTGATTTCGGTTTCAGTAAAACTGAAGATATTAACTTTTTTTTTTCATTATAAGAATGAGTTTTAAAGTTATAAAATGTTGACTTTACTACTAAAAATATTTAAAAGCAATTTAAGAAACTGAACAAGATTTTTTTATTTTTTAACCTATGCCAATATAAAAAAAAACTGATTTTCCTTCTAAAACTTACCGTTAGGAAATTTATTTTACTGTGATGATCATCCTGCCTTGCAACTGCACAATAAAAGTTCGACTGTTTCAGTTTTCCCGCTGCATAATCTGCAGTTAGGATCTCTGTAAATCAGTTTCATGATTTACAGAATAAAATTTTTACGCATGTAAAAACTCTTAATTTTTATTGAGAACTAATCAAACTGTATATGGGTAATTCTCTAGTTTCGCACTTCCGAATTTAGCTTAATTGATTATAAGCAAATAACCACTAACCAAGATGAAGGATACACTTAAAACAATAGCATTAAAAGATGAAAAACTCAACGCGGATTGGAGTAAGTATACCTCACATATTAAACATAAGGACGTAATAACTAATTATGAGACATGGAGAGCTAAAGTGAAAGAAGTGGCAACAGAAACTCTTAAAAAGAACGAAATACTGGTCAATAAACCTCTATTATTCAAAAAACCGATAAAGTAGGATAATCAATAAGATCTTAAAATCCGGGATAGAAAAAAGACATTTAAACATTACAAAATGGTATCAAATTTGAAAAATGTTATAACAAATAGAAAATTATTAGTGGAACTGAGAAGAACAACTACAGGAAAAAAAGGATATTTTATGAGATGCACAAATCATATTAACAAAACCAAATCTATTTAACAAGTTTGGGAGACGGTGAGAAAATTTGCTACTATAAGTAATAGACATTTAATAAGTTTTTGTACAGAAAATAAGGATTAGTTGAAGGAACTGCTAGAAAATTTAAGTACATCAATTGTTAATAATAACCGGGAACTATTCCAATACAACAATACAAATAAAAAACAATACAAAAAAATATGGTCGAATTCAGAACCTCCTTCTTTTTTAAAGTCGGTTAATAAATCATCAGATTTTAGTGTTACTAAAATAATATACAATTAAAAAGAATAAAAATGAGAAAAAATATTCTACTCCATGTTGCACAAATTTACCTATATTTACGATAAAAAAAGCACTTAATATATTTAATAACATTTTAACAAATACAAACTAACTGAAATAAACAGATTATATTTCCAATACCGAAACTAGACAAAGATTCGAACTCACAAACTGCGTAAAAACCTTTGTTTCTTTCTATCTTTTCGTATTCGCAAAACCTTTGAATCTATAATAAAACCAGTCTGGCACATTTTTAGATAGGATGGTAAAGCTTTCAAATTCTATATTAAACAAATAATCTGACGAAAAGAGCTTGCTACATTTTCATAGTCTATGTAATGAACATAGAAATTATTGGAATAATAAGATCCTACAATACATTTTGTAAGGATTGGATACACATTAATAAACATTAACGAAATAAACAAAATGCATATCTTATCATCCTACGAAACGAAACCAGAACTTATTACTGAACAACAAATATGATTAAATTTGGGAATCAGCAAAAATGACATATGTAGGTAGGTACTAATAAATAATCCATAGAAAAAATTGTAAATATTTATTAAAATGATATGTTCACAGATGCATTAGTAGACAAGTATAGTAAAGAGTAAAGATACAGGTAGAAGTATGCAGCAAAAACTTTCACTTAATTATTAAAGAAAAAATATGAAATTTAACTTCCATCTGTACAACTGACATTATGGCAATGGGTATAGCAATAGAGTAAATTGTTTATAAAAATGTTAATAGACTAGTTATCTCTGAGTTGCTGAGTGAAATACAGAAAATCATTAGCTGCAAAATTTTGACAGATTATGATCATTATAAATATTAGAAACAACATTACCAACAATACAAAATAAATAATACAAGTCAACTCACACAAAACTTCGCTTTGGAGATAGGTCACAACATAGCTGGATTATCGAGACAGAGCTAAGTTTTGGAGCAAGTTTGAACTTCTAACTGGCTAAAAATCCAAAACACATTCCCATCTTGAGGTGGATGGCCAAGTCATCGAAACCCCTGAACATAAAACCGCATATTTAAATATTCTCTGTAACATCTTTGTGGCATAATTGCATATATTTACTTCTTTAGTTAGGAAACTTTTGCCACTAAAAACAAACTCCCCCTCCTGAGAACATCCCATCTCAAACCCCATTTTCTGAGAAATACATCCTCACTGCATCCCAAACAGGCAAAAATTCATCCCCTGGTCCAGATTCCATTTCTAGACGAACTCCAAAACAACTTCCCCCTTCGATTATGCATTCTTTTACTCTTCTGTTCAACTCTTGTCTCGGCAAAGCCTACTTCCCCACCATCATGAAGTCCTCCAACACAATCTTGATCCCCAAACCTGAAAAAAACACTACATACCCTGACAATTACATACCAATCTCTCTGCTAAATGTCATTGGCACACTTCTTGAACTACTACTCATGTATAGAGTCAGGGACTTTGTAGACACCAACTCTGTAATCCCCCCTTTCAACATGGATTCAGATCAAACCACTCTACCCAAAACCCGATTCTAGAACTACAATCCTTCACTGCCTCTGCCCTAAATCAGAGAAAAGTAGTCTCTGCCATACTTATGGATGTCCAAAAAGCCTTTGACAAGGTTTGGTATGCTGGCCTTATCAGAAAGTTAATTGACATCCAATTCCCCATACCAGCCATAAAACTAATCCATTCATACCTCTTCAACAGAATAATCCAAGTTAATCCTGGGCGGTAGACTCAGAAGAGGTGACACCAAACCCCTACTTTATACATACAAAATCTTTATTAGACCTGTGGTTAATTATAAGGACGTGCCATACCCTGCCCTCCCTCAGAGACTTCTCCGGACTATTCATGCTACAGGGAGAGAGAGAGCGATCATACGTAAAGTGAAAAATCTACATTTTTTTACCCAAGCCACTTTGTCTACAACACCACAAACATACCGCCTCTTTCTTCTCGCTTTCAGACACTTCAACAGAGATCAGTCTCTCGGACTCTTCAGGGAACGTACTCCACATCCCTGAGGACCCTCTATACCCACTGGAATGGAGGACTCCGTAGAAGATCGAGAATACCAAAAAACAAGATTCCCCTTCCCAACCTGAGGCTCTTCCAAACAGTAGACAGGGACCTTCCTGAAGACCTGAAAACCCTCCTAGATTAATCCCCCCTTTGTAACAGGTAGATGGTGCCAACAGGAGTGACTGATTAGATACTACAAAAAAAAAAACACTAGAGTTGCAGTTAAGGCAATCCAACCTGCTGCAAGTGGGGAAGTTTGTGAGACCAGGGCCGGCGACCGATGCTAACACCATCCAAACATTCCCATCCACTCCCTGAAAAGGACATAAGTCCTACAACAGAATCCTCATACTTAACATACTCCTATAAATATATCCCATTTACCTACCTATCTTTTCTCTTACATTTAATTAGCAAAATACAAAAAAGACAAAAGACTTGTATGAGTTCAAAGTCATTCCAACATTGAAAGAAATGAGAGGGCAATCATATTGGCAAAGGAAGGTAGAAAGAATGGACCACGCAAGTAATACAAACTGTATTTTAGGTATTAATATGCAAAAAATAAGCAGAAATTACTAAACACTACAACCCGACCTCCGAAATGCAACATGGTGTAACTTTAATAAACCTATAGCATGAAAACACATCATAGGTCATAACAAAGTAGAAAAAAATGTAATCTAATCTAACAACTATTTATATATCAGTAAATGATGTAATTTTGTTAATTTAGTTGGTTTCATTAAATAATTGCGATTAACTTTGTGGAAAAATGTTTGCACTATAACTGAATAGTACCTACCCAGTTTTTAAATTCATATTCGTTTTTCTAAGAAGTGTATCAAAATAGTTTATAAATCTACACATCTTTGATCAAAGTAAGTGTTTCTAAACCACACCTTCTGTGAGAAGTAATAAAAAACAACCAGTAAAAGCAGTACAGAATGAACAGATAATATTTATTAGTGAAAATAAATATTTGTTTATGGTATAAATTCTTTTCAAAAAAAAATAACAAATTAAAATTAATACAAATACAAATATTTTAAAATTTAAAAGTTTAAAATTTATAATCATTTAAAATTAAACAGATGGTAATAAAACTGTTTACTTTCATACTGATTCCCAAAAACCTTTTTTCTATATGCAGATGGATGCCTAATCTTAAAATTGCATATGTATATAAAACTAAAAAATAAAAAAGTAAGTGTTATTTTTAATAAAAATACCAGTAAACCACCCAATTTGAGTTGCCTTGTAAGTGGGTTTTTAACCTGATCCTAAGAATATCTGTCGTTGACGAAAGATTACTTTTTAGTAAGAGGAAATATGTTTAGCCGTTTTATCTGCATGCGCATGTTGCACTGCCTATTTTGCCCATTTTACAGAGATGGTACTTCAGTGGACAGTCTCCTGTTCGGATTCCTGCGATTATTCTGAGTTCAAGTTTCTAAACCTATAAAAGTAATTAAGAGTAGCACAGTAAAGGCCGTATTAACCTTTTTGCTAGCCTTATTTCAGTAGGTTGCACTGAGTTAATTTGCTCATTTTTTAAATTCATCTATAATGCAGTATTTCGAGATGCCACAAGTCTGTAATGGATGTATTCAAATATTTAATATATTTTAAAATTGTTTAATTATTTTATAAAATTAATAACGTTTTGATGAATTGGCATTAGCAAATAAGCAAGTAAGTTCAATACACTTTCCTTCCGGGTTTTACCAATAGTTAGGAATAAATAAGCTATTCAGCAATTCCTTAGGTGATTGTACTTTTTATATTTTATTGTACATATAATATATTTAATTAGGGAGTTATTAAAAAGAGTTCGAACTGAAAGGTAGTTTTATTAAGGACAACAGTCCTAGGTAGTTTTAGCACAAAGAACCTAAAGATGCGAGTTTAATACATGGCGATCCTGCCAGTTGTGGCAAATTACTAAGTAAAAGAAAATATATTATAAAAAAAAAAAATGGGCCAGAACCAGGCAAAAGAAGAAGTGATTATAGCTCAGGCCGGTAACAGTGGTGGTCTTACGAATAATCCAAAAGTTACTCAGGAAGATGGTCTCTCCACAGCAGAGTTGATTGGTATCGTAGCATTTGCGATGGCTGTTTTCTTTTTTATGGGTTATCTGGTTAAGAGAGTCCGAAGATACTTGGACAAGAAAATCCGACTAGAAATCAGGAGAAGTCAAGAATTAGTTTAGTGTAGTGTCGTGAAGAACCGGATGCTGTAGTGCGTAAAGTGAAAATGACGTGTTATTAAGGTATTCGTAGTTTTAATTTTTTTTTTTAATTATAAATGAGTAATATAGATGCATTTAATGAGTTATATGACGGCATTAAGATTTTTAAGAGAAACTTAGCTAAAGACAATCAACAAAGACGAAACTCTTTAGAAATCATTAGGCAACAAACATTAGAGTTAGATAAATTTAAGAGTTACCTAACAAATTTAAAGAAAACATTTAATTTATCTTCTCATAAACCCAAAGTAGTTAATGAGGTAAAAGAAATTATAGTTGCGGTAGAAAAAAATGTTTTAGAAATAAGTAATATATTAAGGGATAGATTAAACAATAGAGAGCTTAAAGATAGTGATAGTAAATGTGTAAATATGGGTGAAAAGTTTGATTTGAAAACGGCTTCTTCTCTTATCCCTGTAATTAATGATAGCGAGGATTCGGTAAAGCAATTAATTGATGCCATAGAATTATACGATAGTGTTTTAGATGACAGTGGAAAAGATTTTCTAATTAAATACGTTTTAAAAACTAGATTAACACAAACTGCTAAATTAAGATTAAACCCCACCTATGACTCCACTGCGAATTTAATTAAAGATATAAAAAATAATTTATTAACTAAACAATCGGCTGCTTCCCTATCTTTAAATTTACATACCATAAAACAAAAAGATAAATCTATCGATGATTACGCGAAATCAATTGAAGATTTAATGGTTAATTTGACATTGGCACAGGCTGACGGCAATGATGCTGCAGCAAAGGTCTTAAAAAGTACCAATGAAAAGCTTGCAATTAACGCATTTGTAAATGGTTTGAAAAATCATGACCTAAGAACCATAATGAAAGCGCGTAACTACTCTTCATTAAATGAGGCAATACGAGGAGCCAAAGACGAGGAGGTAACAAAAAATGCTTCCCCTCAAATTTTCAGTATGCAGGGCAAATCGAAATTCACGCCCAACGGGTCATATCGAGGTCGATTTAGACATAAAAATAATTATAATCATAATAATAGATCAACTTATAATCGCCCAACACCAAATTTTCATCAAAGTAATTTTAGAAATTCAAATACCCCGAGATATCAAAATCAACGGAGATCTCAAAATAGACGTAATAATTACACGCGAAATAACCGAAATCAACCTCGTATCTTTTTCATGAATAATGCCCAAGAAAATACGGAAACTGCAACCAACAATAATTTTTTTCGTCCCTCAAACCAATAAAAACAGTAATGTCGTCCTAAATATAAACGGGTTAAATTACGTACGGTTAAAATACGGAAATAATAATTTAAAATTTTTGCTAGATTCCGGTGCCTCCATAAGCGTTATTTTTTCCTCTAGTATTGGCCAAAATCAAACAATTGATGATAGACATAAAATACAAATTAAAGGTATATCGGGTTGCACTAGCACGTTCGGAGTAACAAATATCTCATTACAGTATAATAATATTAGGATAGGTCATAGTTTTCACGTAATTAAGAGTTTTGAAAGTAATATTAGCGGCATACTTGGCTCAGATTTCTTTATCAAACACAATGCAGTTTTAGATTACGAAAAGTTCATGTTAGTTATATATGTGACGCCCTATATAAATATATTAAAAACAATTATGATTATATAAAACTGCTTATTCATATTTCTTATCTCTTTATTGTTTATTGTTTAATATGATTCATTTTATATTCAACTTTGTGAATTATTATTGGAATAAAAGTTAGTCTCTATTTAGCTATTGCAGAAAACAGTAGTTTTATTTAGAAACTCATTATAACAAAAATAAAGTTTTTTCAAGTTTTTTTAAAAAACACTTCGAACTACAACAAAACATAACTGGCGCAGTCACAGTAGGATCTGCTTCGACGAAAAAAGCAACAAAAATCGTGTTTTTTACGGTCGATTTCAATCGTTTGTGAAGCGTAAAGTGTTAGAAAAAACGGAAAAAACGGACTTTTTGTAAAGTTGCCAGTGGAGGACAAAACATCGCCAAAACTGACAACAACTGTAGAAAAGGACACAAATCGCCTTTCCGAGGACCCTTTTTGGACAAAAATCGCCAATTGGAACCTGGAAATCTGCAGTTACCGGAGGAAGGACTACATTGCTGGAATCCGTTTAGAATTAAGAAAATATTAGAATATAAGAAAAAATACGAAGATTTTTAAAGAAGAAAATGAAAAACTTCTTGGGACTATTACTGTAAGTCATTTTATACTACTCATATTAATTTTGCAATCCTTTTATCCATCCCATTTAGTTTACAAGTGATAATACATAGAGAAAATAATTTATTAATTAAAATTTTATGAGTTTTGTTAATTTAGACGACTTAGCTGATAGTCTAAATAATATTTTATTAGATAGCGACTCTGATTTAGAAGACGAAAAAATGACAACAAATTACCAGTTATTAAAATTACATGTAGACATAATTCCAACTTATGAAGGAAATCCTCATACTTTAGGAATATTTCTAGATAGTTGTGAAAATTTAGTTAGATCTTTTTCTAGTACAACAGATCAGAATATAAATAATTTTATTATACGAGCAATAATCGGAAAATTATCAGGTAGAGCATTAACACTCATAGGTTCTAGAATTGAATTAAAATCATGGAATCAAATAAAATCAGCTTTAGAATTATGCTTTGGAGATCAAAGGAATTTAGATTGTTTAGTACAAGATTTATTAATTTTACAACCTTTTAAAAATGAGGCACCTTATAATTTCGGAATGAGATGCCAAGATTGTCGTAGTTTAATATTTTCAAAATTAAATTCTATGAATACAATTGATGCGGCTGAAAAAGTAATTAGACTTAAAAGTTACGATGATTTAGCCCTAAAAACATTTATACGCGGTCTACCAAGTAATTTACAAAATAATGTTAGACTTAGAAACCCCGATAGCTTAGAAAAAGCGATGTCTCTAGTTGTAGAAGAAGAAAATTTTTATTATAGTCAAAATCGAAGTAATACTTTAAATTCACAAAATAATTTTAAACCTGTACAAAGAATAGTACCATCAAAAAATTTTCAAAAACCACATTTTGCTAATAATCCAAATAAAAATCAAAATCAGAATTTTTATCAAAGACAAAACCAAAATTTTGGAAGTTATAATTTTCAAAATAACAGGCCCTTGCCAAATTTTCAAAATAATTTTACTACACCTCCTACTCAAAATAATTTTACTACACCTCCTATTCAAAATAATTTTGGTTCAAGACCTAATTTTGGGCAAAACCCTCCTACATTTAATAGATCTCAACAATTTTATTCTCAAAACCAAAACTTTCAAAGACAACCTTTTGTCAGTTCAAATCAAAACTTTACTAGAAATTCCAATGTAAGTAAACGTACTTTTAAACCAGAACCAATGGATACAACTTCAAGTAACACCCCTGTTAGACCACAACCAAAGTTCACTTCACAAGAACTTTATAACCAAAATATTCAAGAATTTGAAAATCCTTTCGAAGAATTAAATAATAATCCTAGTCAATATTCACAAAATTTTGAACAAGACTATATAACAGAAAATTATGAAGACCCTTATAACCAATGTTATGAATATAATCCACAAACCTCTCAAAGTAATATTGAAAATCAATTTGACCCAGGTGCAATGCAACAAAATGAAAATTTTCATATGCAGAGCCTCCAAACAAATCAAACTTGATAAATTTGAATTTAGTTAAAGCCAATTTACCCTACATATATATACCATCTTTAAAAGCAAATTTTCTTATTGATACTGGAAGCAGTAGAAGCTTAATAAACCCTGAATTAGCCTACAAACATTATCCAAATTTTATTTCTCATGAAGATTTTAATATTCAAACAGCCCACAGTATTTCTTATCACAATGAAGTTATAAATATACCAGTTTTTAAAATTTTTAAAGTTAACGAAAGACATAAGTTTTATTTATTTAATTTTAGTCAAAAATATGACGGACTAATTGGTATTGATTTATTAAAACAATTAAAAGCAACCGTAAATTTAGAGAAAAAAATGTTAAAAACTCCTAATACAGAAATACCAATAATATACGAATCAGAAGAATTAACTCAATTAAAAAGGAAACTTAAAGTAAAAAATTATTCTATTACTATTCCTGCTAGAACATCCCAAATTGTAAAATTACCCGTTGACATAGAAACTGGAACAGGACTTGTAAACTATATTAAGTTTGGCAATCAAGTAGAATCACCCTGTGCAGTTGTGAATGTAAACAAATTTTTTGCAACAACCATCATTACTAATGCAAGAGAAGAACCAATAAAAATTAGTATTAATAACCCTTTTAAAATTGAAAAATTAGATATTGCAGATATAAATTTTATTGAAAAAATGGAAACTGATTCTGAATTAAACGAATACACAGATAATATTTTAAAATCTAATCTAAAAAATATACGAGTTGACCATTGTAATTATGAAGAAAAACAAGGTATAAAAAATTTATGTTTTGAATATAGAGACATATTTTACACAGACAAAATTCCCTTAACATTTACAAACCAAATTCAACATAACATAAAATTAACAAATGAATCACCTATTTATACAAAGTCATACCGATTTCCTGAAATTCATAAAAATGAAGTCAAAGACCAAATACAAAAAATGCTTGATCAAGGCATAATACAACATTCCACGTCACCTTGGTCTAGTCCCGTCTGGATAGTTCCAAAAAAATTAGATGCATCAGGTAAAAGAAAATGGAGACTTGTAATTGATTATCGAAAATTGAATGAACGCACTATTGATGACAAATACCCACTTCCAAATATAAATGAAATACTTGATAAACTTGGAAAATGTCAGTATTTTACGACATTAGACTTAACAAATGGATTTCATCAAATTGAAATGAATCCTGAAGACATACCTAAAACTGCTTTTTCGACTCTTAATGGACATTACGAATACAAACGTATGCCCTTTGGCCTAAAAAATGCCCCATCAACGTTTCAACGAGTTATGGATAATATACTTCGTGGTTTACAAAATGAAACATGTTTGGTGTACTTAGATGATATCGTAATTTTTAGTACATCCCTTCAAGAACATATAGAAAAACTAAAATTAGTTTTTGAAAGACTTAGACAATCAAATTTTAAAGTCCAATTAGACAAAAGTGAATTTTTAAGAAAAGAAATAAATTACCTTGGACACGTTATAACCCCTGAAGGTGTGAAACCTAACCCAGATAAAATAAAAGCCGTGAAAGACTTTCCCTTACCTAAAACCTCTAAAGAAATCAAAAGTTTCTTAGGATTAATTGGATATTATAGAAAATTTATTAAAGATTTTGCGAAAATAACGAAACCGTTAACAAAATGTCTTAAAAAAGGATCAAAAATTATACATGATAAAAATTTTATAGAATCATTTGAAAATTGTAAACAATTATTAATAAATTCGCCTATTTTACAATACCCCGACTTTTCAAAAAAATTTATTTTAACAACAGATGCTTCAAATGTAGCTCTGGGAGCCATTTTATCTCAAGGAAATATAGGTAATGATAAACCAATAGCCTTTGCTTCAAGAACTTTAAATGATTCTGAACAACGACACAGTACAATCGAAAAAGAACTTCTTGCCATTGTTTGGGCATGTAAATATTTTAGACCCTATCTGTTTGGCAGAAAATTTACCATCTTTACAGATCATAGACCCTTAGTTTGGCTATTCAATTTAAAAGAACCAAACTCTAAATTAGTCAGATGGCGCTTAAAGTTAGAAGAATTCGATTATGAAATTATCTATAAAAAAGGAAAATTAAATAGCGCAGCAGACGCTCTCTCACGAATAAATTTAAATGCACTCGAAAATGAGTCAGTTGTTAATAACCCCGGTGATATCAACCAAGAAGCTTTAGAATATTTAAGGCAAATTGCTGAATCAATGTTTAGTACCGAAAATGAGAATTTAAATCCCGAAAACCCCGTAAATGAAGATATACTTGATAATACAGAACAAAATTTACAACATGAAATCCCACAAACGTCAGATACACAACATACAACAGCAACAGAAACAACAAATGACGGAATAAAAATTCTAGACGAAATAATTAATAATAAAGTAAATCAAATTTTAGTTTACCCTAATACTTATCCAAATTTAAAAGTTAGTAATGACACATATGAACATCACAAAATAATAACTATAGAAATTCCAGAACATGATAATGAAAAACTCATTTTTGAATTTTTAAGAGACTATACAATATCAAAAAAGACATATTGTATGTGGTTCCGTAATGATAAACTTTATAATTCATTTAACAAAGTATATTTAAAACATTTCTCTGAAAAAGGACCCAAATTAATTAAATGTACCAAACTAATAAATACTATTAAAGATAAAGAAGAACAAATCATGCTAGTCAAAAATTACCATGAAAGTAAAACGAACCATAGAGGTATACAAGAAACTTTTGAAAGAATTAAACAAAATTATTACTGGATCGGACTAAAAAACTCCATCTCAGAATACATAAATTCATGCGACATTTGCCAACGTACAAAATATGCTAGGAAAAATCCATATTCACCCCTAATGCTTACTGAAACTGCATCAAAACCCTTTCAAATAGTTCACTTAGATTTGTTTTTCTTTGATAATAAAATCTATTTAATGTTAATAGACTCTTTTACAAAGTTTGCACAATCACACGAAGTTGCTGGCAAAACAGCTATTCATATTAGTAACGCCCTAATTAAATATTTTTCATCATTCGGTATTCCCGAAAAACTTGTTATTGATCAAGGAACTGAATTTAATAATGAAACAGTTAAAGAAATTTTAAACCTACATAAAATCAAAATTCATTTCACGACACCAGGTCACCATGAATCTAATGGAATCATAGAACGTTTCCATTCTACAATTTTGGAACATTTAAGAATCCTTAAGGAAATTTACCCTAATGAATCAAATAATATAATGGACTATGCAATAATAGCTTATAATAGCTCTATACATTCATCTACAAATTATACCCCTTTCGAATTAACCTTTGGTCATTCTCATAGTAGAAACCCTAACGAAATATTTTTGCCAACTACTTTCTTTACAGACTATGCGGAAAAACACAAAAATAAACTTGAACATGTTTACAAAAAAGTTAGTCAAAATTTAGATCAACAAAAACAAAAAATAATTTCTAAAAGAAATACACAAGGAGACGAAAATATTGAATTTGTCATAGGACAAACTGTATATAAAAAGAATCCTGGACAAGATAGAAATAAAAAATCTAATAAATTTTTAGGACCTTATAAAATAATAAAACTATTAGATAGAAATCGTGTAGAAATTAAAAACAATAAAAATAATAAATCTGAAATTATACATATAAAAGAACTAAAGAAACCCAATATTATTTTAGGTCGTTCACCTTTACCTATGGACTCGGACAGCGATTGACTACACAAATAATATGTATCAATCAACAATTAAATATATTTATTCTGAATCAATAATTCCTGAAATCACCTTAGCATTACAAATAATTTATGATATATTAGAAAAAATTGAAATTGCTATAACATTTTCAAAACTTAACACTTTTCATAATTCAATTGTTGAACCTGATGAATTACTTGACGAAATAAATTCAATTGTTAACAATCTTAGTCAAAATCAACTGCCTTTTCAACCAAATTTAAATAATATTATAAATTTTGAAAAATTATGAGGATTAAAAGTTATAGTAAAGGTAATTAAATTTTTTTTATTATTGATATTCCAATTGTAGAAACCGAACTTATAACTATTATCACTTATATCCTTTACCTACTCCTCAAGAAAATACCTTTAAAGTAATAATACCTATTTCCAAATTCCTACTCCTTAATGAGCAAAATTATATGACTTTAAATACAAAATGTGAAGAAATAGTCCCTAAAGAATTTATATGTAACGAAGAAACCCCAATAAAGAAAAATCAAGAAATTCAAGAAAATCTTCAGAAGCAAAAAGAAAACTCAGAAGATATCAACTTTCCAACATAAATTTATAAATTAAAAATATTAATTCATAATCAGTAAATTTTGATACAATTAACTTAGAAGAAAATTCAAAAATCAGTTTATGGACAATAATATTGTATTTTTTGTTTAATATTATTTATTTTAATAATTAATTTGAAGATAAACAGGAAGAAATTTCGTCAGCCAACCCCAAATGAAGAGAATGAATACGTCGACCCCCGAGACATGGAACTTAGAAATCCTATTGTTGCCCCTAGGATTTCTCTCTAAGGGTGGAAGAGTTATATATGTGACGCCCTATATAAATATATTAAAAACAATTATGATTATATAAAACTGCTTATTCATATTTCTTATCTCTTTATTGTTTATTGTTTAATATGATTCATTTTATATTCAACTTTGTGAATTATTATTGGAATAAAAGTTAGTCTCTATTTAGCTATTGCAGAAAACAGTAGTTTTATTTAGAAACTCATTATAACAAAAATAAAGTTTTTTCAAGTTTTTTAAAAAACACTTCGAACTACAACAAAACATAACTTGTTTTATTTTTATGTAAATAATAAACGTTTAAGTATTCCACTAATATCGGAACAAAATAACTATACAATTATTCCACCTCGTTGTGAAATTATTAAATATTTTGAAGTTAATGTACAAAATGACAGCCTAATTATCCCAGAAGAAATATCAGAAGGTGTTTTTGTTGCGGGAATTATTGCAAGACCTACTTATAATAAAATTCCAGTTAAAATTCTAAATATTAACGAAAGAGAAATTAAGCTAAAGAACTTTAAACCAAAATTGGAAAACGTTTCAAATTTTAATATTCACAAATTTAACGATATTAATTGTTCAGTAGAAAGAGTAGAAACGGTATTGAATTTAATAAATGTAGAAGGTCTAAATGAAGAGGAAAAAATATCTATTCACAAAATATGTGCTAAATACGCCGATATATTTCATTTAGAAAACGATCCATTTACGGTTACCAACGTCTATAAACAAAGCATTCACTTAACAAATAATGAAAATCCAGTTTATATAAAACCCTACAGATTGCCACATGCCTAAAAATCCGAAATACACAAACAAATAGATAAATTATTGAACGATGGTATAATTGAGCCAGCTAGTTCCCCATTCTCTAGTCCTCTCCTCTTAGTAGAGAAAAAATCTATTAATGGGCAAAAACGCTATAGGATTGTGATTGATTATAGACAACTAAATAAACAAATTATTGATGATAAATTTCCTTTACCATGTATAGACGAAATCTTAGATTCTCTTTCTGGGGCAGTTTATTTTTCACATCTAGATTTGTCTCAGGGCTACTATCAGGTAGAATTAGATCAGTCGTCGCGACCTTGTACAGCTTTTACGACTGATAGAGGTCAATTTCAAATGACGAGATTACCAATGGGTTTAAAAATCAGCCCTAGTGCTTTTTCTAGAGCAATGACTATAGCGATGTCCGGTTTAAATTACGAAAGATGCTTCGTTTACTTAGATGATCTAATAGTCTTTGGAAATAATTTAACTGTTCATAATCAAAATTTAATAAAAGTATTTAATAGGTTACGTCAAGTTAATTTAAAATTAAACCCTCAAAAATGCGAATTTTTAAAGAAAGAACTACTATATTTAGGTCATGTAATTTCAAATAAAGGTATTTTACCAGATCCCGAAAAGATTAGCGTCATTAAGTCATATCCATTACCTAAAGATTCAAACGAAACCAAACGGTTTGTGGCGTTTGCTAACTATTATCGTAAATTCATAAGAAATTTTGCAGACATTGCGGCACCTCTAAATCGCTTAAGCAAGAAAGGAGTAGTTTTTGAATGGACTCCCGAGTGTGAGAAAGCATTTCAAACGCTAAAGCAAGTTTTAACCCAGCCGCCTATACTTGTATATCCAGATTTTTCTGACAAAAACACATTTATTGTAAAAACAGATGCATCATCACAAGCGTTAGGAGCTGTACTAACAAATAACGATAATCGACCTATTGCTTTTGCAAGTCGACAGCTCAACAAAGCAGAAAAAAATTATTGCACAATAGAGAAAGAGTTGTTAGCTATCTGCTGGGCAGTAAAAAAGTTTAGACCGTACCTGTTTTGCAGAAATTTTGTAATACAATCCGATCATAAACCCTTACTGTACCTTTTTGGAATGTCGAATCCCTCTAGCCGGTTAACAAAATTCAGACTGATATTGGAAGAGTATGATTTTACTATAGAATACGTAAAAGGCGAGGAAAACGTACTAGCAGATGCTCTGTCGCGGGTCAAAATTACTTCAGATGAACTAAAGCAACTTTGTATACCTAAAACCGAAAGCATAAATGTAGTGACAAGATCCTCAAAAGCAAAGAGTGATGCTTCTGTAAGAGAATTCAATACTCCTAATAACGAAAGGCTTGATCACCCTGGAGTAGTGGAATTATTGAAGGCTCCAGCAGAATGCGTCGAATTGCGTTTTGTTACGGATAGTTATTTTAATAAGTTAGTCAATATGAAAACAAAAATATATTATGAAAATTATGGGAACACTATATTTGATAAAAAGTCAAATATTATATATGTAAATCAGGCAACTTTAACAAAGTCTGGCCTAGGCACAACTTTGGAAGCCCTGAAAAAAATTTGTCAAAGTGAAAAAATTCCGGAATTGGTGATAATTAAGAATAGAAAATGCGCATCTATCATAAAAGATTTTTTTAAAGTTCCCAATAATATTAAAAATTCAGGTATAAAAATATCAGTAATTCAGAGTGCTCAAAATATAACGGATAAAGAAATGCAACAGCTTATTATTAATGATTACCATATGCTTCCCACGGGGGGTCATGCGGGTATTAACCGAACTTATAATAATATAAGAAAATTATATTTTTGGCCAAAACTCAAACAAGATATTGAAAGTTTTATTAAACGCTGCGATTCTTGCCAAAGATACAAATATTCTAAGAACACTAAGCAACCATTAACCATCACAAATACAGCTACGTCAGCTTTTCAAAAGGTTTTCCTTGACTTGGTAGGACCTCTAGATCAAGACATTGAAAACAACCGATACATACTGACATTACAATGTGACTTAACAAAATTTGTTGAAGCATACCCAATAGAAAATAAAGAAACGGTCTCGGTGGCTAGGGCATTTGTAGAAAATTTTATACTTCGTTTTGGTATTCCGAATGAAATTTTAACAGATCTCGGTACCGAATTCATATCTGCTACATTTCAGGAAGTTTGCAAATTACTAAAAATTAAAAAGTTAAACTCTACAGCCTACCATCATGAAACCTTAGGAGCCATAGAAAACTCTCACAAAAACCTAGGCGCGTATTTGCGTATCTATGCCTCAGATCATAGTAATAATTGGAGTTCATGGGTGCCGTTTTGGTGTTTTGCATACAACAATACATTAATTGTACCGACCCTTACTACTTGAAAGTTCATTTTATTGGGAATAATAAAAATAATAAAAAACGTTAGTTTTTTATATAAAACTTTCACTTTAAATGTATTTTAAAAAATGACATATGTCAT
The DNA here is from genome assembly GCA_964028335.1 of Altica lythri. Classification (NCBI taxonomy): domain Eukaryota; kingdom Metazoa; phylum Arthropoda; class Insecta; order Coleoptera; family Chrysomelidae; genus Altica; species Altica lythri. The sequence goes on along the minus strand of OZ034802.1, from coordinate 24,881,886 downwards.
TTTTTAAAATACATTTAAAGTGAAAGTTTTATATAAAAAACTAACGTTTTTTATTATTTTTATTATTCCCAATACAACAATACAGTTCACAGTGAAACTCGTTACTCTCCATTTGAATTAGTGTTCGGCAAAATTAGTAGAATTCCATCAAGTATAGCAAATCAGATAGATCCACTATATAATTTTAATGATTACCCACTTGAATTAAAATATCGTTTGCAAGTAGCGTGGAATGACGCGAAAAATAATTTGTTGGCATCAAAATTGCATCGTAAAGAATTATGGGATAAAAACACAAATACTATTAACGTTAAAGTAGGAGATAAGGTACTTATTAAAAATAATGGTAAAGTTAAGAAACATGATCCACTTTTCGTAGGGCCATATAATGTAATAGAAAATAAGGACTCTAATGTAATTGTAAAAATAGGTAACAAACCGGTAGAAGTGCATAAAAATAGGATAAAAATTTATCATTCATAATGTTATGTTTACTCTTAGTAATTTTATTTTGTAATGTAATATCATTGTGTTTTATTATAGTCTTACAATTAGTATAAAAAAAAAAAAAAACTTAGTAAGAAGCACAAATAAACAAAAAATAAATAATTAATAAAATTTTTATTTTTTTTTGCCAAGGGGAAAGGTGTAATGGATGTATTCAAATATTTAATATATTTTAAAATTGTTTAATTATTTTATAAAATTAATAACGTTTTGATGAATTGGCATTAGCAAATAAGCAAGTAAGTTCAATACACTTTCCTTCCGGGTTTTACCAATAGTTAGGAATAAATAAGCTATTCAGCAATTCCTTAGGTGATTGTACTTTTTATATTTTATTGTACATATAATATATTTAATTAGGGAGTTATTAAAAAGAGTTCGAACTGAAAGGTAGTTTTATTAAGGACAACAGTCCTAGGTAGTTTTAGCACAAAGAACCTAAAGATGCGAGTTTAATACAAGTCCGATAAAACGAGTAACAGCTCCTTCTTGTGCGAAACTATTAGCAATCTCGTTTTTAAACTTTATGCCCTGGGACTCTCAGCAAGTAAGTTTGTTGTCTTTAGCCAGTTGTTTAAGAGACCGTTTGAATTTTAGACTGTCATGGTCCTGAATTTGTTAATTGAAGAGCCTTTAAAGCAGAAAGGTAGTTGAATAAAATTTCTACATTTTAACAAACCTCATATACGATTAAAAGAAATGGTTTCTGACAGTTGCATTTTCTTTTAAATAATGACACAAAACGCGGAATATATTTGTTAATCATCGATCCTAGATTAGTTTTTTTGCTTTTATACACAACCAAAAACAAAACCTAATTTCCGTAAGATTAATTCGGGTTTAAAAATTTTGATATATATATTAGCATGTTTAATACTTTCTTGAACCATCATATTGTAACGGGATAACCGAATAAGGAAAGGATCTTTTTAGGTTATTCTAAAAATCTTAAGTGTATGGCGACTAGATTAGATCATGTTTCACGCAAATTTTGGAATTTTTATTTGTTGTATATAAGGGGATGTAAGGGCAGTTACGGAGAGTTCAAATAGTTCGAATACTTCATTGTCAATGTTAAAGTGTTTAGACATATTCCGGCAGAGTTCTTGTTATAATTGTGTTGAATAAATTGTGTTAAAGTCCCCATAGGTGTTTCAAATTAATATCAGGTGTGGAGTAAAGATACAAGAATGTCTGAAAAACAGATAAATGAACTATTGGTGACTGAGCTCAGAAGAGAGCTCGAAGAGTTAGAGTTGAAAACTACTGGGAGCAAATCCGTATTGTTAAGTAGGCTCCGTGAATACTACCTAAATAATAATCTGGACCCTTATACTGTGGAGTTCGAAGATTCAGTTCCAAAAGCAATTTCTTAACAGACGCAACAACTTTCCCAGCTGTCCCAAGGAATGACCAGCCAACAAAAAGAACAAACACAACAACTTTCCCGGCTACAGGAGGAGCTATCGTAACGAATAACAAGCCAACAAGAACTGTCCCAGTTGTCCAGTCAGATAATTAGCCAGCGCGAAGATATGTCCCAGCTATCACAACAAATGTCTACCCTACCAGAAGAGTTATCCAGTTCCTTCTCCCAACAAATATCGCATCTGCTCTCCGAATTGAACACTCTCTGTGAAGGCGAGCTTACGGGACTAGCAAAATCAGCTAGTGGCCAACTTGCGAGACGAGATAAAAGAGTTTAAACAAAAACTGGAAGCTTGTCGCCAAAACCAAATCATCGACCACGGTGACGGAGTTGCAGGAAGGATGGAAACCTACCACGTACACGTCGAACGACAATCAAACGGGGAAGCGACCCAGGTACGAACGACAATAAAACCCCTGACCTTCGACGGGAAGAATTCCTGGCCAAATTACTTGAAACAATTCGACGCAGCGGCCAGAGCGAATGGATGGTCATCCCAGGAGAAGATATTGTCCCTAACCATAGATCTGCGAGGCGAGGTTTAAGACGTCCTGCATTCATTGACACCGGATGAGCCTGACAATTTTGAGGTATTGGTGAATCGTCTGGAGATGCGTTATGGCCAAACTCATCCACAACTGGTATACCGAATGCAGCTAAAGAGACGGAAGCAAAAAAATGAAGAAACTATCTAGGAGTTCGAGGCAGAAGTGGCAAGAATGGTAAGGTTTGCATATCCAAACGCAGCGGAAGATTTCCTGAAGTGCCTGGCTGTCCAAACGTTACCGATGATCTTCGAGATGCCGAGTTGCAACGAGCAATACGGTTGGCGCGGCCTAGGTCTCTTGTAGATGCCTTGACCATTGCTCTGGAGTTCGACTAAGGGAAGTCACCGGTAACCACGACCATGCCATTCATTCCGTCACCGACGTCGAGACGGTATTGGAAAATCTAATGAAGTTGTACCCAAAAAGAAGGTGCCCAGTGAGGTGTGGGAACTGCGAAGAACTAGGCCATATCAATTATTTTTTTCCTTAGGACTCTAAGAAATATGTTGCTAGACTCTTTTAAAAAAGGCTCTGAAAATAATTAATTTTAATCGGAAGGTAAAAAAAAAACATATCTTATATCTCCCGTTATAAATTATGCAACTCATAATATTGTAGAAAATTAACTGCTCTATAAAAATATTGTTTTATCTAAATTGGGGTTAAATGACATTTATCCACAAACTTTAATTCACATCAAATTTTAATTATTAAATTAAAGAATTTCAATTTAATTAATAAGTCTTATAGAGCTTTACACAAATTTAAGTCTCTATAAATAACTATAACCTACAGAAGTCCTCTATTTAAAAATTTATTTATAGCATGTTTATTCTGATAACATTTTTATAAATTATATCTTATCAATGTTTTTTTTTTGAAACCGTGTCATTAGATCGTATTTATACCCTAGTCAACATCTTCAAAAACGTGAAAAATTAAAATAAAGGTCCTAAAAATATGAGCGATAGCTCATTGGATTCGGAATCACCTGTAGGAAAATGTTTTTAAAGCAAAAGTGTGCAGGCAAAAAATTGCAATTGTTATCAACAAAATAAGATGAAAAAAAAACAGATGTTTATGTTTTTGTTAATAACTCGAAAAATATTAATATTTAAGCAATTTCGAAAACAGCTCGTTAAAGAGGAGGAAATTTCCGAAAAAAAAGTCTATCATCCCGGAACTCTATCTCCATTATTTATAATTTTAATTTGACGTTGAAAATGGGGCTTTGAGCGGCTTTTACGGCATGCGCGAGCTACCGCTTAACGGTGTTTATCAGATAAAATATTTATTTTATGACATAAAATGTAATTTTAAAAATTTGAAAAAATTCCAGTATTTTCCTAATACTTGAAAGAATCTAAATCAGTTGGAAAAAACATTTTATCACTGTTTTTCAAAAAGTTATTCAATTGTTAACTAACAAATTTTTTCCATGGTTGACTATCATAAAAAAAATATAATCACTCAGTAGTATGCATCAGCCTTAAAAACTAGTTAAAAATATTGATATTTTTTTGATATATTAATAAATAAAATTTATATTAGGTAATACTGTTTTATTTTTACGGTTCGTATAGATATCATAAATTTTTTTTTATTTATTTAAAAGTTGAATTTATTGATATCATTTAGAAGGAGACTAAACATCAGATTGCAACAAGAACGTAATTAATTAGTTTATTGTGTACTATTCTTAAAAAGAGTTTTACAAGACAAGATTTGTTACAAAAACAGTAAGTCTTTTAATATTAAATTCGTAGTTTTTAATTAACAGATAAAGTTTTGATCGTAACGATTTTTATACAGAGAGGTCCAAAAGTAACGGATAAATTCATTTTCTCCGTTAATAAGCGTGTAAAAGAAAAATCCTGAAACACTTTAAATTATAAATTTAAAATGACACTTTATGGCGCTAAAAAACCACCCCCCACTTCAAACCCCTTCCCAAGGGGTGAAAGCACTTCATTTTTTTAAATGGAATGAGGGGTCATGTGATACCTCGTCTGAAAGAGCATTTAATTGCCTATTCAGCAATGTAAAAATTTTTAGATTTAATTTTGTTATTTTTAAGAAAATTCAATATTTAATACTGTAATAGGTGGTTACAGTTAAATTTCCTAATAATAAAATAATCTAGTAGGCATGCTTGGTATATCAATACGACACGTATCAGGTACATTTTAAGTAACACATTTCAAAATTGTAAATCGAATTTATTTTTTTTTTATTTTCAAGAAAATTCAATATTTAATACTGTAATAGGTAGTTTACAGTTAAATTTTCTAATAAAAAGATCTAGTAGGCATGCTTGGTATATCAATACGTCACGTTTCAATACATTTTAAGTAACACAGTCCAAAATTGTAAATCGAATTTTCTTGAAAATAAAAAAATTAAATCTAAATATTTTTACATTGCTGAATAGGCGATTAAATGCTTTTTTTAAACGAGGTATCACATGACCCCTCATGCCATTTAAAAAAATTGGGTGCTCTCACCCCTTGGGAAGGGGTTTAAAGTGGGGGGTGGTTTTTTAGCGCCATAAAGTGTCATTTGAATTTATAAATTGATGTGTTTCAGGATTTTTCTTTTACACGCTTATTAACGGAGAAAATGAATTTATCCGTTACTTTTGGACCTCACTGTATATATTTAGAATACACAGGCATATACCCCAAGGTAATTTAATAATAAACGCATTAAAAAAAGAGCTCATAATAATAAAAATGTGTGTGGCATATACATACATATATATATATATATATATATATATATATATATATATATATATATATATATATAGTTTAAAAATTATTGGGTTTGCAGCAAATTATGAAAGGTGTACTCTTTTAAATCTTTATTACTTCGAGCTTTCGACTATGATTATAGTCATCGTCAGGGATCTACAATTATAACAATTATTAAGTAAGTATAAAAATATACATAATAATATTAGTGAATAACTTACAACTTAATGAGATTGGTTCATATAAGGTCTTAATAGAATAATATAATATATGTATAATTTATAATATTATTAATGATTAGCTAAGTTATGTAATCCTTGAACATTTTTTATTACTGTGACAAGCTAATAAGATAATGTCAATAAAAATATATCAATATAAAATCAATGATGTGATCAAAAACCATTAGCGTTCAGAATTTATACTATTACATTAATAAATTAATTAATAAGTCAATTAGTAAGTTCCAAATATAAAAAATATAATTAAAGATTAAAAAGATTAATAATATATATATATATATATATATATATATATATATATATATATATATATATATATATATATATATATATATATAACGTGAAGTCAATCGTGGAGTTGCAGTCAACGTTTGGCCAAGGTAAGTAAAGAAAACTCTTTGATTTCAGTCAAGCTTTCGAATTTATTCAATTCTTCTTCAGGACATCTGTGGTGAAGAACAATTTTTATATAATAAAGAAATATTGTTACAAATGTGATGACTTACTAATCGTGAGGTTATAAGAGAAGCGACGAATTCCGTTTGACAACATTACACTAATAAAACATTTTAAAAATCAGGTACATCACTATTAAAATACATAAAAATATATACATTTACACCATAAAACTTATAATTTTGTTATTTTTAGCATGGAGGTTTGTCTGTAAATGATTGAATTTTAATGTGTCTTCAATTTCCTTTTTTTTAACTGTGTGTTTTTTATATATTTATGGTTTTTATTTTAACACAGTAGGAGAGCAAAACATTTAGATGATTTATTTATTTAGATTTAATTATTATATCAAGTAAAATTCTGTAGTCATGAAATGCGGGATTTTAATTTTAAAAATGTATTTGTTAAATTTTATGAACGTTGTTGTGTTTTTATTTTTATTTATTTTAGTGTTATATTAATCTTTATGTTTGTAATCATGTTTTAATTTATTATTACTGTTTATTTATCTTTATATTTATATATTTAATTTTTTTTTATTTATTTATATTTATTTTTGAAACGACAGAATGTAACAATAAATATTACTCAGCCCTTCTATATCCGATTTTCTATTAATACATGTTTCCCTTCTGTCAATGTGTGTCATTTCTAAGAATAATCGTTTCTTAAGGTTCCTTTCCCTTTCTAAAATTTTTGTTTCTTCAAATTTAAAACTATGACCATTTTTAATTGCATGTTCAGTTAGTGCGCATGCAATTAAAAATGGTCATAGTTTTAAATTTGAAGAAACAAAAATTTTAGAAAGGGAAAGGAACCTTAAGAAACGATTATTCTTAGAAATGACACACATTGACAGAAGGGAAACATGTATTAATAGAAAATAGGATATAGAAGGGCTGAGTAATATTTATTGTTACATTCTGTCGTTTCAAAAATAAATATAAATAAATAAAAAAAAAATTAAATATATAAATATAAAGATAAATAAACGGTAATAATAAATTAAAACATGAATACAAACATAAATATTAATATAACACTAAAATAAATAAAAATAAAAACACAACAACGTTCATAAAATTTAACAAATACATTTTTAAAATTAAAATCCCGCATTTCATGACTACAGAATTTTACTTGATATAATAATTAAATCTAAATAAATAAATCATCTAAATGTTTTGCTCTCCTACTGTGTTAAAATAAAAACCATAAGTATATAAAAAACACACAGTTGAAAAAAAGGAAATTGAAGACACATTAAAATTCAATCATTTACAGACAAACCTCCATGCTAAAAATAACAAAATTATAAGTTTTATGGTGTAAATGTATATATTTTTATGTATTTTAATAGTGATGTACCTGATTTTTAAAATGTTTTATTAGTGTAATGTTGTCAAACGGAATTCGTCGCTTCTCTTATAACCTCACGATTAGTAAGTCATCACATTTGTAACAATATTTCTTTATTATATAAAAATTGTTCTTCACCACAGATGTCCTGAAGAAGAATTGAATAAATTCGAAAGCTTGACTGAAATCAAAGAGTTTTCTTTACTTACCTTGGCCAAACGTTGACTGCAACTCCACGATTGACTTCACGTTATATAGAACCAGTCACTATACCATTATTCGTATATATATATATATATATATATATATATATATATATATATATATATATATATATATTGTTATGGTTCAAAATAGTTGGTCTTTGTGTATAGTGTAAATGTATTTAAGACTAATTGGATAAGAATTTTAATAAGATTAATTTATGCCAATTATCAAGGAATCATAAAAAAAGTTGGTTGCTACGTTTCTAAGGGGATGGAGGGGATTATTAATTCGGATGTCAGAGAATTTTGAATTTAAAAAAGTCATAAAAAGATATTTTAAAAAATGAATTGGAATTAATATAAGTAAAATAAAACTAAAGTAATAAATAAATAGAAATAAATGAAATAATGGTATGGAAAAATAAAATAGAAAATCAAATGGAGAGATAGAAAGGGTCAAATAATGGAAAATTTGCATAAATTGGAATTATAGACTAAGATAAGCATAATTTATTAAGATAAGTATTTCTGATATAGTATATTATCAGCTGGTAGTATGTGTATGATAGAAATAATTATTAAGGTTTTTTAGAAAAAGTGGGGAAAATTTAATCTAAATTAAATAGTAATAAGTATCTGACGTAATAAATGTCATGAAATTTGTATTGTATAAATTTGTTATATTAAAAGTTAAAAATATTTATATATTAAACGTTGTTTAAAATGAAATGGACTTTTTAGTAAATGATAAGAGAGGAACCCAACCTGAGGAGTCTAAAAAGACAATTGTGTGAATATAGATAATCATAACAATTATGGCGAACCAACGTGGAGCGTGAATAAAACAGGAGTAGAGTAATCCAGTTCCAAAAAAAACATTATATTGAGATTGAGAGGGTAATATAGACAATTGAAGTGATTAGAAGATTAGAACAGTGAAGAATTGAAATAAAACATAAATAAATTGTAATAGAAATAAGAGGATTAGGTGACAGTTTTAAGCATATTTATATTTATACATAAAGACCATAAAATTTTAAAAAATTTTAAATCTAAATACAAATCGAATAAATATAATAAATTAATATAATAAATCAACATTACAAATTAAATAAATATAAAATAATTAAAATACTTAAATAAAATGGATACAAGACAAAATAGAAGAAATAGAAGGAAAGAAGATGAAACAATAGAAAATATTGGTATAAGAGGAAATGATGGATCTTCGGAAGGAGAAGAAAATACAAATATTCAGGTGGTAAATGTAGATGTGATAGGAGATGCTACTAGTTCAAAACCACATCAAGAAACAGACATGGAGAGAATGTTTAAATTTTTGGAAAATAAATTTGATGAAAATAATAGAAAATTAGATGAAACTAATAGAAAAATGGATGAAAATAGTAGAAAAATGGATGAAAATACCAGGAATTTACAAGAAGAAATGAGGAGTAATAAAAATGAAATGAAAGCTGAAATAGACAAAGTAAATGGTAAAATATTAACTATGCAAGTGGATATTCAGAAATTGAAAGATGAAGTGAAAATAGATATTAACAATATGAAAGTAGATATTATAAATGAAATGAAAAAATTATTGAATAAAATAAAATAGAAGAAATGATTAGAATTCCAAGAATTAAGTTAATAGGTGCTAATGAAAAAAATTAGGAGAAAGTAATAGAACTATAAATATTAATATTAAAATGGGAAATAATATATATAAAATACAAGGTTTGATTATAGGAAATATGGAGTATGATATAATATTAGGTACTGATGAATTAGAAAAAATGAATGTTATTATTAATTATGAAGAAGGTTGGATAAAATTGAAAGAAGAACAAATAAAATTAGATAAAATAACCAATAATGAGGAGATAATACATATAAATGAACTAAGACTAAATGATGAATATGATTATAATAAGAAGAATGATAAAGATAAATATTATAAAAATAATGAAGCAAAATATGAATTTGAAATATATGAAGTTAATGAAAAGAAATATAAAAATGAAGAATATTATTATATTAATAAAATTAAATATAAAACTGAAATTAATTATGATAATGAGAATAAAAGAAAATCTAAGAAGAAAATATACGAAGATGAGAATATAAATTATTTTGAAATAGGTGATAAAATTAAAAGAAGATTAAAAAAGAGTGGGAAAGATATCATATATAATTATAAAAAAAAGAAAAAAAAAGAAAATAGTTAAATAAAATAAAAGTAAAATAAGATTAAAATAAAATTAAAATTACGATTAAAATAAAAATATGGAAGAAAATAAATAAAACAAAAATTTAAAGTAAATTTAAAAAAATAAAATTGGTCTTGGGAGAAAATTTTATTTTTTTTAATTGTGGGGAATTGTTATGGTTCAAAATAGTTGGTCTTTGTGTATAGTGTAAATGTATTTAAGACTAATTAGATAAGAATTTTAATAAGATCAATTTATGCAAATTTTCAAGGAATCATAAAAAAAGTTGGTTGCTACGTTTCTAAGGGGATGGAGGGGATTATTGATTGGGATGTCAGAGAATTTTGAATTTAAAAAAGTCATAAAAAGATATTTTGGAAAATGAATTGGAATTAATATAAGTAAAATAAAACTAAAGTAATAAATAAATAGAAATAAATGAAATAATGGTATGGAAAAATAAAATAGAAAATCAAATGGAGAGATAGAAAGGGTCAAATAATGGAAAATTTGCATAAATTGGAATTATAGACTAAGATAAGCATAATTTATTAAGATAAGTATTTCTGATATAGTATATTATCAGCTGGTAGTATTTGTATGATAGAAATAATTATTAAGGTTTTTTAGAAAAAGTAGGGAAAATTTAATCTAAATTAAATAGTAATAAGTATCTGACGTAATGAATGTCATGAAATTTGTATTGTATGAATTTGTTATATTAAAAGTTAAAAATATTTATATATTAAACGTTGTTAAAAATGAAATGGACTTTTTAGTAAATGATAAGAGAGGAACCCAACCTGAAGAGTCTAAAAAGACAATTGTGTGAATATAGATAATCATAACAATATATATATATATATATATATACATATATATACATATATATACACATATATATATATATATATATATATATATATATATATATATATATATATATATATATATATACAAATACATATACATATATACACAAATATGTGTAACATGATTGCACAAGCATATATACACACATATATGCGTACATTTTTTTTTTTTTTTTTTAATGTTGTAATATTTACAATCTGTCCTTAACTAAGAACAATAGGTAAATTGTTTGACAAAATTGAAAATTTTACCTGTAGAGGGAGATCCAGTGATCACCCTCTTTACATAGATTAAATTAAAACAAATTAAAATAAGTTTAGTTATCACAGATTATTCGAATCTTCTTGCTAGGTCTACTACTTTGAATCTCTTCAGGCGTCGTACATCATTGTGGTCATCAGTGAGGTTGCTGGCTAACTCGTTTGGATGAGATTCTAGTCTCTTGGAATATTTTTTGTAATATTCTGTTATTACTGTTTTTATGGATGGAACACTGAGGTCTTGCTCTATCACATAGTTTGGCACGTACCAAGGGGCATTCAGCATTGTTCTAAGGACTTTGTTCTGGAATTTCTGCAGTATTTCTAGGTTAGTTTGACTGGCTGTCCCCCAAAGTTGGATACCATAGGTCCACACTGGTTTTAATATAGTTTTATATATCAGCAGTTTGTTTTCAAGAGATAGTTGAGATTTACGACCGATGATCCAGTACATTTCTCGGAATTTTATTCCTAGTTGTTTTCTTTTTGTAAAGATATGCTTTTGCCAAGTTAATCTCCTATCAAGATGGATTCCTAGGTACTTGACAGTATCGGTTTGTGGGAGTTGCGTTTCATTTAGTGTTACAGATGGACATGTTTGTCTTTTCATGGTGAAGGTTACATGGATGGATTTACTCTCATTCGCCTTTATCTTCCATTTTTTAAGCCATCTTTGTATATTATTAAGGTCTTTCTGAAGGGTTCTGGATGCTGTATTTGGATCATGGTGAGAGGCTAGTACAGCAGTGTCATCAGCAAAAGTTGCACACGTTGTTCTGTTACTTGTGGGTAGGTCAGCAGTGTAGAGTAGGTACAATAGCGGTCCCAAGACACTTTCTTGTGGTACTCCGGCTTTTATTGGTCTTAGGCTTGTGTATTCGTTATCCTGCTTGACTAGGAAATGTCGGTTGGAAATATAGCTTTTTAGGATTTGATAAAAAGGATGGGGAAGGTTTTTCTTTAGTTTAAAGAGCATACCAGTATGCCATACCTTGTCGAAGGCCTGACCAATGTCCAGGAATGCAGCAGAACAATACCTTTTATTTTCTAGATCACTTCTGATGTGTTTTACCAGTCTATGTACCTGTTCTATCGTTCCGTGTTGTTTTCTGAACCCAAATTGGTGTTGGGGAATTAGTTTCCTTTCTTCTATAACTGGGGATAATTGTTTAAGGAGAAGTTTTTCCAAGATTTTTGATAGAACAGGTAGCAGGCTTATTGGTCTGTATGAAGTCACCTGAGTTTTATTTTTCCCTGGCTTAGGTATGAGAATAATTTGAGCAACTTTCCATTGTTCTGGATAGTAACCTAGCCTAAATATTGCATTAAATACTTGCGTTATCATTTTCAGACCTTTGCATGTCAATTGCTGAAGTATTTTCCCGTTGATCAGGTCATACCCTGGAGCTTTTTTTGGACTGATTTCATGCTGGATTATATTTCTAACTTCTTTAGTGGTGATTTTTTGTATAGGTAAGTCCATCTGGTAGGGCGATTCCAGCAAGTCATTTATTTCTTCCTCTGTGTCACCATCTTCCATGGGATGTGGCTGGAATACATTAGTGAGGTGATCTGCAAATGCTTCGGCTTTTTCCTTATTATTTCTACACCAGTTTCCCTTTTGGTTTCGTATTGGTGGTATTTGTTCTTTCGGGTGTTTGATTTTTCTCGTGGCCTTCTGCCTATCTGCGTTTGCTGATAAACCTGTAAGATATTCTTGTATTTTATTATTTTTGATATTACGCAATTGTAGTTTAATTTCCTTGGTGATTTTATTTAATTTCGTCTTGTTTTCAGGTGTTCTTTTTCTTCGCCACTCCTCCTTTATTTTTCTCTTTCTAGCAATCATTTCCTTTATTACAGTTGGGCAATGCCCTTTAAATTCTGTTTGGTAGCAGTCAGGGGTAGCACACCAAGCAGCTTCTTGTATAGATTTCTGAAGATTTTCTACTGCTGCGTAGATGTCACTTTCTGTTTTCAATGGGATCTTTATGTCAATTAGTTCATCTAGTTTAGTCTTGAAAATGCTCCAGTCTGTTTTGTTACTGTATAGTGATGGTTGTTTAGTACTGTTTGTTATTTGTGCATACCATGTCGCGATTACGCTAGAGTGGTCAGAGGATAGATCGTAACAAGATTCTACTTTTGCCAATTTAACATTAATTCCTTTAACAATATAGAAATCGAGTAGATCAGGTATTTTTGCATTGTCAGTAGGCCAGTAAGTTGGTTCCCTTGTGGTGAGATAATTTACATTGGTCGCATTTATAGCTTTAAGAAGTTCTCTGCCTTTTGTGGTAATAATTCTGGATCCCCAGGTAGTATGCTTAGAATTAAAATCTCCTCCTGCTAAAAATCTATTTCCTAATGTTTTAAAGAAAGTTTCAAACTGTTCCGTTTTGTTATTGTGCTTTGGCGGACAGTATATAGCTGATACTGTTAGTGGGCCTAGTTGATCTTCCACAACAATGCTGGTGGCCTGTAGATAGTCGCATTCATGTTTTTGTATTTCGTAGTGCTTTAGTTTATTACTAACTATTATTGCAGTGTCTCCATCTGCTTTTTCGTTGGGATGTTGCGTATGATAAGTTGTAAATCGTGGAATATTAATGTGGTTTTTGGATGTAAAATGAGTTTCTGTAATCAGCATTATGTCAATTTTTTGTGTGTTAATAAATAGTTTTAATTCTTCTACATGTTGACTTAAGCCATTGGCGTTCCATAATACTATCTTTAGTAACTGAGTCATTTCTGGTTAAGAATCATGGTTAGCAGGTTAAGCATAGTGCTCATTTGTTCCGTCAGTTTTTTTAACATGTCTTTCAGTTCTGACATGTCTGTGTGGTTATTAGTTTGGTTTGGTATAATATGTTGTGTAGTAGTTTGGTTGGAGGCTTGCTGGTTAACTGCTTGCGTTGCTTGTGCGTATTTTATTCCAGGTTGCACATAGTTGTCTGTTGTAGTTTTATCTTGGTTTGTCTTCGGGTTATGTCGTCTCAAGTTAGGGAATTTATGTTTTTGTAACTGTTTGTGAACTTCACACCCTCTATAATTTGCGGGGTGATTTTCACCACAGTTAGCACATTTAACATTACTGTCTCTGGTTTTCCTGGGACATTCTTTAGTGTAATGAGGTTCTGCGCATTTGACACAGCACGGTTGTTTATTGCAGAAGTTTTTTGTGTGGTTGTATTTTTGACATCTACTACATTGCGGAATTATTCTCTTGACATGCGGTGCTTTGAATTCTACTATGGAATGCATTACTTGTTTTATGTTATAGATGTCCTTATTATTATCTTTTGTTTCTAGATCAATGTAGAACATAGGCAGCGATTTTTTTGTTTGGTTATGTAGTATATTCCATATATTTATAACATTATGGTTTTTGGTTTTAAGGTCTTCTTTTATCTCTTCTACATTTGTCGTGGGGTGCATGCCTTTAAGAACCACTCGATAGTGTCTTGTACTTTTAGGTTTATAAGTGTGAAAGTCAGTGTTTTTTGCTTTTAGAGCATTTATTATGGCGGTGTATGCTTTGTCTGATTTTGGTTGAATTTTTATTTGTTCGCTGTTGATAGCTTTAGTGATAAAATCATTTTCTGCTACTTGTTGCAATAGATCGATACAAATATTGGAGGTGGTTTTGGTTTTGCATCTGTATTTTAGAAAGTTTTTTATATTTTCGCCGTGTTCTGTGTCTCTGTGTCATTCCGTGGAATTTGTAATCGAATTTAAACCTATTTCCCGACTACCTATAGATCTGAAATTTTCAGGATAGCTAAGAACTGGATGACAATGCATGTTTCAAGTGTGTTTAGGCATATACATAGATTTCGAAATTTATACCGAATTGATATTAAACATGATCTAAGTTGTGTATAGATAATATTATTTCGAAAGTTATTAAATAAATCGTTCGTAGCGTAGTTGGTTAGGGGGCGGATCAATCCACTTGTGACAGTTCTGTTATGTTATCATAATGGGATCGATTACGCGACAGAGAAGTTTTTTTTTCTTTTTTTTTTTTTTTGTTCTTACATGTGAAAACAGTAATTATTATTTTAACTGGTAATAAAATAAACTGTTTTAGAAAGTTTTTAGATACAACTACCCTTGATTTTGTTAACAAGGAAACAATCTTCTCTATGATCAATCACAGCGTTGTATGACTTAATATTTTTACAATGTCAGGGATGCTGTGCATTGTTGAGATGACACAAAATATGACCTATAAATCAGTAAAAAACTTTCTATTATAAAAAGTTCTTTTTGTAAATTGTGCTTATTTAACTGTGTCCTCCAATTTATCTTTTTCATCTATTGAACTTAGTGCTTCAAATTGATTTTGTGTTGTTATAGGTTTGCTTAACCAGTACTCACCAAGTTTTGATTGTCTTTTGTTACTTCTAGGCATTTCTGGACTGCTTCTTAATCTTTTTCCGCTAACCTCATTCCATTGCTGTTCTTCAATACTGGCTGTTTGTTCATTTGTTTGGTTTATTTGTAGTGAATCATTAGGTTGTTGGGAACCAGTGGGAATTTGTATAGGATTTTGGATCATTGGAGCCATGGTTTTTACATTTTGTTCATAATTTGGTTGTGAATAAAAGCCTGTTAAAAGGTTGTTCATGTTACCTGCTCGATTGATACGCCACTCGAATCTCTAACATCATTGCTGACGATAACTCGCTGCTAACAGCTTTCAATGAGCGAATGTTCTTTTACTTATTAATGTTAAAAATTAAAATGTTATTAATAAAACAAAAAACACTCGTAAAATCCGCAATAACTAATTGCTTTGTTTAAAAAATTAAAATACATTCACGAAGTTTTGGACACAATAAAATAATAATTGTTTTATTTTGTTGTCGTTTTAAAAAACTCGTTAGCGAAACCGGGTTTGTTTTATCACAGCTTTTTCGTACGTAGACAACCGTTCGCCTTGGCTGCTCATTGACGACTTTATATGCGTACATACATACATGTATATATATGTGCATGCATATACATATACACGCACAATTACACATATCAATACATAGTATAAAACAAAGTCGCTTTTTCTGTCCCTATTTCCCTTTGTATGATTAAATATTTAAAACTACGCAACGGTTTTGGATGTGGTTTGTTTTAATAGATAGAGTGATTCAAGAGGAAGGTTTATATGTATAATAACATCCATTAAATAGTGGAGAAATACTGTTATTTTTGAGGTTTCTAATGTGATGTCGTTAATTATCAATTTTTTTCCGCTTACATTGCAAACGCAGGCTGAACCCTACGAGATTTATTAAAATAATGTACTAATTATTTGTACACATTGAAAAGGTCTACAGAAAACTACGCGATGGTATATGTCTATCTCTTATGGATATCCCACAATAAAAAATTTTTGTCATTTACTTTTTACGACAAATACTGGCTAATTTTTGAAGCGATTTTAACCAATACAGCATTAATCCTTATCCAATTAAATAGCATAAATACACTGCTGATTTAATATAGATCTATATGGTCCTTTACAGCACAAAATTTAAATGAATATTTTCGACTATTGTAGCATTCCCAAAAAACCACCTTAAATATTATTATCTTCTCGTCTACACTTTTGTCGGTATGCAACCAACTTTACCTATTCCGAAGACAGTTACATATAAATAATATTATATTCTCGTTTACACTTTTGTCGGTATGCAACCAACTTTACATTTTTACTAAGACCGATACATATCGAAAATACTCGAAGAGAACCGAGAGAAGCCGACCGGTGTAAGAGAACAAGCTTTGAGAAGACTTACGATTTTACGTAGCAAGCGAAAGGAAGTAAATTCCCTCGTTTGCGAAAATTAATGGCTGCCGGTTAATTCACAGCATTAAGATTACCGTTTGTTCTTGGTTTATTCCGTATCGGAAGTGTTTGAAAAAATACTGCATTTCAATTTATTTTGGATATAGATGTGCTTAAATTGGAAGTACAATCTGTTTGATTTATAGTATCAATAAAATTCATGGTGCTACGTGCTGTCTGTTGGAAGACTCCATTTTGAAATTTTTATAAAATTATATGGTACCGAGGTAAATGGATACCTAGTGATCTAAAAACCTTATGGATGGTTTTATAGATGATTTCCTATGTGCTGGTGTTCAATTCTACATGGTTTTTGGGTAATTATGGTATGTTTAAAGAAGCTTTATTATCGTAGAAGCGTGACTTTCCGGTCACGAAGTATGAATTTTGGTTCCGGATTACAAGGTAAACTTTCGACTATTCTTTCTGTTATTTCTCTATGTTCGATACTTAGTTGAACTGCGAATATTCTAAGAAACAGTCACAATTTTAGTGCTTATTCGGAAGAATATGCTTTTGGAAACTTTTTATAGTGATTCTATTTAAACTTAAATTGTTATAAGCTTTTAGCGGTATTAAATCAGTTAATAACATTAGTTACTATTCAAATCTATGGAACTATGATTGAATGATAAATATGTAGTGTTTTTAAATTTTGTTTTTTAACTTTCTTCAAAGTGTTGGTGTTCAATCGTAATCTTACATGATTATTACCTCTATGGTACTTGTATTGCTAAATTTCATATTTGTATTCATGTATATGGTAATTTTTAGATATTTAGAACACTCAGAGTGTGCACTCTTTAGAGAACTGAATTTTGTTTTAAAGAAAGGAAATATACCTTCAGTATATATTTTGTTTTAATTGAGTTCTCTACATACTTTCGTTTATTGAAAATAGGTTATGCAATTTAGATAAAATCTGTAATATTATATGTACAGGAATATTAGTTTTTTAATAACCGTATTGTCAAATACCGGTTAATATCTTTCACTGTATAAACAGAAGTGTTAGTTTTTTGGTGATAACCGTTCTCACTAATACTGGGGATTTTTGTTTTATTTTTTTAATACATTGTTTTATTGTTTTTATTGATATCGTTGAGTATTTATTTCTTATACCTTCCCAGTAACTGTTCTGATTCAAACCTCTTGTTTAATAAAGATTTAGATTTTAATAAGACAAAAGGATTCAAGGAATTGTAGAATCAATAAGGTAAGTTTAAAATAATTATTGACTTAAGGATATAACTCAATTAAAGTGTGTTCCCTAACCATTTCAGATTTAATAAACTATTTCTCAATAGGTTTCTTATTTTCTTTCCTATTTCACTATAAAAAAAAATAAGTGGCGCCCTTTACCGATTTGTAAATATTTTCTATGTTTCCTTCTTCCTAGATACTCGCCCAATTGCTCCTTCGACCCACGACTCGCTCTCCTCCTACCCCCTGAGTGCCGTCCGCATTTGGCTAACCCTTTGTGAGCCTTTAACATCAAAAAAAGGGGTTACACATAAATAGCGCCCAGCGTGTGGGGCCTGAGTATCTTTTCTTTAGAAACTTTTCTTTCATTAAATCTTAATAAACTTTTAGTTTTAATTATTCACCCCAATTTGTCTATCGTCACTTCTAAACACACTTTAAAACTTTTTTTGTTAGTAAATTAAAAAACTTGAATCCTTTTCAACATGTCTAATTTTGAAGTAAACTTTCTAACTACTGAAGAAGTTAACCATGAATTGAAGATAAGAGGAACAATTACTGGGAGGAAAATTGATGAGACATGTAAGATTTTAAAAAAAAATTGTTAGCTAAAGATTCAAATAGTAACTTAACTCTAGATGATTCTTGTCATGAGTAGTTCTCATTTGATATGAACTTACCATACCCTTGTATACTTTCCGTTTCTTTTTCTGCTGTTTTTAGTTTTTAACCCCGTTTGGGCGGCGGGAATAGAATAACCCCCAAAGTGTTAAACTGCTTGTCGTACGAGGCGACTAAATGAAACCTTTCCCCTCTCTGTTTAAGTATCTCATGTACTTTCTGGGAATTTTTTTTTTGTTTGCTTTGTTATCGTCCATAAGGTGGAAACTCACCTAAATCATTTCATCGTTATCACATCCCTGATCTTATTCTTTGCTTTCAGTTTGGTGATACGATTTCTTTTGAGAACTTTACCTTAAGTGAATGTATTACTTAAAGTACGTACCTTACCGTCTTTGTATAATTGGAAATTATTTCCTGTTAATTTTGTCCTTATCTTACCGTTTAGTGAAAATAGTCACTTAATTCTACCGTACCGTTTAATGAAGAAGACATTCATTACCCTACCGATAACGTTCAGAAGAATTATTCTCTCGTTATATTTACCGTTATCTTGAAGTGTTTAATCACTGCTTGTTTTTCGACGACATTATTAGATGTTGTATTTCCGTATGGTGTATTTTTACACATTTTGGTTTAGTATGATCAGTACTAGATAGTTTTAGCACTATTTCCTTAAGTGGAATTTAGTATATCGTTATGTGAGGATTTGTTTAGAGCCGTTGTGTTTAACCTCGCTTTATTTGACCTAAGAGTGTTTAATAGCTAGTCTACGATTTTGATTTGTCTGGCGAATATTGATGAATTCAATCACCACCTGTAAGTTTTAATGAACACGTTCTCAGCTAGATGTTATTTCTTTTCTTCTCCCAGTTTATGATTACTTTGACCTTATCAGTTGTCACGAGAGATAAGCCTAGGGAAGCCGTAGGGAATTCTGCCCGGTAGTGGTCTGTTGAGCTTTTAAGGAAGACAAGTAACCATTAATCCTATCTCTATCTCCTTTTGATTCTTTATTAATTATAGTTGTCTTGTTAGAGTATACCTACTATGACTTTGGAGTTCCATACTATTGGTTACTTCATACTGATGTTGACTTACCGATTTTGTCTCTAAATTATTTTTAGACGTATGATACGCGCAGCTATCAAAACCACAGACAACCATAAAATATTTTTTTCTTTTCTTATATTTCCTATTTCTAGTTGAAAACCATAATAGTGTACGTCATTTCCAATTCTTACTACCTTTGAGTTCTATCTAAAATCGTGCTAGTAGCTACTATTAATTTAGACTTTACGTATCTCGTATTTACCGTGACTGTTGGATTTAATGGAGTCAATAGACTTATTAAATTTCCTAATTATATCTATCGTACCGTGTTTCTTTTTTGCTTTTCAAAATTACTATTAACAGTTTGGTTTAACTTCACCTTTCTTTCTTCATGGGTGTTTCCTAAAATGGAATGACGCGTTGTGCCGCCTATGGGAAATTTTACTTTATAGGAACATAGCCTTCTTTTTCTCTCTTCTTAAGTGTGATATGGTCCTGATATTTTATATCAAGGGACAGTATAAACGCCTTTTGGGCGAGTATTTTTTTTTTGCTTTGCAATATGATGGTTATTTAAACCAACGTTTAGGGCTACCCATATAGGTCGAGCTGTACACCGGTGTGTGTTTCCGTACAGAAACTTCGGCGTAGGTCGTTCCTGATCACTCTGTGATCTTTCGGTTGGCCGGTACCGCTTATAGAAATCTGGTCACGAGAATCTCTAGTTTGAACAACTAGGATTCATTTATACCTATCGTTTGTTCCTTCAGAACAACGTTTAGTTTAACTTGTATGACATATGTTTATTGTTAGTTTTGTCTGTGTGGACAAATGACTACCAAGGTAGTTATTATTACTGTAGGGTGCAATCCTATTGAACTCCGCATGTTTTTTTATTTAGTTTCTGTTGAGTCACCTTTTGACATTTTCCTCTAGCTGGTCAAGTTTACCCTTGTAATAAGTAAGATCATTCGAATAATGCTACTGTGGTTCCCACCCTAGTAGTTTCTTCTCGAAAACTGTTGTCTTCAATGGGCCCCAGTTTCCTCTCTTCGTAGGGGGCTGTGTAGCATTCCCAAAAAACCACCTTAAATATTATTATCTTCTCGTCTACACTTTTGTCGGTATGCAACCAACTTTACCTATTTCGAAGACAGTTACATATAAATAATATTATATTCTCGTTTACACTTTTGTCGGTATGCAACCAACTTTACATTTTTACTAAGACCGATACATATCGAAAATACTCGAAGAGAACCGAGAGAAGCCGACCGGTGGAAGAGAACAAGCTTTGAGAAGACTTACGATTTTACGTAGCAAGCGAAAGGAAGTTAATTCCCTCGTTTGCGAAAATTAATGGCTGCCGGTTAATTCACAGCATTAAGATTACCGTTTGTTCTTGGTTTATTTCGTATCGGAAGTGTTTGAAAAAATACTGCATTTCAATTTATTTTGGATATAGATGTGCTTAAATTGGAAGTACAATCTGTTTGATTTATAGTATCAATAAAATTCATGGTGCTACGTGCTGTCTGTTGGAAGACTCCATTTTGAAATTTTTATAAAATTATATGGTACCGAGGTAAATGGATACCTAGTGATCTAAAAACCTTATGGATGGTTTTATAGATGATTTCCTATGTGCTGGTGTTTAATTCTACATGGTTTTTGGGTAATTATGGTATGTTTAAAGAAGCTTTATTATCGTAGAAGCGTGACTTTCCGGTCACGAAGTATGAATTTTGGTTCCCGATTACAAGGTAAACTTTCGACTATTCTTTCTGTTATTTCTCTATGTTCGATACTTAGTTGAACTGCGAATATTCTAAGAAACAGTCACAATTTTAGTGCTTATTCGGAAGAATATGCTTTTGGAAACTTTTTATAGTGATTCTATTTAAACTTAAATTGTTATAAGCTTTTAGCGGTATTAAATCAGTTAATAACATTAGTTACTATTCAAATCTATGGAACTATGATTGAATGATAAATATGTAGTGTTTTTAAATTTTGTTTTTTAACTTTCTTCAAAGTGTTGGTGTTCAATCGTAATCTTACATGATTATTACCTCTATGGTACTTGTATTGCTAAATTTCATATTTGTATTCATGTATATGGTAATTTTTAGATATTTAGAACACTCAGAGTGTGCACTCTTTAGAGAACTGAATTTTGTTTTAAAGAAAGGAAATATACCTTCAGTATATATTTTGTTTTAATTGAGTTCTCTACATACTTTCGTTTATTGAAAATAGGTTATGCAATTTAGATAAAATCTGTAATATTATATGTACAGGAATATTAGTTTTTTAATAACCGTATTGTATACCGGTTAATATCTTTCACTGTATAAACAGAAGTGTTAGTTTTTTGGTGATAACCGTTCTCACTAATACTGGGGATTTTTGTTTTATTTTTTTAATACATTGTTTTATTGTTTTTATTGATATCGTTGAGTATTTATTTCTTATACCTTCCCAGTAACTGTTCTGATTCAAACCTCTTGTTTAATAAAGATTTAGATTTTAATAAGACAAAAGGATTCAAGGAATTGTAGAATCAATAAGGTAAGTTTAAAATAATTATTGACTTAAGGATATAACTCAATTAAAGTGTGTTCCCTAACCATTTCAGATTTAATAAACTATTTCTCAATAGGTTTCTTATTTTCTTTCCTATTTCACTATAAAAAAAATAAGTGGCGCCCTTTACCGATTTGTAAATATTTTCTATGTTTCCTTCTTCCTAGATACTCGCCCAATTGCTCCTTCGACCCACGACTCGCTCTCCTCCTACCCCCTGAGTGCCGTCCGCATTTGGCTAACCCTTTGTGAGCCTTTAACATCAAAAAAAGGGGTTACACTATATTACAGATTTAAAACTGCGGGACGTAGCGCTTGCGATGGTACTGGCCGGCCGGGGCGGCGGTAACGTACCTATAAATAGCGCATCGAAGGCCGCGATTTTCCTTATAGCACTTTGGATTTTGCAGCGATTGGACGCGTTTATTACGAAATTAATCATTATGACGCTACCCTAAGGTGGCGCAGTTGAGATGTTATAAATTTACACCTGTAATTCTTACATAACTAAGTACTATGACGCCACCGTAAGGTGGCGCAGTTAATATATAATATACCTAACCGATAAATTACAAAGTACTATAAATAATAGTAAAGACTGGTAACTAACGAGAAAATATGATAAAAAATACAAAAAATTATTCGTAAAAATAAAAAATAAATGGAAAAAACATTAGTGTTAGGCGGTGCGAAGTTCGCCGGGTCCGCTAGTATACAAATATATTATTAAATGGCGTGACCTTTATCTAAAAATAGGAGATAGGAAAACATTTCATTAAGGTGGCCTATATCTGATCTACGATTCATTGAATGTGGTTGCCTATTAATAAAAACCATCTCCATGAAAAGCCTTCTAGAATTGTTATTTTCTTTACATAATATATTCACATTATTGTAATCAATGCGATGGTCTTTTAATAAGACATGTTCACCTAAGGCAGTAAAAAAATTTGTGGCATAAAAACGTCACTATTTATTCGTGTACCAAATATTTAATTTTAAGACATTGATATTCTCTTTAATAAATAAATTAATTCAAAAAAAATAAATAGATATAAATACACCTATTGGTTAATATTCTGGTAGGAAAATAGTAATGTCTAAATTTTAAAGCATATCTATGGAACGAGTTTTTTTGTGTGTAGTTTTTTTAAAATATTTTTTTATTAGGTATATTTAATATTGTATTTCGCTTATTGTTTAAATTTTTGTTATAGTATGTTATATTTAAATTTCTTGTTGTATGTTTTATTACTTTTAAACTGACTAAATTTTTACACACATTAAATTTTATAACTATTTGTCATCAATCTAAATTTTAAAATTTAAGCACATATTTGATTACTTTTAAAAATAACACAGTATGGTTAAAAATTATTCATTTAAAATTATAAAAAGACGCAAAATGTGCCATAAATTTACCTTGATTTACAATTAAATATAAGTCTAATTTAAGTTCTTTTTAACATTTTCTATTCTCCAGAATATGATATTAACTTACGGATATTATTTACGCAGACAAATGTCAACGATTTCATGACCTTTACTATAAAACAGAATATATAGAAAATAAAAACTAATAATCAGAATAAACAAATTTTAATATAAATATAATCTACGGAAGAACTACTAAAAAATATTTTAAAAAATTGGATCTTCTGCTGTAAAGAAACATAAAATAATATATTATAAAAAAACTTGTCAATAGGCCTGATTATACTATGCTGGGATAATAAATTTTAATATCTTAACACTCATCAATAATCAAAATTGCAGTCTTATATTTGGCAGTTGAGATCAGAACTAATTATACAATAGTATATTGTAATACAAGTGTTACAATGACAGAGGTTTCGTAGTACGAGTTCAGTTTGTGAAACGAACCGCAAAGCGGTGAGTTTCGCAAAGAACGAGTACTACAAACCGTCATTGTAACTCGAGTGTTACATACTATTTTTTATAATGAACTTTTAAAAGTATAAAAAAATATATAAAATGAGAGTTTTTCGAAATATTTATTTATGTTGGCAATCTTGACACTTGTCAGTTTTAATGATTTTAAATTAGAATGTTTGTCAAATTTGTATAAAATATTCCGAATTTAGCAAATAACGCTGATTATGTAGTTAATAATTTAGTACAACATACTTTTTGATTTACTACCTGAACTCTTTCGTTGACAATCAGTGCAGTGCAACCAATTGTGTACAACAAAAAGTTACCAAAAACAGTGTTACAATGAATCTATTTCGATACTGTTTTTAGTGTCGAAATAGAAACTTTGTGAACGTGAATTATAAAAATCTAATTATCGCATTAATTATCCCCACTTTTTAAAATTACAACATGTGTCATTGTTATCTCTCAAACGGACGCATCTAAATATATAAAACTCAAAGGTGACTGAGTGATCTATCAACGCACAGCCCAAACCACTAAGCGGATCGGACTGATATTTGACATGCAGGTAGATGTATGAAACTTTGTCAATTTTAAACCGATCGGGCTGAGATTTTGCATGTATATAGCTACTATGACGTATGCATCCTCTAAGAAGGGAATTTGATAAATTCCACCCCTAAGGGAATAGAATAGGGGATAAAAGTTTGTATAAGTCTTCTTAGATTTTTGACTGATTGAACTGAAATTAAAGATTGGAGCTACTACGCTGAAGACGTCCTCTTAAATAGAATTTTAATAAATTTAACCCCATGGGAATAAAATAAGGGATGATGGAGGATGTAAATGTATTAGTTTAAACCTATCAGTACCTAACGAAACGAATAAATTAAGACGAATAAAATAATTTTTAGTTCTGACTATAGATGGCGTTAAAAGTATTTTAAAACTCGCTATCGTTGTGTTTTCACTGAGTTACATATAGGCGATGATGAGTGGCCGCCGTATCTTATAGTACATACTATACCTAAATATTTCTAACGGATTATATTTGACGATTTTGGCTGTTCTTTTCTTGGCATATTTTGGATTGCATTTGCTTTGTTTCGGTTTAACGCCATCAATACAGCAGGAGAAATCTCCAAAATTTTTTAAAAGGAAGGCTTTTCGGTATATTATACAAATTGAGCCATATTCAGTAGCCGAATATCTAGCCCCTTGACTCTTCAAGCGATTTAGTATTTCTGTGTTTTAAAAGATAGGAAAAAGTTTGTCAATATTGTTAAAGTATCATGTTATTTTATTTTTAATAATTAGGATTTTATTGTATTTGTATTTGATTTATTGTATTTGATCTATTTTATTGTATTTTTATTTGACGTTATTTGCTCAATTATACTAAAAGTTTATGCAAATAAAAATATACTAAACTAAACTAAATTAGAAGTTTTGGTTATAAACTCTGCTTTGTATTTGCTATTTGTTTTGTTTTCGTTTCATTTAAGTACAGGTTAGATACCGAATGACATACTGTTCGAATTTAAACGATTACAGTTTCCCCTAAAAGTCTGCTTTGCTATGACAATAAACAAGTCTCGAGGACAAACTCTACCAATATGTCGATGACCTACCTGAAAACAAAATAGAGTACACTTTGGAAATTTTTAACGCCTACAATACTCACCTCAAGTTCACCTGTGAGACTGAAACCAACAGAATGGTACCCTTTTTGGATACTGCAGTTATCAGGCACGATGACAATTCTATCAGGCTCGATTGGTACAGAAAGAAGACATATTCAGGAAGGTACGTCCCTTTCCACTCCTACCATCCGTTCGAACAAAAGGTAAACAACATTATCGGTCTAAAAAATCGCATTCAGAAGATTTGCCATCCGTCATATGTAAACAAGAACATTGATTTATTATTTGACATATTACGGAAGAATCACTATCCCAAGAATCTCCTGAACAAGGTGTTGCACCAAGATTGTTCCACTCGCACAATCCCACCAAAAAACTCTATGAAAACAGAACCTGTTGAATTTCACTATGCCAGGCTTCCATTCATAAGAGGGTTATCGTCTCAAATCTCCAACCGCCTGAGAAAACACAATATTATCATCGCAAATGCCACCTATAGAAAATTGGGTACCTTTTTCTCCCAGTTGAAAGAAAAAACGCCGAAGATGAATAAATCGAACGTGGTTTACTCCATACAGTGTAGTGGATGCCCCAAACAATACATAGGGCAGACAGGCCAAAAGCTCGCAAAAAGAATCGCCTTACACAAAAGCGATACGGTTAAGAAACCCACTATAACTGCGTTAAGTCAACACGTACATTCTACCTCACACCAAATGGATTATGGGAATGTAAGAATCCTCGAAACAGTCACAAATCAATTTAAAAGAAACTTCGTGGAAATGTGTTACATAAATGGGTGCAAAAATGCGATGAATTCTAAAAAAGATGTGAAAGGTTTAAGTTCGATTTACACCTACCTGGTACATCAGGATCTAACGAAGAAGATCAGACATGGGGACATTACCTAAATTAGTGCAGTATTGGTGTTTCGTGAGTGAAAAAACAATGTTTTTCATGGTTGTTGTGTGGTGTTTTGTTTGTGTTTATGTCCAGGGCCTAACCTTAAAACAATAAATGGCTGATACCTGTCGAAGGTCTATCCAAATGTGGCCTCTAACAACAGGAGTATCCTAGCAACTCTTACCCAGAGTTCGCTCTGTGTATTCCTAATATGTTTTGTCTTTGTCTTAATAATACAAAAATAAAAAGGATAAATGTTTCTGCGTTCTTCGATGTTCCTCGTGGTTTACTGTTATGTTTCGAATTTTACAATAGTAAAAACTCTTAAATTGTTTAAAATTAATATCGGGAAATTAAACACTGTTATATCCGAAAATCTTTATTGTATTACTGTTTTTGCATAGTACAAATTATGTTATATTTGAACACCTAAAAAATAGGAAAATTAGAACACTTTCCTCTGTAAGTTTTAACATCATACTATATTTTTTATACTTACAAATCTTGTAATTCCCATTTTAGGCGCTGATGAAGGCAAAAAAAGTCGCCGAAAATTTCGCATATTTGGAATAAAGTTTCTCTCACGTCTGGCTCTTTTCATCCATTGCCTAACCTATTCCTGTGGCGCTTCCCGAAAGTTAACTAAAAAGAA
Organism: Altica lythri; assembly: GCA_964028335.1. Classification (NCBI taxonomy): domain Eukaryota; kingdom Metazoa; phylum Arthropoda; class Insecta; order Coleoptera; family Chrysomelidae; genus Altica; species Altica lythri. The sequence goes on along the minus strand of OZ034802.1, from coordinate 24,854,632 downwards.
CTTTTATATATATATATATATATATATATATAATATATATTGATATGGATTTTTCTTCATGGTGCACGTTCTTTCAATGAAATGTTGGAACGTGGTAATGATTTCTAAATTGGTTGTCCAGGTTAAGTATTTTTTGGTATCTTGATTGTTTTTGTTTAGTTTATAAGTTGTTTTTGAAATATGGATAATTATTGATTGAATTGTCAAAGATTGTAATTTGGTAAAAGTCATTAGAAAAATAAAATTGATAAAATACATAGAATTTGATTTAACTAGTAAGAAATATTGAAATTTAAATTAAAATAAAAAGAGTTGAAGAAAATTATATAATCAGAAGAATTTATAAATAAATAAATAAATAAAAAGTAATTGGAATTGGATAAGAGGATACAGAGAGGTCAGAGTTGGAAAATTGTAAAAGAAGAAGGTATAGAGAAAGAGTTGAGCAGTAGAAAGGTATTAAATAGATGGAAAGGCAGCAGCAAGAAGGAGTTGGAAAGTAGTTGGAAGAGGAAGATATAGAGAAAGAGTGAAAAAACGGATGAAGAAAGATTTAGAAAGACGCGATAGATTTTTTTTTTATTTATAATTTTTATATTTTAGGACAATCAACTTGGAAATCTTGAATTCACGACCGAGAATTGTATTAAAAAAGGGTGTTCCGGAAGGAGGATCCATTTCAATTGGCGCCCAGAACGTGTGGCTGCTTCGGCACTGAGGGTAGGAGATTTTTCTTTACTATTAGGTGTCAAGCTTGCTTTATTAAAAATAAAGTGTGTGATTTTGGAGTAAAAGATTAAATAAATTATAGGTATATTATATGAAATTAAGAGGGGGTAAGGAAATTACAGATAGAATGTCAGAACAAGGGGATAATATGGATAATCAGGAGAGACAGGGTAGTCAGAGTATTCAGGATAGTCAGGATAGTCAGGGAAGTCAGGGTAATCAGGATAGTAAGATAGGGGATGGAAGGGATTCATCATGGGAACAAATGATGGAAATGTTAAAAAATATAAACAAAAATATTGAATTAAATAACAAAAACAATGAAGCAATGAACAAGAATATGGATTCTATGAAAAAAGAAATAAAACAAGACATGAACAATAATATGGATTCTACGAGAAAAGAAATGAAAGATATGAACAAGGATATTTAAGCAATAAATTTAAATATGGATGCTATAAAAAAAAAATAAAAGAAGACATGAACAAGAATATGGATTCTATAAAAAAAGAAATAAAAGAAGAATTAAAAAATGAGATGAAGAAGCAAATGGAAACAAACAAACAAAAATTGGAAGAAACAAAGAAAGAAATAAGAACTGAGATAATAGCGAGAATAACGGAAATAGAGGAGTTACAAGAAGTAAAAATTAAAACAATTATTAACAAGGAATGCAAAGATGAAATAAAAGAAACTGCTAATACAAATAAAAAATTAAATGACTTAGAGATAATTATAAAACAAGACAATGTGGAAAAGAAAAATGTAATAGAAGAAATGCAAAATACAACAAAGAAGATATATGAGATGGAAGAAAAAGTAGAAGAAATAAAGATAGTACAAGAAAAAGAACATGAAATGTTATTAGAAGAAATGGAAAAAAGAAATATAAATAAAAATTAAAATAATATGGGTATAAGTAAAATTGAACATAAATTTAATGGGAATATTAATAAAACTCATCCAAAAATTTTTATAAGAATGGTAAAAAATAAATTAAAATGGTGTAGAGACCATGAAGAAATAAGAGAAAACCTGCGTGAGATGTTAGATGGGCAGACACTGATATGGTTTGACATTAAGGAAGAAGAAATATTTGTGTTTGAAAAATTTAAGAAGATGTTTTTGAGTTATTTCTGGGGGAATTTAGTTCAATCTAAATTTAGGAAAAAGTTATATACAGGGAAATATCAAGAAAGGGGAAAACAATTTAAATTTATAAAAAGTTTGTATCGAGGGAAATATCAAGAAAGGAGAAAGCAATTTAAATTTATAAAAAGTTTGTATCGAGGGAAATATCAAGAAAGGGGAAAGCAATTTAAATTCATAAAAAGTTTGTATCAAGGGAACTATCAGGAAAGGGGAAAGAAATTTAAATTTATTAAAAGTTTGTATCGTGGGAAATATCAGGAAAGGGGAAAGGTATTTAAATTTAGAAAGGAGTTATATATAGGGAAATATCAGGAAAGGGGTAAAATCACAAAATTTATAAAAAAAAAGTATATGTAGGAAAATATTAGGAAAGGGGAGTCTATAAAAATTAAATGTATAGGAAAATTTCAAAAGAGGGGGAACAAATTTAAAACTATAAAAAAAACATTATAATAAAAACATTATAATTTAATAAATGTTAAGAAGGGGGAATGAATTTTATAAAAAAATAGTAAAATAGCAATGAAAAATTGCAACCATTTTTGGTGATAAAAGATCCATGCCTAGTTAAGCATGTTCTTATCAGAGATTTTAATAACTTTACGGATCGAAGCTCTGCTACACCAAGTCATTGTGAGATACAATCTAATATGATGTTTTTTCAAAAAAGCCCAACATGGAAAACTGATAGAGGAAAAGTTTCAGTTATATTTACATCGAAAAAATTAAAATCTATGTATCACTTAATGGCAACATGTGGGGATGAATTACAAATGTATTTAAAAAATCATAAGGGTCCATTAGATGCGAAACTTTTGTGTCAAAGCTTTGCAATAGAAGCAATTGCTAGATGTGCATTTGGTATACATTAACTGGTTTTAGTTAGGAATGGTTTAAACAATTTTTATTTTTAGGTATTAATGCCAAATCATTCCATCCACAAGAATCACTTTTTACTGATCACGGAAAAAAAATGGTGGAATTAAACTTTCGAAATGGGATTAGTCAAATGTCATTCTTATTAAAACCAAATTGGGTAGACATGTTTAAAATTAATCTTGTCCCTAAAGATTCTATGGACTATTTTATTAAATCCTTTTGGCATTCATTAAACTTTCGAACAAAGGAAGACAGACGTGAGGATCTTATCGATACGAGATTTGCAAGAGGCAGAGGAATTCAAAAGTGACGGATCTGGTGAGAATGATGAGATTTTTTTAAATCTTTATTATGACGATGGAATATATTTTATGCTCAAGAATAATCTTATTATTATTATATATGTATAATTTTTATTCATTTTTATGTTTAATATATTTTTATAGATGACGGAAGAATCGGCGGTTTAGCTTTAGTATTTTTCTTAGGCGGGTATGAAACAACAAGCTCAACTCTTTCATTTGCACTATATGAGCTTTTAATGAATCCAGAAATCCAAGAAAAGGCTAGAAAAGAAATAAATAATGTGTTAGCAAAGCATGGTGAATTTTTATATGACGCTTTTATGGAAATGCCTTATTTAGATATGTGTATAAATGGTAAGTAGTTTTTTGAAGTAAAACTTCTTTAGCGATACTAGGAGTAAAAAAATTATTCTAACGGACGTGACGACATTCTAATAACAGAAACCGGAAACAAAACCTAATACTGACACGATTTTGCATGGGCGCCGGTAGCAGGGTGCAAGAGGGTGCGCTTGCACCCCCCTGCTATGAAAGAAAATACCTGAATTTACCAGAAAATTATATATTTTTTTAATTTTTTTATTAAATTATTGTTTGAATAAAAACTAAAGGCGTCGCGGTTGCTGTCCAAATCATTCTACATTCTATATATATATTAGATCATAATAGTGTGTAGATGCAGATGCACCCCCTGAAAATAATCCTGGCGGCGCTCATGCGATTTTGCCTCCTATATTAAATAAAATTAAATCTGTAATTGTATGAATTGACAGCTGATCATCTTGTCAATCGAAATACATTGCTTTATATAAATAGTTTTTTGTGTATAAAGTGTTTGTATTAAATATGAATAAACAATGTGGATTTATTAATGAAGAAAGTGATGAAAAAATATTGATTGAAAATGAGTGAATAGGTAGGTACTCTATATGCATAAATTTTATTTTTGGTGTGTAATTACACTATTTATACCTAATTATTTATACCTATTATTTATACCTATCTATTTTCGTTTTATAGACTTAAAGAGCTAAAAAGAAAAAGAAATTGTGAACGTCAAAGGGGAAATTATAAAATCCAGAAAGATTTGAAGAAAAATGACAAAAATGAAAAAATGACGAGACAGCCACATTCATTATGATTTGATTAAGTAAGTTTATATACATACATACATATTATGATAGTAAATAATTGTTTATACGGAATCTTTACGTTGAGTAAAGAAGCATGTTGCACGTTTTTGTTCATAAAATAATAATATTCAAAATATTTTAACACTTTCTTATACTTATTTTAGGTTTGGTTAGGTAGCCATAAAGGCCATAAAACCACTAGTCAAGATGGCTGATCTTTTACCACCAATAACAGATCCTTCGTAGACGTGAAGGAAACAAACTTAACTCAGGATTTTAAATTTTATGGAATATGCTATAAAATGCTACAAAATGAAATGATTATCTAACTATCGAAGGCTCTTGTGTTGTGATGTATTACAATAAGGTAGATACAGGTACAAAATCACACATTCTAAACTAAACGTAATGTGTGTATATTTTTAATATTGTTTACCTATTATTGAAGCAAAACTTCTTTAGGCACGACTAGGGGTAGATTCTAACGGAAGATTCTGATGAAAGTAACTGTATAATTTCAGCTATGGGAGGAGTTTAAATTTCCGAAATTTATTTATGAAATTTTCAAACGGTTTCAAATACATTAATGGTATTTATAGACTAAAATCTATGTTTCACATTTTAGTTATCATAAACCTATTATTTCATATATAAAAAAATAATAATAACTTTCAAATTCCTATTTCTAATGAATAATATAAATATAACATCTCATTTTTTTTGTAAAGTATATAGGCAATAAATATGATTGAATTGTAATTAAATATTTATTTTCCGATACGTACGTCAACAAGTTTTACTTCAATCGCGCGTAAAGGTTACACGCACACTCTTTTTTTATTTTTCTACAGTGGCAATACGTAAATTTATTTGAGAAGAAATACTTGTTAATGCGTAAAAATAAAAGCATCTTGAGAACCAATTTAAAAGAGTCTGAGCTCTAAGTACTTAATTATAGTCACTGTCATATTATTTTAGACGGTTAAAATAAAGACTAATTTTCTAGATAAAATGCAAATAATATCTAATAAATTTCTCTAATTTTTAGAAACTTTAAGAATGTATCCAGTGTTCCCATTCTTAGAACGACGATGTAACAAACAATATCAACTTCCAGAAACTGATTTCTTTATTGAGAAAGGAACATCTATTTTAATCTATATATATAAATGCGAAAGTTCACTCATCACCGTATCTCAGAAACTATAAGACATACAAACTTGAAATTTGGCAGGTAGGTTCCTTATAGGGTCTAGACGTCCGCTAAGAAAGGATTTTACGAAACTCCACCCATAAGGGGGTAAAACGGGAGTTGGAAGTTTGTATGAAAGTCCTATGTTTTTAAAATAAGGGACTTGAAAATTAAAATGTTTTCTTTAGAGGCTGTGGAGGTGTACAAGTTTCGTTCCAAATTAGTTAGTAATATTTGTTTTTTTCTTCGTTGATTAAAATTATGTTTATTTCAAAGTTTCATGCCAATTATTATAGGTGCTAGCTTAGATTTGTTTTTTTTTTCATTGATTATACTGACGTTTATATCAAAGTGTCATATCGATTACTTACTTAAAGAAATTTGAATTTTTCGTTAAGTAAACTTACGTTTGTTTGAAAAATGGATGGAGAAATTGTAACAGTCACAGTTGAAGGATTAGCAATCCGATGTAGAGTGAATGAGATACCTGGCGATGGAGCGAGTTTATTTTTATCTCTTTCTTATTTGCTTTATGGAAATATTTCAATGGCTGCTCAAGTTAGAGCTAATATAGTAAGCCACGTGTCCAACGATTGGCAAAGATTTAGGTGTTTTACTATGGACCGATCCGGGACCCCTTACGATACAAAACGCTTTTATGTAGCCGATATGGGTAGGTTGTATACTTATGGCACAACTTGCGAACTGAAAGCAGCTAAAGAAATATTTCCATATGAATTCCAACTGTTTCAAAGTAGCAGACTTATTGCCAGATTTAGAGAGTCGATACAAGGGATAAAAAGAATGTGTTTTAACGGACATTTTAACGAAGGACATTTTCACGTATTGATTCCTATTAACTATAAAAGCGAAAGGTCACTCATCACCATATCTCAGAAACTATATAAGGCCTACAAACTTGAAATTTGGCAGGCAGGTTCCTAGACGTACGCTAAGAAAGGATTTTATGAACCTCTACCCCTAAGGGGGTCAAACTGGGGTTGGAAATTTGTATGAAAGTCCTATTGAAATATGGGACTGATTTAAAACGTGTGTTCTTTAGAGGTTGCGGAGGTGTACTTACATTGTATTTTTAGAAATCAACCCCCTTCATAAGGGTTGAACGGGGATCGGATACTTTTTATACAACAATCAACACGCCACGTGAACGACGTTGCGGGTACCTACATCGATTTATAACACAAAAATGTGCTTAGAATTTTTTTTTCTGTCTGTCTGGATGTTTGTGCGCGCATCACATGAAAACTACTGATTCGATTAGAATCTGGTGTATAAAAATCTTGGAATGATTTTTGTATCGAGATAGTTGAAAACATGAAGAGTGAAATAGGTTACTTTTTATACAACAATCAACACGCCACGCGAACGACGTCGCAGGTACATCGATATAAAACTCAAAAATGTGGTTAGATTTTTTATTGTCTGTCTGTCTGGATGTTTGTGCGTGCATCACATGAAAACCACTAATTCGATTTGAATGCGGTTTTCACAGATGTATTTGTCTTCTTTCAACTGAACATCTGGTGTATAAAAATTTCTTCCCCACCCCTTTAGCCGGGCAATTGAGGGGGTCAGATTTTGTATGAAAGTATCTCATTAATACATTTAAAAATACCACTAAAATAATACACAACATGCATACATACGTGTTATAATTTAGTTTTGATATTCGAAACTAGATGACGCAAGAGGTTATTAAAACGCGCTATCGTTGTTTTTTATCGCAAGTAGGTACATATACAAATGACACACAAATTACTATATCTTACAGATAATTAGGTCCAATGTAGAACTGTCACAGATCAATATTATAAGATAGTCATAATCGGTGTTGTATGAATTATTATTATCGAAATCTGTTCAGTGGTTGCAGCGTGATTGATTAACAAACATGAAATTTTAAATAAAAAAAAATAAAAGTAGTTAGGCCAGACTTATTTTACTAGGGATATACCTACAGAATGATTAAAATTAAATTTTTATATGTAAAATAGTCATTAAATCATTTGTAAATGTCCCAATTCCACGCGAGCAAAGCCGCGGGTAAAAGCTAGTACCAGTATATGCACTACAAAATGATGAAAAGTATTGGTACGAGCCAAATAAGTTCATACCTGAAAGGTTCGAGAATAAATTGGAACACAGTACTGGATTGGTATATTTACCGTTTGGGACAGGTCCAAGAAATTGCATTGGTAACAATTATCAAAGCTTTTGTTATAATTTATTCAGATGGCAATTATTAGTAGTAAATGTATTTTATTCTGACTTAAGATTGTAATTTTACGTTAACATTTAAGTACGCGCCCTAATACACTAACCACAGATAAACCTATGCTGGAGATTAGTTTAACCATTTCTACAATAGTTAATTCGTCTATAACACTTATTTCAGTTTACTTTAAAAATAGAAAACAGTAATCAATGTGAGATTCAAGTTTCAGCAGTGGGTTAAAAAACAACCTATCTTAGATGATCTTAAATAAACATTCGATTTGCAAACTACTTTATCGTTTGTTAACTAATATACTAATAGACTTTTTCGTTATCATTATTCGTGCTTATTCAATTTATGATTTATTATTAGTAACAGATATATATGTAAAATAATATCGGAAGGCCCTTAATTCGTCCTCGAGCAGGTACCTACTAGAAAATAATCCTCCCCTTAACTGGTCTCCGAGCAGAGATTATAATTTTTGGAAAAACCAATTTGAGTTTAAAAAATTTTTAATTAATTTTTAGTTTCAGGTTAAAACCTTGTATTAATAGTAGAATCTCAGAAATTTCGCTCCTTTAAGGCTGTAAAATACTCTAGGGTATTTTCTTAATATAAATTGGTTGAATTAGGTATATTAATTGTGAATTAAAACAAACACCTTTTGTTAAACTTTACTAAATGCTCTCTCATACCCAACTAACTCACTACATACAAATTAACGGTTACAAAGGGAAAAGGCAGCGTTGTCACGCTGAATATTTTTTCATAGTTTTCACATATTTACGAAACATTAACTAAATAAACAAATTTTATCATAAAACAGAAATAATAGGATAGAAATATAAACATGCCGCCCGCCTTAGAAGGCATTGGCTTTCAAACAAATACATATTATCAAATTAGATAAGCAAATACAAAATTTCATTTAATGTAAAATACATTTTTAGTTCAATCCATAGGTAAAGGACATATTTTAGAAAAACAACGTTTTATTAACCCGGATTGTGTTTTTATAACAGCCACTTGCGCTATTTTGTCTTTTCCGCAAAACACTTCTACAATTTTTCCCAACTTCCACCTTATAGGGGGTGCATTGTCATCTTTCACTAAAACTAACGCACCAATGTTTAGACTATCATAGTTCTGCTTCCACTTGGTACGCTGTTGGAGCTCCGCAACATATTCCTTACTCCACCTAGTCCAACGATGCTGCTTTAGCTGCTGTAAGTGTTGATACAGAGACAATCGATTGGTGGGCAAATTTTTCAAATCTGCATTCAACCAGGAATTTAATTAGCGCCCAATGATTAAATGTCCAGGTGTTAATGGTGTGAGATCCTCAGGGTCAGAGGATAAGGGGGAAATGGGACGTGAATTCATTATTGCCTCTACTTCGGTTAATAACGTATAAAAATCATCGAATGTTAAGGGGGTATTACTAACTACTCGCTTTAAGTGTACTTTCATGCTCTTAACACCTGCCTCCCAAAGGCCACCAAAGTGGGGCGATTGAGGCGGTATAAAATGCCATTCTATATCTTCCTTACATATTTTTGAGGTTAATTCAATATTATTTTGTTTAATAAATTGACCTAATTCCTTTAACTCAGAATATGCGGACACAAACTTGCTACCATTATCAGAAAACATTACACTAGGTTTACCCCGTCGTGCCGAAAATCTACGTATTGACAATATAAAAGCTTCTTTACTGAGATCAGTCACTAACTCTAAGTGAACTGCTTTTGTTAAAAAACATATAAAAAGACAAATATATGACTTCGAAATTTTAGTACCACGACCAGACCGACTCTTTAGCAAAAAAGGACCTGCATAATCAACCCCGACAATATCAAAGGGATGAGTAGGAGTCAGGCGTTGTTCGGGTAAATCGCCCATAATAGGTTTCAACATTCTGGGATTATATCTAAAACATTTCAAACATTGATGCACAATTTGGTTGGACAACGACCTACCTGCTAATGGCCAATATGATTCTCGTATTAAAGCCAATAAATGTTGTGGCCCACAGTGGTATAATTTCAAATGTTCACGAATAAAAATTAATTTTGTAAGATGGTGACGCCCTGATAAAATTAGAGGATGTTTCTTTTCGAAGCAAAATCTCGAATTTGACAATCTTCCACCAACCCTTAAAAACCCAGAGTCGTCAATGAATGGCTTTAAACTAAGTATTTTTGAGGAGTGTTTCAATTTATTAGCCCTTATTTGTTCATAATCCTCGGAAAAACAATTTTCTTGTACATGAATAATCAATGTTTTAAACGATTGATCGATTTCACTCTTTGTTAATGGACCGTACTTACAGTCAGTTGGACATTTTTTAATACAATTATGCATAAATCTACGCATTAACGCGGTTATTCTTTTCAATTTTACCAGATCTGAAAATCTCTCAATTACATAGTTACCTTTTTCAGCTATCACTGAATTAGTTGCACAATAAACTTTATTTTTACGCAAATCAGGTAAACTGTCCCTTTTACCAGGAATTTTTGGCCACTCAATTTCAGGCAAAAGCAAAAATTTCGGTCCGTACCACCACATATTTAAGTCATTAATTTCAGAACATTTTACCCCTCGAGATAAATAATCAGCTGGGTTAAATTCACTTGGAACATGCCTCCATGTATCACGATTAGTAATTTCCTGAATTTCGGAGACTCTATTGCTCACAAAAGTTTTCAACTTATTTGGAGCGGTCTTTATCCAACCCAAAACAATAGTTGAATCTGTCCAAAAAACAGTTTTTTCCACATTTAAACTAAGCGCAGACGAGACCTTTTTAGCAAGCCTTGAAGCTTCAAGAGCTCCACAAAGTTCTAAACGCGGCAACGTCACAGTTTGTAAAGGTGTAACTTTTGACTTTGACGATACCAGATTTACGCTTGCTTCCCCATTTTCACTTATAGAATTTAAATAAATACAGGCACCATATGCCTTTTCGGAACTATCGGAAAAACAATGCATTTCGATAGACTTAACATTTTCAGAAACTATACGACGTTCTATTCTAAACTCATTTAGAAACTTTAACTCAGACGTAAAAGAAGACCAAACCACAGAAATATTTTGAGGAACTGGATCATCCCACGATAATTTTTCTAACCAGAGACCTTGTAGAAGAATCTTAACAACAATCACACATGGACTAACAAGTCCCAAAGGGTCAAAAATTTTAGAGCTTTCGGATAATATTGATAGTTTTGTTATTTTTTTTGAATGAATTATGTTATTTACCTTGAACATCAGATTATCATGAATAGGGCTCCAGATCAGGCCAAGTGTTTTATTTTCATCATTTTCACCGAACTCCACGATTTTAGATAAAGGATCAGTATCAGGTATACCATCCAAAATACTAGGATCATTAGAATAAAATTTACGAAGAAGGAAACAACCTTGTTTAAGTGTCTCAAAAACCAACTCACATATTCGTTTTGCACTTTCTATTGTATCGGCTCCCGTAAGCAGATCATCTACATAAAAATCCCTTTTAATAATTTCTGCTATATCAGGATGAGTACTTTCTACATTGAGCGCAAGTTGAAACAAACACCGAATCGCTAGAAAAGATGCCGAGGTTGTGCCATATGTCACTGTATTTAGTTCGTAACAATTCAAAGGATCTTTAGGATTAAACCGCCATAAAATACGTTGCAGCTTCCTATCATCTGGAGAAACCCACACGGACCTATACATTTTTGTACAATCGGCAGATATAACAAACCTATGCTGTCTAAATCGAAGTAGAATTGAAAATAAGTCTTGCTGTATTGTAGGTCCAGCCATTTGAATATTATTTAAAGAGAACCCTGTACAACTTGGCAATGATGCATCAAAAACGACACGAAGATTGGTCGTGATTGCATCTTCTCGATATACTCCATGATGACACATCAAATAATCGCCAGAAAAAGTGGCGTCAAAATCCTGAAAATCCAAATTAATATATTCCAGCATAAATTCATGATATAGTTTTTTATAATTATCATTGGAATACATTTTACGTTCCAAGTTTAGAAATCGTTTTTTAGCTTGCTCAAACGAACTACCTAATTTTGAAATTTCAACTTTTAATGGTAACCTAACCTCAAATGAACCATCTTTGTTTCGCTTTGTATTTTTTATAAAATGCCTTTCCCATGCTAACTCTTCATCTGATGATTTTTTTTCTTCTGAACTAACATTTTCTAATTCCCAAAACAATTTTAAATCGTCATGAATTTGCTGATTTATATTGACGTCGGTATTAATCAAAACCGCCGGCTTATTTGTCTTGCCGACAGGACCAGTTACGATCCAACCAAGCTTTGTAATTTGTAAAATCGGCAGTTTGGAACCTAAACAAATCTTTTCTTCACATATCAAATCCCATAATAAATCCGAGCCAATTAACATATCAATTTCCTGTGGTTCAAAAAATGCAGGATCAGCTAATTTACAATTACTGGAAAATTTTAGATTACTAATATTTACCGGCGAAACTGGCAAAGGCCCAGTTATTTTTGGAATAACAAAGCAAGAAACATTTATTGAAAATTCATTTGTCTTTGAAAATATTCGTGTGTTGCATTTATAATTTATAGTTGAAAATGAATTATTTATCCCATTAAGCGATACATTAATTTTTTCTTTAAACAATTGAAGTTTATCGCATGCGCTCTCAGTGATAAAACTCGATTGGGAGCCGCTGTCTAAAATTACACGAATAGTATGCTTATTATTAAATCGATCCAAAATACAGACGTGAGCTGTGGATAATAAAACATCACTTATCTCACAATTAGCAGAGTTATTTACTACTTCTTTTAAATTGACCAATGAGGAAGATAAACTTTCGTTATCGATATTAGAACCTTGGTTTGTATCGCGAAATTCTTGCGAATTAATTTTGTCAAAATGTAATAAAATATTGTGCTTCTTGTTACATTTTTTACAAGTTGTCTTTCGACAACTCTTATTGAAATGTCCGGGTTTCAAACAGTTCAGACATAACTTTAAAGAAATAATTCTTTCACCCCGTTTTTCAACTGGAATTTTCAGAAAGGAAGGACATGATTGAATATAATGTTCCCCTTTGCAAAATACACACTTTTGAGATTTAACATCAGTCAAATTTGAACATTCTAAATTATCATCTACCGCAATCAAGCCTCTAAAATTACCACTACTGTGTTGTTTTTCTATGCGATTTTGTTCAAGATTATCGAGAAGTTCCGCCTTGGAAGTTAGGAATAATTTAAATTCATCTAGAGATGGATTCATTTTTGCTTTTGATTTAAATGATTCCCAATCCCTAGCAGTGGTCTTATCCAATTTTGTGCTTAATAAATATACAATGGGTACATCCCAGGATGCTGTGGATAAACCTAATTGACTCAATGCACGCATATTTTTTGTAACATTATTTAAAATCGCACGCATGCCCTTGGCGGACTCCTTACTCATGACTTCTATATTGTAAATATTTTTAATATGATTATGTATTAATAACTTATCATTATTGTATCGTTTTTCTAACAGCTCCCATGCAATTTTATAATTATTAGAAGAAAATTCTATACTTGATATTAGCTGAATAGGTTCGTTGCGTACAGAAGCTCCCAAATAATGAAAACGCTGAATATCTGATAGTGATTCATTTTTGTTAATAAGAGACTCAAAAATATCTCTGAATTCAAGCCAATTTTGTAAAGACCCGTCAAATATGGGTAAATTTATATCCGGAAGCTTAACAGATTGTGTAGGGTTCATAATAACAGACTTGTTCGAACTTGTCGAGAAACCGCCACAATCGTTTTCTTTTTTGTTGTCGTCCAAATACTTCTTTGCTAAAGAAATTACAGAATAGTATCTATTTTCAAATTCATTTCGTTCCGAATACTCTTTTTCTAACTCCGTTAATTCACATGATGTCTCAATCTTGTCTTGGATTTCGACGAATTTTTGCAATAACTTAACATCTATATTATTAATACGAGTTTCTAACTCTAAAATTAATTGATGAGATATACTTGTGTTATTTTTAAAATTATCGTCAATATACTTGGAAAAATTAGTTAAACTAGCCTTAACAGAACCTCTTTGCCTTTTTAATATGTCCATTTTAATTTATTAATAATTTGCGAAATGAGGCAACAATGAAATACACAACAGGTATGAAATTATATGAAATAAGAAAAGGAAAAAGGATTACTCACTTTTTTAAATGGATTTTGCCTCTGGTACACTCAGCTTCTGTTCTTCTGTAATTTTTGTAAAAACCGGTGCTGACCAAATACCTCACAATAATTATGGCGCCATGGCTTACTACTGTACAGGCACGTGTTGCACTTAATTTTTTAACTTATTACTTCAATACTTGTGACATCGGATTAACCGGCTACGAAGGACCATGTAAAATACTCTAGGGTATTTTCTTAATATAAATTGGTTGAATTAGGTATATTAATTGTGAATTAAAACAAACACCTTTTGTTAAACTTTACTAAATGCTCTCTCATACCCAACTAACTCACTACATACAACTTAACGGTTACAAAGGGAAAAGGCAGCGTTGTCACGCTGAACATTTTTTCATAGTTTTCACATATTTACGAAACATTAACTAAATAGACAAATTTTATCATAAAACAGAAATAATAGGATAGAAATATAAACAAAGGCTAAAATTTATACGTGGGATACCGAAAACTTGATTATGCGCAGTGAACTTGAACAAACCAATAAAAAAAATTTGAAAAACTAAAGAGGCAGGTTATGGGTACTGGTGTTAAACCAAAAGCAACCAATGACATTTGTGAGAAATCTCTATTGTCAAACGATCTACGACATTCAACTTTTATGCAAGAGTGTTGACAATATGACCACATAGTGAAAGTTAGAAAACACTTACAGGGAGATGGGCCCAAAGGGGGCACCTTAAAAGAGAATTAAAAAACAAATGGTTTTAAACTTAACTGTATTCTTTATTTTTTGCTATAAGGTCCATTATTAATCGCTTTTAAATAAAACTTAATTTAATATAACAAAAATATACAAATATAATAGTTATAAACAAATTACAAAACCACTACGATTGCCCGCTTTGCTCGAAGAGGGGCTTAAAGCGGACATGGAATTTGTTTAACATTTATAGTTCAATAAGTAAATTTGCCAGTTCGTAATGCCACTTTTAAGCAAAGAGGGCAGAATATTAATTAAATATTACCGTAAAAAATATAATTATAGTGCAAGAAAAATTGTAAATGTATTTCCTAAGAAAAATTGGCATATTGGAACGATAGGAAAGTTATTTAGACATCTAAGGGAAACCCTTGGGTCTATGAAACATAAAAGTGGAAAGGGAAGGAAGCGGAGCTCAAGAACTGAAGAAAATATGCTAAAGTAGGGTTTCTTTTAGGAAATTTGCAACCTGGTCAATCTGCTGGAATAAGGAAAATCGCAAAAGAACTAGGATTTCCTGCACATCAGTACGAAGAATTAATTATTGTCTTTCTGTTTGTCATTCCGGGTGGAATTTTGTAATCGAATTCAAACCTATTTCCCGACCAACTAGAGCTCTAAAATTTTCAGTATAGCTAAGAACTGGATGACAATGCATGTTTCAAGTGTTAGGCAGATTGTGACACAATTTCAAAAAACTCTAAATTTTATGTGGGAAAATAGAAAGTTTTCTTATTTTCCGTGGAATTTTGTAATCGGAATTAAATCTATTTCACGACCACCTAAAATTCAGAAATTTTCAGAATAGTTTAAAAACTGGGCTACAATGCATGTTTTAAGTGTGTTTAGGCATATACATAGAGATTTTAAAAGAATTTCGGGGTGATATGAATTTTAAATCGATTACAAATTTCCCACATAATATACAAATTCAAGTAACAAAACAACTTCTACTATAAATTGTAATAATTTGCATTATCCTTAGTAAAACAAAGACAAAAAATATTCTAAATGCACACTATAAAAGCATAAAACTTAGGTAGATGCACATGTACCTATCTGTGAAAAGTTTCATATCCTACAAAGTCGCATGCGACACTCCATTTGGGGCTTTATGGATTATTATTTGGTTAAAAATATTCACTATAAAGTAAAATACGATATTTGGGGATACGATAATATAAAAGAATTTAGCGTATTTGTTTTATTTCATCAATTTTCATATGCGCTATTTAACACTTGCATTTAAGAATAGGATGCAATATCGTCAAATAATTTTTTTAGTTTTATTGTTTTAAACCAGTACGTAAATATTTTTCAGGTGAACGATTTGCTAGACTGAGTGCAAAAATATGTTTAGCCAGTATTTTAAGGACATTTGAGATTACAGCATGTTCCAGGACGCCAAAAACAATTATCTTTAACCCGAAAAGTCCATTATCAAATTCAAAGACACCGTTGCATATGGAATTTACACCACTTTCATAGAACAAATAATGGAATACCTATAAACAAATAAATATGTTGTTTTCAAAAAAACTTAAAAATTATAATAAATGAAAAATATAAATATTGAGTTTATATTTGAAACTAGCGGCTGCCCGCGACTTCATCCGCGTGGGCTTTAGTTTTTTGCCACAGAGTTTCATACAAATTTGCAACCCCTATTTTAAATTCTTAGGGATGGAATTTAAAAAAGTAATTTCTTAGTACACCACTACGTAATAAAACAAATTTATTCTTGAATTTTCAAGACTCTACGCGTCTATCGACAGTGTCATGTCGGCCAGCAGCAGCGTGCTACCGTCTCACCGCTCCACACACCCCACTCAGTAAAGCGCGAGTGGTAGACTATTATTATTTTAAAATTTTAAAATTTTAAAAACTTGCATGCTATATGCATGCAAAATCTCAGCCGGATTGGTTTAAAATTGACAAAGTTTCATACAAACTTTCATCCCTATTTTATCCCTTAGGGGTGGAGTTTATCAAAATCCTTTATTAGAAGATGCCTAAGTCATAGTAGAGACATTCATGCAAAATCTCAGCCCGATCGGTTTAAAATTGACAGAGTTTCATACCAACTTTCATTCCCTTTTTTATCCCCTTTGGGATGGAAATTATCAAAATTCTTTCTTAGGGGATGCCTACGTCATCGTAGCTATATGCATGCAAAATCTCAGCCTGATCGGTTTAAAATTGAGAAAGTTTCATAAAAACTTTCATCCCCTATTTTATCCGCTTAGGGGTGGAATTTGTCAAAATCCTTTTTTAAAGAATGCCTACGTCATAGTAGCTATATGCATGCAAAATCTCAGCCCAATCGGATTAAAATTGACAAAGTTTCATACAAACTTTTATCCCCTATTTTATCCCCTTAGGGGTGGAATTAATCAAAATTCTTTTTTAGGCGATGCCCACGTCATAATAGCTATATGCATGCAAAATCTCAGCCTGATCGGTTTAAAATTGACAAAGTTTCATACAAACTTTCATCCCCTATTTTATCCCCTTAGGGGTGGAATTAGTCAAAATCCTTTCTTAGGGGATGCCTACGTCATAACATCTACCTGCGTGCCAAACTTCAGCTTCTTTAGTCAGTAGTCGGACGGTATAGACGTATAATATTGTGCTCGTGCAAATGTTTACATTTAAATTAAATAGTGAAATATGCCTAGAAATATGACAGACACTATTTCATTTTTGAAAAGTGAAGATTTTATAAAAATATTAAAAACATGTGTATACGAAGAAACAAAAAAGGTACAAGAAGAAATACGTAATTTGAAAGAGGAAGTAAAAAACTTGAAAGACAGTAATATTGATTTAGTAAAAGTTCTTACAAAGTCAAGGGAAGAAAAGAGGGATGAACAGTCAGGAAAAAATACAGATAAT
Organism: Altica lythri; assembly: GCA_964028335.1. Taxonomy (NCBI): domain Eukaryota; kingdom Metazoa; phylum Arthropoda; class Insecta; order Coleoptera; family Chrysomelidae; genus Altica; species Altica lythri. The sequence goes on along the minus strand of OZ034802.1, from coordinate 24,837,136 downwards.
GAAGAATTATCTACTAAACAAAATTATAATTTACGAAATAAAGTGGTACCTCTTCAAAATAATAGTACTAAACCGGTAATTAAAGTAGATAAAAATGTACAGAAAAAAGGAGAATCAACAAGAAACTATTTACAAGGTCAGGAAATGCAAAGTAATTCTTATACAAATAATATACAGGGCGATGATATGGAAGAAAAACAAAATAATCATCGACAGAATGAAAACACGGAAACAAATGAAAATAAATGGAAATTTCAAAGACCCAGATATAGACGAAAACATATTATTTATGGCAAGTCAAAGGAGGAGAATGCATTTCAAGGAGTAGAAAGACATGTGGATTATCATGTTTTCAGATGTCCATTAGATTTAACATGTGAGGAATTGAAACAGTTTTTAACTTCGAAAGGAATTGAAAATGTACATTGTGGGACTATGCAGTCGAAATATCCAGATTTATATAGATCATTCAAAGTTTCAATCCCCTATGAGAGCATTAATGTCTTCACCAACCTAGAAATTTGGCCAAAATATGTGGGAATTGACAAATTTCAACGTCGTTTTTTACCGAAGGAAGCTGCTTCAGACGACAAACGTTAAACAGAAATAATAATAACTTTAAAAGTAATGTATTATATCTTAATGCCGAAAGCTTATTAGCACATTTTGATGAGATTTGTTATCTAGTACATAAAGTTAAACCTCTTATTTTATGTCTTAGTGAAACTAGGGTTACTGAAGATATTTTAGATAAGGAAATTTTTATTAATGGTTATAACAGTACCAGATGTAATTCTTTCAATCGATGTACTGGTGGAGTTATTATAAATGTTTCAAATCAATTTCATTTTAAAATATTAGAAAATATATCAATAAACGATAAATATTGGTTCTTGCTAATAAAAGTGGAAATTAATAAAAAGGTGTGGAATCTTTGTTGTATTTATCGTTCACCAAATAGTAAATCTAGCTGTTCAGAATTTTGTTCATTCCTGGATGACCATTTTGGAGGCATGGACTTCTCTCAATCTTTTATTTTTTTAGGTGACTACAATATTAGATGGGACTTGCCAAACAATACTTACAAAAAAAGGTTAAAGGTTTCAAACAGTTTGTAAACTTTCCTACCAGAATACAAGAAAATTGTCAAACTATAATAAATTTAGTTATCAGTAATGATTATACAATACAGGTAAGACCAGAAACATACAAAATATCAGATCACGAAACAATAGGCATAATGTTAAATACTAATACTAATGCTAGTGATAAAATTGTTTGTTATCGCAATTTAAACTATGATACAATCGCGAAATCTTGCATTAACTGTGAATGGTTATATAGTTGTACAAATCCTAATATGATATTTGAAAATTTTATATCCAACTTAATCTAATCTAAAATTGTTAATACCTCTAAGGAGTGGTTTAATGCAGACGTAAAAAATGCAATCTTTGAAAGAGACTCTGCTTACAATAAATACAAAATAGCACAGAATATTAAAGATTGGCAGTTTTACAAAAATAAAAGAAATTTGGCAGTCCATGTTTTAAAAACTGCTAAAACAAAATATTTTGAACAAAAAATTGATGATGTTAAATACAACTCCCGACTTATGTGGAAGACCTTAAAACAAGTTGTTAATCTACAAACAGAAACAACTATTAAATCAGTTACAGTTAATGGTGTAGTAATCAATAACGATCTGCCAGAAATATTTAACAAATATATTGTAAACAGCATTGAGGAACTTGTAGCAACTTTCAGCAATGCTAGCTTTTACAACTTGAATAAAAATGCTCTTTATCAGAAGAGTGATTTGTTTAAATTTAATACTATTGATTTGGTAAGTTTGCGGAAGATAATCTTTGATCAAAAAAATAAACACTCTGAAGATGACATAAATTTTAAACTCATTAAAAATACTTTTAGCAACATTGGTTATCCTCTATTGAACATTATAAACACATCACTATGTAAAGCAATTTTTCCTGAAATTATAAAGACATCTACAGTTATACCGATACCCAAAGTTCAAGGTACACATTTAATTGAAGAACATAGGCCTATTAATACACTACCATGTCTCGAAAAAATTCTCGAATTAGTGGTTCATGAACAACTTAGTAAATTTATTGCAAAAAATAATTTGTTATCAAAGAACCAGTCTGGTTTTAGGGAGGATCATTCTTGTGAAACTGCTCTTCAGAAAATCATTAATTATAGGATTATAGTGAACTAAACTTAACTCTGCACAAATAATTTCTTTTGACCTAATAAATGCCCTTTCACATTTATCTGTCCAATTAAAACTATAATTCCGTTGTAATAACTTATATAATGGCTCAAGTAACGTGGATAAATTTGGAATAAATTTACCATAATAATTTAGCATTCCTGCATATGCTCTTACTTCCGTTACATTTTGAGGCCTAGGACAATCTACGATCGCCTTAACCTTCTCTGGATCCTTCCTCAATCCATCCTTATCTAATATGTGCCCTAAATACTTAATCTCAGCCTGGAAAAACCTACACTTTTCTAAATTCAACCTAAATCCTGCCTTACTAAGCCTTTCAAGAACTATCTCCAAGTTTTTAAGATGTTCTTCCCGATTCCTACCTGTAATCAGAATATCATCCATAAAATTTATGACATTAGGAATTCCTAACAATACTTTCTCGATTGTTTTCTGAAAAATGCTACAAGCGGGTTTCGTACCATACGGTAACCTATTTAATTGAAATATACCCTTATGAGTACTCCAACAAAGTAACTTTTTTGTTTCAGTCAATTCTAACTAAAATCTAATTTCGTAAAATATTTACCAACTCGAAGAGCTGCAAATAATTCCTCCACCCTTGGTAAAGGATGCTTAACATTCTGTAGAAATTTATTTATAGTGACCTTATAGTCAGCACACAAACGAATTTTACCGGTATCCTTAACCACCGGAACCAGAGGTGTTCCCCACTCCGCAGTATCGATTTTTTGAATTACACCTTGCTTTTCTAATTTCTCTAGTTCATCGTTTACTGCGTTTTTAAATGCAAATGGTAATGCGCGCGGTTTCCTTGGCTTTTTGTACTGCTCCTTTACTACCTCCACCACGAGGTTTACTATTACTTACTTTATTTACTGGAACTGCAACACTCGATTGTATTATCACCGCTTTTTTCTTTAAAGCCACTTCCAACAGGTTATCCAATGATATTGTGTGATCTTCCTCACACAGCCGGTCCAAAATATGTCCTTTTCTTAACCCCGACAACAGTTTGTCTTTCAATATATCATTTAATTGACCTCCAAACTTACAGTCTATGGCCTTATTTTTAATTTTTATAAAGAAGTCCCTTACCGACTTATTTTCTGATTGTCTCAATGCATAGAATTCGATTATTTCTTTAAATACTGATACTTTTTTGGAAAATTGGTTAGTCAAATATACACAAAGCTCAGCAAAAGTCTTATCCTTCGGCAAGAGTGGATCACATAATCCTTTTAATATTTCATAGGCTTGATCTCCAATAACTGTTAACAATACTGAAAATTTTCGATCCTCCTCGACGTAATTAGCAATAAAATATTGTTCCAACCTTTCCTTATAAGTATTCCAATCTGAACCAATCTTATATTATTGTAACGTTCCCACAGAACTTCTTACTATTGTAACTTTTGGTTGTGCCATTCTGTTACCTTTGCTCCCTCCACTTACTATAACCTAAAAATTTTGTTCACCTTGAACAATAAACAAGCACCTTGCTTTCTACTTCCTTTTCCTGTTATATTTTTTTTCGTCGCCAATATGTAGTATATTTGCGGGCACCATATAGAATATAATGATACAATTTGTTTATAGCGAAATACAAAGCACCCACATTCTTCATTATACATATTGAAGGTTATCTCTTTTATTATGTTGTGTCTCCACATATATGGTTATTAAGCCAACTCAATATATTACAATTTTCATTTTCTGTGAAAAATTCACTGTCCAATAATTGCTCAAATACTTCTATGACATTTTCTTCGGGAACAAAGGCTAAGGCCGCTAAATGTCGAAGTTGGAGTGCAAAATCAGCGTCCTCTATATAGCGTTGTTGTAATCCCGTTCCCTGCATATTTCTCCATAAACATTGGGTAAAGTGAAAAAAGCATCCGCGAACCTTTACTTCAGGAAACTGCTAATGCATAGCACTAATTGCTGCCCTTTTAAAATCTCCCATTATAGAAATGGGCTGCAAACCTGGTTTTAAATTTTTTAATTCTTGAAAAAGTCTATTGTATGTCTCCTTTGTTTTATTAGGAAGAAGAGCATATACAGTTGGTACAACGTTGCTGTATTGTACGGCATGAATAGTGTACAACTGTTTAAATATTAGAGAAGCATAACTAACTGTTCCATCAGCATACCAGTGTCTACAATTTTCCATGAAATTCAAGTTCCTTTCTGTGGAAAAAATTTAAATTCTATTGTCCTGTGGTCCACTATCAAATAATAAAGAAGGTTCGTTGTTACCATTTTTGGTATACTCTTCAGGAATAATAAGTTCTATTATATTCCTTGGGTTGGCTGGAATAGCTTCTTTTTTCTGACGCACATACTGTATCGTTCTCTTTAAAGATGACATTGTTGGTAAATGTCCAATCGCACCCATGCAAACTTCTTGTGACACAGTTGCTAAGATTCCTTGAGTAGTAAGTTCTACTTCTCGAGCCATCTCTTTAATTTTATTACATGCTTTTTTTGCTTCCAATTTGCCAGCATCTGCAATATGGTTATGGCTTAAACTTTTTACAACCTCTTCTCCTATGGTATGAACTCTTCCAGCACACTTAAATTTTTAATATTCTGAACATTTCCAAACTGTCTTGTCACCCAATGTTTTTTCTTTTTTGTGGATAAATCCATTATACACCAACATATTGGCACCTTTTTGACTTTTAACATATATTATCTTAAAACCATCTTCACTAAACAGAGCTTTGTGAATACTAAAATTTAGCTTTAATATAACACCTATTTATAATGCGTAAATCCATACACCCGAATTGCCAAAAATCTTTAATGCTTTTTTAATGACCTTTTTACCTAGCTAAGCTTATTCTGCAATTCCAAAGGGTGCATTCTTTGTAAATAGGTATGCTTTCGGTGAGAGAAAAAATCTCGGCTAATCCAGGTAAATGTTTAAATTTTGATTGGTTATTAATTGATTTTAGAACGGTATTTAAAAGGGATCATAGTAGAATACTAGTAGGTAATTGCCACTAATTTGCTTTTAAATCTGATAGTTCTAGTACCTTCCATTATAATTTTTCGTTGGCGACATTTTTGCATGCGCTCATTTGTGCGCTACTATTTCTCGTTGGCGAGCATTTTTCACAGGCGACATTTTTGCATTCGCTCATTTGTGCACGACATTATTTCGCGCGACCAAATTTCGGCGACCATTTTTCGTAGATTCATATTTTTTGTATATACATATTTATAGTACTTATATTCCAGTTTCTCTAGTTTAATGGTTTGTTTGGATCTGCATGACCTTTTTCATCTTAGATTTTATGTTCAAACTCTTAAGTATTTTTCTTCTTATTCCTTATTCTTAATATATTTTTGTCGTCATGCATGGCAATTATCTGCTGTTTTTTTGCGCTTTGGGGTGGTCTTCGTGCGGCTGTGGTGGGGTTGGTTCTTACTTGAAAGCGTTGTGAAGACGGGATAACTCATATAACTTATATAACTTACATAACTTATATAACTTAGCACATACTTGACATATTTGTTTTTAGTTTAGGATAATATAAATTAATATTAATTTTGAAAAAAAAATTATCAAATTTTACTAGATATAGTCCATTTCACGGATTTTGGCCGATGACAGAAATCATACTCGAAGTAAATTTAGAGTTACATCTCTCTCAGATACAGGCAAGTTAGAAATTTAAATGAGGACGTTTGTTTTTTAATACAACACTTAAGTAACTGCATCTTGTTTCACCGGTAGATAAAAAGTATTCAATACGGAAGTCTTGACTTAATTCACATTCCTAGTAACCATCATGTACGGCTCGTTGTTGAAGCGTTGAATTTAATAATTATTAATGTCATATTTTTGTAGATGTCAAACCACACTGATAGTTTCAGAAACTTACGACCTAATTTAGAAAAAAAAAACTGTCCGCCATTGGTAACTTGGATGACAGTTTAATCTTATTTCAGTGGTTTCTAACATCAAATCGGCTAAAAACGTTGAAATGGACTATAACAAAGTAGGTAGGTACTACATAATATTAAATGGATATTTAGTATTGCTTGGTTGCATATTATATAGGAAATTAAGGTTGATTAGATTCATTAAGAGTCCTACAGTCAGTGTTCTTTGGTATCTAGGTGTTAGTATACCTACTTAATAGATCTTTTTGGGTACTAAATTATGTTTAAGTTTTTAAAGAGTTTTATTGGAATAGTTAAGTTTATGATCACTAGGTACAAGCAAACCTTTATATTCTATTGAGTTAATCGAATATAAAACAACCAAATATTTAATTAGATGTTACTTAAACTTTTGTGTCATAAAACTAAACAAAGATTTTCTGCCTGCATTGGTGACAAGTCCCTGTTAAATAAAGTGATCTTTTGACTACTTTTTTCAATTTTTGTAGGAAAAATATATCAACTATAGCTCTTTAACAGTTGCTAGAGATCAAAAAAGGCTGTATGCAAAAAAAGTAGTTGGAGGTTGTAAAAAAATAACATACTTGAAATATACTTCGTGATTAATTTTGTTATTTATATGTAAATAAAAACACAATTGTTTTCACGATATCCACGATTTATTACTTAGTAATATGTGACGCGTTTCACTACGATGTAGCTTTATCAAACACTGGTACTAAATGAACTAAAGAAAATTTGCAAAGTGTGAATATATAAATTTACGATAAATGTCATTAAATAGTAATTTGAGTGACAATACCCAGGTATAAAGGATGGGTAAAACCATTTTGAACCACTACACAGAAATCACATTAAAAAAGGTTGAGTAAAGGTGAATGATTTAAGTCTAGTTGGTCGTTTAATAAAATATTTGAATTTTTCCTTTTATTGATTTCTAAAGATTCTAATAGATTTAATTTAAAACTTTTATTTTCAACATGTAAAATTTCAAAATTTGGGTTGAAGGAATGGTTTTCTTCTAATAAATGCTTTGCATAGTTTGAATCATTTTTACATTTATCAAAACTACGTTTATGTTCTGAAATACGGGTTTTGAAATTTCTATAAGTTTTACCTATGTATGTTTTAGGGCAAAAAAAAAATAAATTTTGTTATTGTTGCTATTTGCTTTTTCTTTCTTATTTTCTTTTGAAATAAGTTGTTTATTTCATAGATACACAACTAAGGTTTAGTTGTTTTGAATAGTGGTAGTACAAGTACTTGGTAATCTAAACTATGGATTGAAAATGTTTAGACACTGTCCAACTGTAACGGATTGTACAGTAGATAACCGAAGGGTTAACGCAATGTTAAGTGGTTTTTAGAATAAATTAACCTGATATAGCTTCATATGTTCATAGTGGAGTACCGACCACATTGATAACCGATAAATGTGAATTATATAATGTTGAGGAAGAATAAATATAACATCGGGAAAAAATAATCTTTAACCAAAAAGTAGGAAAGAGGGTAGATAAAATTGACTTAAGAGTAAATAGACGTTTATCTCATACAGGACCGGCTACATTGGGGTATAAAAAAAGGCAGAAGAACACTGTAACTAGAACACTAAGACGAATGCAAAAATTGGTTATTTACAGATGAGTACAGATTTCGTTTAAACAATGCCGATGTTCCTATCTTGAAAACGTGAAAACGTGGACAGAGGTATAGAGTGCATACAACTGATTTTGGAAGACTCCTATTTATTTGTGTTTTATTTTGATGGCCCTATCAAACTTGCTGTTCCCATAAATGCTACCATGACGACTCTGAGATATAGAGATAATTAAAGTGTTATTCTAAGGTAAAATCGGAGGAAATTTTGTGCTTATTGCTGAGATAGCGTGGTCAAAGTACACATATAGCTTCACAAAAAAGACAAACCTCTTGAAATTTCACATTTGAGTATTTAAAAGGGTTGTACTTAATATTAAAAATTCTTTACGAAAATAGGTATGCAATTTTCCGGAAAATTGTCGGGAGAAAAATTTTGTTTTTGTTTTTTTACTCTAATTCTTTAAATAATAAATATACGGAAAAAAGTTTCAATTAAAATTTATAGCTGATGCAATTATCTACAAAATTTGTCTGAAAAGTTTTTCTGTAAATTGAAAAGTGTACGAGATATAATTATTTCAGCGGAAGTCGATTCGTGGGTGCGCGCGAACGTCCCGTGAGCCGAATTTATTGAAGGCTTGATTTAAAACTTAATAATTTAAAGGTTGTGATGCACTGAAAAAACAGACAAAGTAATGTAAAATGTAGAGAAAGACCTCAACTTTCAAAAAAAAATACTTTCAAGTTTAAAAAAGTAAATTTTCTAACTGTAAAATCCATTTATTTATAAAAAAACGAGCAGAAAAACGTCAATAAACAATTATATTTCCTATTTAATTAATTATTGTCGCAGCGAAAATTCCTTTTAAATTTAAGATTTCAAATGATCATTGAACATTATTATCACAAAAACAAAGCGAAAAATGTTTAAATTTTTAAACAAATGCTTTTTAAAAATCTGTGTTTTTTACATGCCTAATTTCACTCGTTTTTTTCAAATTTTATTTAATTATATCTTTTTTCCAAATTAATATATTTCAATGAAACTTTATCTGTAAATACTTTGAAGTATATACTTTCAAAACTATTATACAGTTTTTCTTTTAATATCAAATTTTTTAAACAATAGACAATTATTTATGATAAGTGCTAAAATCAGACGTCTTTTAGAGAATCTAGCATAACTTTTTTCAGTGCCTATAAGATTATTCATTTTTTTGCCAGCTTGATAATAATTGTATAGAGAAGCGATCGCGATACATATTAACACACCTATGCGTCAGGTACGAAAGAGAAGGGAGTACGAATGAAGGTGAAAAAACTGAAAAATCAGGTGAAAAGCCGATGGCAGCTGCTTCTCCGCGCCGTCGCACTGTGAGCCAGCGCGCATGCTCTTACTCTGTAGAAGCAGACGAGTTGACGTAGTAGCGTCCCGGTTGTTTACGTAACATTTATTTTGATCATATTTTGAGGATAACTACAGTGAAGATGAACATGATATTGAGTTATATTTAAGCTCGGAAGAAGAATGATAATGATTGATTTCTTATGATTAATCAATAAAAACTCTAACATTCAAAATTAACTTCATTTTTTTTTACCCACACCTAATGAATTATTAATAAAAAAAATTTAAAAATGTTTATAATTAAAATAATAATAATAACAATAATAATAATAATAATAATAATAATAATAATAATAATAATAATAGTAATAATGACAATTGGATCAAGTGAAATTAAAAAAAATATAATAATGTAAAAAAATAAGCTGTTATTAATAAAAATATAGTAGAAATAAAGTGGGGTTTAAAACAAGTTAACGAGGAAATTTGCTTGAGATTCCTTTTAATTTTTAATTATTATTAACAAATGAAATTTTTTATTAAACAGTAATAGTGGATATATATATAAACTGCGTGGTAAAATCAATAATTATTAACACTGAAATTCTGAATCTGAAGTATAAAACTTCCAAAAGGTTATGAGCAGTAACGCTTGCTTTTAGGAAAATTCTGTGTTATCTTAAAAGAAAATGTCAAAAGTAAAAAATTTCTAAACATTTTTTTCATTTATATCATGGTCCTTAGTTCTTATCTCATGCAATAATTTTATTATTAATTTTTATAATTTTTTGATTCAAAAAATTGCAAGAATATATAATAGTCAAAGAAGGTTTACGTGGAAAATTGCTAGAATTTTCATGAAAAAACAATTTAATAATAAAAAAAGCACGGGATATTCTGAACATATTGATCAACAACAATACCTTATAAATGAAAAATATTCGTCGTCATAAATACTAATTAAAATTATAAATGAAACTTCGAGAATTTGCTTATTTCAACGATAGCATTTGGAAAATCGTATGTATCTTTATGGAAAATCTAGTTACAAAAAAAAATTTTAAATAATTTTCTTAGATTAAACCATCATCTTTCAAGTACACAATGTTTAATAATTAAATTGTTTAATTTCTCAATGTTTAGTAGAGAGTATTAGTAAAAAAAAACGACTTTTTAGGAGAGTTTCATGTGGAAAATCGGTGATAATTCATTAAAAAATTATTACAAAAAATTTTTTTTTTGTATAATTGTAGATACCTTCATTTATAGCAAATTTTATATAAAATAATTTTTTCTACGGGTCATTGTTTATTTGCTATCTTAAAATTAAAAACTTGAAAATTGATGATGTTTAAAAATACTATTAGAAAAATTTGGAATATTTCAAAAACTAATGAAAATATCAGAAAACTTTTTGGACAAATTTTGTTGGTAAATGCATTAGCTACAATTTTTGATTTGAACATTTTTCTGTATTTTTATTATTTAAACAATTAGATTGAAAAAACAAATAAAAAAATTTTCGACCAATGTTTTTTCGGAAAATTGCTCACCTAAATTAGTAAAGATTTTCTCATATTACGCACAATCCTCTTAAATACCTAAGTTTGAATTTCCAAAAGGTTTGTACTTTTTGCAGCATTTTACGAATATTTTGTGTACTTTGACCACGCTAAGAATAGACGTCTACACTGTGCAAAAAAACGATATGTAACAGTATTAGGTTAGGATATGATATTGACATGACGGAGCGACCAGTCACTAGACATAAATGCGCAGAACCTGCCTGGGTCGCTGCAATAAAGCTATTATTCTGTAGTTTCTTTTAATAAACATGAATTTGAAATTTTTTAAATAAAAGTGACTTGAAATTTTTAAACGAATAATTACAGAAAACTGTATCATTGTCATATTTAATAAAGCGTGTTTGTCAATAGATGGCTAAGAATAATATAATTTTCATTCTCAAACGCTACGTTTGAGAATGAAATTATATTATTCTTAGCTATCTATTGACAAACACGCTTTATTAAATATGACAATGATACAGTTTTCTGTAATTATTCGTTTATAGATTACGACGAAAGTCTTGTGTCTAGTCGAATTTTAGTTTGCAGTTGGAGGTAAGGATGTCACTACTATCGGGTCCTTTAAACTTTCTTTATTGAAAGATATATAAGGATTACGATTTTAGTTCATAGCGTCTTCTATTCGATTCGATAAAAGTGTACACTCTGCTACACCAGAACCGGAGCAGTGTGCACTCAATCTGTCGTTACACTGGATGCGGACAGTTCTGTTCTACACCAGTTCAATTCTTTGCGCTATCGCGAATGTTCAATACTTACACCCTTCATGCGTATGTGGTGTACAAAAATGTCACCCTGTAAACAAATTGCTTCTACCGAATTAGTCATACTACGTCTGTGGGAATTCGAAAGTTGGATTGTAAAAGCAACCCCCGCATTGTCTGTGCAGTTATTTTTATATATTTATAGTTACTATTGTCCGTCATCTGTTTCTTGCAATAAAAATTACAATACCAATTAGGTTTTCTCAAGGGAAAGGTTGACTAGTTCGGGAGAAGGCAGAGAAAACTTTTTTAAAAAGACACTTGGTTAGTGGCACTCACGGGTAGCACTTCTACTTTCATTTTTATATAGTTGTTATCGTTGTTGAAAATAAAAACGTAAAAATATTAAGTTATTTTACCCTACTTTTACGAACATCATATTCATTTTAAATCTCAACGACTTTAGGTACGACATTGTGAAAAAAATGGAAAATACGGAGAATACTCTTTACAATGTGATAAATATTGATAGTGGTAAGTAAATTAATATTATAGAGGAGAATATTAGAATACTATATAAGCTTCTATTTCCAGATATTTACGAACAAACAAATTTAGATTTGGTTAATAACTTATCGGATGATACTGCGACATCTGGTACTTCCACGGAATGGACATCTGCAGAAACCAAATTTATGCTAGATAAATATGAAAGTTACATAAAAGATGTCGGTCCAATGAAACGATTTAGAAGTAAAAAACAAATGTGGAAGCAAATCTCTAGTGATATTTTAAAAGAACTCGGAGTAAACAGGAACGATACACAGGTAGAGAACAGATACAAAACAGTATTGCGTCGCAGAAGTAATGCTTTGAAAAAAAAAAGGCAAACTGGTGAGAGTCCAATCCCTGTGGAATATGAAGATGAAATAAATAAAATTATTGCAGTCGATGATTCAATAGAACCACAAGTAATGGTGTCTGCTGGCAAAATAGCCGAAAAACCCCAAGAAAGTTCATCACTTTCAAAGAAGAGAAAACTTGATGTACTTGAAGTAATGAAAGAAATAGCAGAAAAAAAAAGAAGAGGCGAGAGAAAGACGCCATAGGGAAAAAATGGAACTGTTAGAAAGGTTGTTTGCCACGAAGTAGGTAGTTTATAGTTTATTACATTTTATTTACTTTTAATGTTAAATAAAACTTTATTTGTCATTTAAGTTGTTCTTAATAAAAATCAGATTTACAAAAAGTATTTTATTATTTATTTATAAAAAAATAAGACAAAATTATTCAACTATTGGTAAGGTAGCAACTGACATATGTGATCTCTTTTTTCATTTCCCTTTTGATTCAGGGGATTGTGAAATATGTTACAATTAACTGTATCCTCCGAATTATCACTTTGTCACGTGCAGAAATCGGCGTCAACATATTTAAAAGTTAAGTTAATGTCCCGGCTCGATGGTTAGCCTCTAAACGGGTTCCGATCCGTGTGGTGGGATTCGTATTGACTTGACCCGTGGGGAGAGTAGAGAATTTGATTTAGGTCGAAAACATATCGGGTTTTTACTGTCTAAGCTAATAGCTAAAATTTTAAATTAAGTAAATAAGTGCATCGATTCCTTTTAATATTAATAATACATTTAGTTTAATAAATTTGATTTAATTTTAACATCATTTTGTAAATCAATTTAACATTTAGCAAAGTCATTTTTGTCACAACAGAACACACTATTTCCCCTTCTATACTCACAAGTGTCATCGCGGTAAGGTTTGCGTGGATTAGCGTAGTGTGGTTCCTTTTGCATTTCAACGATCGTACGAACACATTAGAGTATTACTATCGAATTAAGTGACGCCATTTTGTGAAGTTGAAAGTTCTTTTGGCAATATTCAAGCCATCCGTATGGGTTTTTGAACTTCACTTCAATATATTTTATCTAAGCCTCATTTTTGGTTATTCCTTTGTGGTATTTTTTTGAGTAGGCGTATAGATAAATCCATATTTTTGGGATTTGATTAAATGGTGCTTTCTTCGGTAAGTTATACCTCATGCATAATTATATAATGCCTTTTCTTGACATCGTAATTCGTTTATAGTGTGGTTGCTAAGAGAATTCGTTTCGAACAAGCGTGGATATCCGATTTAAGATCACGAAATTTACCACCGGGTGTTAGCGAATTAACATCGCAGTTTGGCTGCTAACCCCTAATCTTAATATAAAAGGGTAAGTGTTTACCTGTGTTTATTCTATAAAATCACGTAAATTATCATCCTTATAATAACTACACGTACATACCTAAATATTACGTTAAATTATGGTACTTTGTTAATATTAGATCTATCGTTTCTTTATGATTAAATTCATTTTGTGTAATTAAATTTATCAGTCATAAATAAACCCGACTAAATTACTAATTTTAAGTTTTAATGGTTATTATTGATTTTTATATAAACTGTTGTAAATAATTTTGGAATCAGGTGCAATGATTATTTTTTGTAATATGCTTAACCTGTTTTAACTATAGTTGATCGATGAATTTTGAATTTAAATATATTTCATTGTGTTCCATTATTTTTATATCGTATATTTTTTTTTATTTGTAAATTGGATTTCTAAATTGTAAATTGTATAATGACACACGTGCATCTGATTTAATTGATTTATTTACGTATTAATTTCATCAATAATTCTGTTATTGTTTATTATTATAGTATACCTTCAGTTTGTGTTATCAGTAATTTAATCTTTAAAATTGCTTTTTCTTCTTCTTTTTATTAAGCAGAGTCGGTACTTGTAACTTTAATATATTTTGTTTCTTAAATAATTTAGTGTGTAATTCAATCTTTAAATTTTCTTTTGTAACAAGTAGAGTCAATATTTGTTAGTTTAACTTTTCTTTCTTAAATAATTTAACTTTGGATTTTTTTTGGCTAATTCGCTTTTTCGACTAGGGTTTTTTGGACCTGGCGAACATTTGTTGTTTTTGGACCTGGCGAGTAAAATTGTTTTTGGTTCTGGCTGAAATTATTTTTGGTATTGGCTGAACATTTGCTTTTGGACCTGGCGAATATTGTTTTCTTTTTGGACCGGGTGAATATTTCTGGATCAGGCTAAACTTGTGCCTTACCAACATCAAAGCAGCAGGCTAATAACGAAAGCCTCACTACCAGCACTGCAGATAACAGATAAGCCAAAAATTTAATTTTAAGATTAAGACATTGTAAAAGTTGTTGGTCGAATATTGATTATTTATAGTAATTTTTTTTAATTTTTAAATCTTTCATATTGCGCTGGGTGATCACTCATAATTAAATCTGCCAGGGTTTTGACATTATTGTGGAACAAATTGTCTGATAATCGCTAATTTTCTTTATTTCATTTATATATATATTTTTATAAATTGTATAACTCAATTGTTGGGTTTATTGTGCGGGGGGTGGGTTATTTATTTATTTTTGTGAATATAATTGATAGATCTAACTTTGTGTTTTACTCAGATCTTTACACACTCACCACATTTGTTACTCAATCAATTTTCTTTTTTTTTTAATTAAGATTCTTAAATTCATTATTTATCTCCAGTAAGATAGGTCAGTGCCTGGAACATCAGGGGTTTCCGATTTGAACCGTTAAAATCGGTGGCGCGACCCACATTATTTTGTTTTGAATTACCCTCTACGGCTGAGCTGGGCACAAATTTGCCAGTAGAGAAACCACTTACCCATCTTAACTGGAGTTGGAGATTTCAATTTAAACCATAAGTTTAAATTTTCAAAATTTGATTTTATTTTACTTTTACTGAAAGTACGTGGCAACTTTCAACTTCCCAGAAATCATTGTTCTTTATACACAAATTATGTAACACACAAACAGCAATAATAAAAAACGACGTTTTTTTTACCGACCAAAATTCGGTAAATAATAATTGCCTAAAGCGTTGCTTTAATAGACCAAATGCATTTTCTATTTTCACTCTAGTTTTGCTGAGTTTAAAATTATAATTTACTTGTAAGGGAGTTAGATTGCCATAATCCCTATAGGGTGTTAATAAATTAGAACTCACAGGATAAGCGGAGTCTCCAATTAAATGAAATCTTCCATTTTCACAAATTTCGTTGAGGTTTTGTGAAATAAAGGACAGCTGTAATACTCTTGAATCGTGTATTTTTCCAGAAACACCAGTAACTACATCTAAAAATTGTTTGGAACTGTCACATATGGCTTGCAATGTTAGTGCGGCAATATCATGTCTGTTAACATACGTTGATTTAATTTTGTTTACTGGTGTGCGAATAGGAATATATGTCCCATCGATTGCTCCTAATACATTTGGAAATCCAGCAATCTATAACAATACAATTAAATAGATTTTAGGGATTTAAGAAATATTTCGTAATTCCACACCTGTTCAAAATTTTCTGCTATTGCCTGTTTCTCCTGCAAAGTATTGGGAAATTTAATTACTTCTGGTGATATTTCGTTAAGGAATAATATAACTCTGTTGATGATAACGTGTAAAGTAGAATCACCAATTCCAAATCTGGATGCAACATCCCGAATGCATACTTTATTGGCTGCGAACCTAGAAAAAAATCCAAAAAGTTGTTTTTTGTTTGTATGTATATCATATAATCTGTACTTAGGTACCATAAAAAACAATAAACGTCAACTTCATCAGGTACTTGCTTTTACCTCCATAATGAATCGTTTCATTGTTGCCCTGAAGTGCTTTCCATGTACAATAACGATCAATTAAGTGTTGTGCTGTAGATTTTTTTAAACGAAAATGACGTTTAAACTGAAAGTTACAAAAATGTATATACTTATTTATTTATTAAAATGCATTTTTGTTCTTACTTCATCATCTGGATAGTTTTTTATGGTATGAATATAGTTGCTTGTATAATTTTTATCATTTGCCCTTTTTCTGACTTGTGTACTAAAATATTCTACGTCACTATCACTGCTATCTTCTGATGATAAAAATTCCGACGCCAGTAACAATAGTTTTTGCTTTTGATTCATTTTTTATAAATTCACTCACACGATAAATACAAACAAAACACTTTAATATGACATTAACATAACCTAAAATCTACAATTGCACTGGTACACTGGCTCTTGAAGTCGGTGTAGCCACGCCCCGAAAGTGTGACATAAACTAGTGTAACTTGGGTCAAATAAACATTCATGTTTTCTGCACTTTTTCGGGACCTTGTTACACCGTACCAATAAAACATTCTTCGCTTTTTTTTAACTGCACTAGTGTACACCTGTGTAACGAAATGAAGACGCTATCAGTCTTTAGTCAGTGATTATGCTTTACAGCTCGCTGACGGATAACATATACCTTATACTGACGAGGTGCAAAAACACCGAAACCGGTCTATAAGTTATGTTGTCCCTTCTAACTGCAAACTAGAATGGTTGGGTTAAGTTATCTTGTAGATATTCCAACCCCGTTTGACTTTGAAGTATAATCCAATATCCGTTGGGGCATATAGCCCAGGAAGTAGTTGTTTCTTCTTAGTTAAACGGTCATTGCCTTTGAAATTTTCAAAAACTTGTAAAGCGTTTGAGAATGAAATTATATTATTCTTAGCCATCTATTGAAATTTTTAAGTTTGAATAAAAATGATGACTGGTGGTGTGGTCTGGCTTTGAAGTTTTTTATAGCCGTTTAAGAGACCACAAGTACTACGTTGGCTTTTCATTTATACGAACTAGCAAGAAATCACGAAATTCAAGATAAACTACATGATACAATTAGCCTTACGCTAAATAAACACGGTTAATTGACTTATAAAGCTGTCTTAGATATGCCTTAGCTTGAAATGTGTATAAACGATAATTATTAATCAGTTTAAATGTCCATGACATTAAAAATTAAACTTGCCATTACCTTTAAAATACAAAAAAAAAATATTTCGTTAGTAATTTAAAGGTAATTTCTATTAAAGAAGCTTTAGAAAAAAAGTATGCGATATAGATAAAATTTTATATTGTAATTTTGTTTTACAGAATGTCTTTGAATGTACCCGGTCTTTTCATATTTGTATTAAAAATGTAGTAAAAATTATCAAATACCATTTAATGATATTATTGTCAAGGAAGGAGCTGATGTTTCGATTCCAGTATCTAGTTTACATATAATTGAAAAGTATTGGATTAAACGGTACAGATTCAATCCAGAGAGATTCAAAACAAAGCAGGAGCCGCACATTACCTTTCTGTTCTTAGCGTTTGGACACTGGCCAAGAAATTGTTTAGGTAATAATTGGCAAAACACTATAAGATCTAGTTTAAGACACACATTGATAAGGTATATATTAATTCTAAATTAATAAGATGTACTTGTAAGAGTTGGAATTTTCTACTATTTTTTCTCTGTTTTTATATCTGTAACATTTCTAATGATCATATTGATCCGATAATTTATTTTCAACATACAACAGTATCATGGTCGTGGTACTGAAATTTCATTCTTGTTAAGTTTATTATTTAATGTCTTTTATTGCCGCTGACTGGATATATCAATTAAAATGAAAATTTGTTCCTTTTATTTTGTGGCAACAAAATCATTTTTGTAGTAGATTTCTCATCAATTTTAAATAAATACAAGAAAATTTCTGTTTGAAATATTCCTTTCTCTTAACGTTACTTCCTAGATTTAAAAAATCGTATTAGTACTACGATTAACGTTTTATTAATAACCCAGATTATTAACCAAAGACTCTACAAGTTATATACCTAGATTATATCAATTTCTTTTAAGTCTATGTACCATTTCTTACGCATTAACAATATAGTTTTTTTTTTAATCTTTGAGGTAATTCTGCTGAATATCTCGTGGTTGATTTGTTTATTATTTGTCACACTTTCTAATAATCAAAATTTTAAAGCTTTTGCTAATGTATAAAGTATATTCATTTCTTGCCCTTTCGGTTGTAGTAAATTTTTATGTAAAAGAAAAGTTAAAAAAGTATAAAGAAACCAGCGGTTATGTAAACAAACAAGGGATCTATTTAATTTGTGAAAACCAAGAAAATTATGATGCTCCAAAGCTATTTCATTAAAGTAGTGTTACTAAATTTACAGCTGTGTCAGCGACTTTGACCGGGTAGGCGTTAAGCATCAGTTTGTTTAAGTCCTAAGAGTAAATTAGAAATATTGAATTTTCTCGCTCGCAAAAATAGTTTTATATATAACTAGCGGACCCGGCGAACTTCGCATCGCCTAACACTAATGTTTTTTCCAATTTTTTTTTATTTTTACGATTCATTTTTTGCATTTTTTATCATATTTTCTCGTTAGTTACCAGTTTTTACTATTATTTATAGTGCTTTGTTATTTCTCGGTTAGGTATATTATATATTAACTGCGCCACCTAACGGTGGCGTCATAGTTCTTAGGTAAGTAAGTTTTGCTCTTTTAAATATATGAGATATCAACTGCGCCACCTTACGGTGGCGTCATAGTACTTAGTTATGTAAGAATTACAACTGCGCCACCTAAGGGTAGCGTCATAATGATTAACTTCGTAATAAACGCATCCGATAACTGCAAAATTTAAAGTGCTATAGGGAAAATCGCGGCCCCCGATGCGCTATTTATACTATTTATAGGCACGCTTCTGCCGCCCCGGCCGGCCAGTACCACCGCAAGAGCTACGTCCCGCAATTTTAAATCTGTAATATCTTCGAAAATATTCATTTAAATCTTATGCTGTAAATGACCATATTATGTTAAATTAGCAATGTATTTAAGCTATTTAGTTGGATAAGGATTAATGCTGTATTGGTTAAAATCGCTTCGAAAATTAGCCAATATTTGTCGTAAAAAGTAAATGACAAAAAACTGTTATTGTGGGATATCCATAAGAGATAGACATATACTATCCCGGAGTTTTCTGTAGACCTTTTCCATGTGTACAAATAATTATTAGTACCTTATTTTGATAAATCTCGTAGGGTTCAGCCTGCGTTTGCAATGTAAGCGGAAAAAAATTAATAATTAACGACATCACATTAGAAACCTCAAAAATAACAGTATTTCTCCGTCATTTAATGGATGTTATTATACATATAAACCTTCCTCTTGAATCACTCTATCTATAAAAAAAAAACCGCATCAAAATCCGTTACGTAGTTTTAAAGATTTAAGCCTACAAAGGGACATAGGGACAGAGAAAGCGACTTTGTTTTAAACTATGTAGTGATTTTTAGGGTTTAACGATCATTTTGCACTGTTTTACAAATTTTTTACACTTTTTACGCGTTTTTTCGTCAATTTTAAGCGAAATTCGATCACATTTTGTGTTTACTAAACGTAGATGTCAACTTCTGTTCTGACTGGTTTTAGATGGCGTTTTACTTGTCAGCCGAATTGACAGATAATCGATTTGTTAAATATAATTCGTAAAATTAACGACATCACATTAGAAACCTCAAAAATAACAGTATTTCTCCACTATTTAATGGATGTTATTATACATAAAAACCTTCCTCTTGAATCACTCTATCTATTAAAAAAAACCGCATCAAAATCCGTTGCGTAGTTTTAAAGATTTAATCATACAAAGGGAAATAGGGACAGAAAAAGGGACTTTGTTTTATACTATGTATTGATATATTTATATTGAATGTTACCCTATAACTACCTCTAGTTTCCAATAAAAGTCGTATTAAAATCGGTTTAATCATTTCACAGATTAAAGCCCAGTAAAGTTGGACAGAAATTATAGAAAAATTATTGTAATTAGTGACAGGGTGTCCTAGTGAAAAATTGATGTATTCATATCAACAAATTTAACTTTTTATGGGTTTGATTTTTGAAAAATAGTTTAATGTAAAAACAAGTAAGTTATTTTGAAGTGATAACTTCTTATGGGAGGGTAACTGATTTTTATTGTAACGCGTTGAAAAAAGCGTTTATCATAACGCGTTGTTTTTCGTTGTTACACGCAGTCGCAGTGAAACATAATAATAATAGAAATAGGTAAATATTATTATTAATATTAATACAAATATTTATTTATTGAAGTGATAACTTCTTATGGGAGGGTAAACTGATTTTAGCGTAACGCGTTGAAAAAAACGTTTTTTATAATTCACGTTCACAAAGTTTCCATTTCGACACTAAAAACAGTATCGAAATAGATTTATTGTAACACTGTTTTTGGTAACTTTTTGTTTTACACAATCGGTTGCACTGCACTGATTATCAACGAAAGATGAAAGAGTTCAGGTAGTAAATCAAGAATTATGTTGTATTAACTACATTATTAGCAAAATTGCGAAATTCAGAATATTTTATTCAAATTTGACAAACATTCAAATTTAAAATCATTAAAACTGTCAAGTGTCAAAAGTGTCAAGATCGCCAACATAAATAAATATTTCGAAAAACTCTCATTTTATTTATTTTTTTATACTTTTAAAAGTTCATTATAAAAAATAGTATGTAAAACTCGAATTACAATGATGGTTTGTAGTACTCGTTCTTTGCGAAACTCACCGCTTAGTGGTTCGTTTCACGAACTTCACTCGTACTACGAAACCTGTCATTGTAACACTTGTATTACAATATACTATATCATAACGCGTTGTTTATCGTTGTTACACGCAGGCGTAGTGAAACATAATAATATTATTTCTCTCTCTCTCTCTCTCTCTCTTTCTCTCTCTCTCTCTCTCTATGCTTTTCCCAATGTAAGTTTTAAGTATATTTGAATTTACCGTGTTATACGGTATTAATCTGTCACTAAATACAATTCATTACTTTTTATTAAATTTATATCATAAAAATTAGGTTATTTTCTACATCGTCGTATATAATTTAATCCCTAAAAAACCGGTTAAAGGAGTTTTTTTGTGGTAAACATTAAATAAAGTTGTGTTGTAGGTCTAATTAATGAAAATTACGGTAAGAATTGTGTTATTCAGTAAAAAATTGATCAAAAACTTGGATTACAAAATGATAATTGTGATAAGCCCGCCAAAATTTTTAGTGCTTAATATCAACGTCAATACATGTTGAACAAAAAAATGGAAGAATAGGTGAAATCCGAAAAGCAAAAAGAGAAAATAATCATGGAAGTGGAAGATTATATATTTTTCAATAGCGGTATAGATAAGAGATTATTGGGGGCAGGATTTTTAGTTAGCAATGAGTATAAGAAAGAAGTTATAGATTTCGAAGCAATTTCAGAAAGAATATGTAGGCTAAGAATAAAAGGGAAATTTAGAAAGCTAAATTTGATAAACATACATGCTCCATCTGAGGATAAAGACGCAGATATAAAGACAAAATTTTATGAAGAAGTAGACAGAATACTGAGTAATCAAGCAAAATTTGATATAAAGTGCATATTAGGTGACATGAACGCCAAAGTGGGTCAGGAGGAAGAATATAAAAATGTAACAGGGGGTAAAAGTAAACACAAAGAAACTAACGATAATGGGAAAAGATTAATAGAACTTGCGCTAGAGAATAATCTGAAGATAGTAAGCACAGCATTTAACCATAAGAACATTCATAAAGAGACCTGGGTAGCCCCAAATGGATCAGTAAGGAACCAGATAGATCATATACTAATTGAGAAGAAGCACGCAAGGTCCGTTATGGACGAAAGAAGCTATAGAGGAGCTGACGCGGACAGTGACCATTTCTTGGTGATAGGAAGACTAAAACAAGTAAGACCAGATATAAATAAAAATAACGATAAGAGAAGAAGGAAGAAATACGATATAAAAAAACTGAACGATGTGAGAACAGCGACACAATTCAGAGAAGAAACCAAGAAAGAACTGAATAAACAACCGCAAAAGAAAGAGATAGATAAAGAATGGGTTCAGATAGAAAAAATAATGAAAGATGTCACGGAAAGAACACTAGGAGTAGACAAGAAAAAACCAGCAAATAAATGGTTTGATGAAGAATGCGAACAGGTTTTAGAAAATAGAAGAAAAATGAGAATAAAAGTGCTGGAAAAAAACACGGTAGAAAATAAAACTAACTACGAACATGCAAGGAAGGTAGCAAAAAGAGTCTGCAGAGAAAAAAAGAGGAAACAGCTAGAACAGGAACTTTATAATATAGAAGAATCTTATAAGAACAAGGAGATCAGGAACTTCTACCAAAGAATAAAAAGTTCACAAGGAAAAGAACAGAAAGGCCCCCGATATGTAAAAAGTAAAGATGGACTCTTGGTGGGGGATATAAATGAGAAATTAAACACTTTCGCACAGTATTTTAATAATATATTGAATGAAGAAGAAGAAGTAGTGAGAGAACAAGAATACAGTAGCAGTGAAGAAGAAGGGATAGATGAGGACATAGAATTAAACGTTCCAACTAAAGAAGAAATAAAAGATTGTATACTTGAGCTAAAAAATAATAAGAGTGCGGGAGAGAACGACATGACAGCTGAAATCCTAAAGCAGGGAGGAGAAGAGCTTCAAACAAGATTATGGAAATTGATAGTGAAAATTTGGGAAGAAGAAAAAATGCCGAAAAATTGGAATAATGCACTTATAATCCCTATACATAAAAAAGGACCAAAAGACGAAATTAATAACTACAAAGGAATAGCACTTTTGGATGTTACATACAAAGTTTTAGCAAAGTTAATAAAGAAACGACTAGACGAATTTCATAATATACAGGTAGGTGAATACCAAGCAGGATTCAGGGTAGGAAGATCAACAATCGACCAAATTTTCATAACGAAATTGATAAAACAAAATACGTACGAATAAAATCTAAGTCTACACCTAGTATTTATTGATTTCCGCCAAGCATATGACTTGATCAACAGGAAAAAAGTAATGGAAGCTCTGAAAAAATTAAACATCCCGAAAAAACTAAGAAAACTAGTAGAAATGACATTGAAACAAACAGCAAATAAGGTAACAATAGAGGGAGGAGTTTCAGAAGAATTCGAAGGAAAAAAGGGTCTACGTCAAGGTGACCCAATGTCTACATTTCTCTTCAACTTGGTCCTAGAAGTGATTTTGAGAGAAAGTGGAATAAGAACAAATGGGTTAATATATGGTAACAGGAACCAATGTCTCGCATATGCGGACGATATAGTAATAATGGCAAGAAACAAAAAGGAAATAAAGAATGTTTTCAAACTATTAGAAAGTAAAGCAAGTGAGTACGGGTTAACAATAAATGAGATGAAAACAAAGTATATGCTAATGAAAGACAATAACAAGGAAGAAACACCCACCCTGGCAATCAATTGTTCAAGAAACAGACAATACATTATAGAAAAGGTGGAGGAAATGGAGAATCTAGGGGTAACGGTAACATGCAAGGGAGAGGAAGAGAAGGAAATAGACAGAAGGTTGTCAAAAGGAAGCAAAGCGGCTGGAATGTTAAACAAGATACTAAGGTCAAAAACGATGTCACAAAGACTAAAGATAAGAGCTTACCAATCCATAATAAGACCAACAGTGACCTATGCTTGTGAGACGTGGACAATGAATAAAAAATTAATAACCAAACTAGAGATATGGGAAAGGAAGATATTAAGGAAAATATATGGAGGAATCAAAACAGAGGAGGGAGAATATAGAAGAAGAACAAATAAAAATCTGGAAGAACTATACAATCAACCTAATATTGTTCACGTAGCAAAAGCACAAAGAGCTAGATGGCTGGGACACATAGCTAGGATGCAGGATAACAGATGGGTTAAAAGAATATTAATGGAAGGAGAAGGAGGGAAAAGGAGAAGAGGAAGACCCAGAAAGAAATGGCTAGCAGAAGTTAAAGAAGATTTAGGAAGTGTGGGAGTTCGGGACTGGCAAATGGAAGCGAGAGATAGAGCAAAATGGAAAAGAAGAGTGAAAGATCTCGAAGCCAAAGGCCACTAGGCCTGTAGAGCTGATTTATATATTATATATGTTATATGTATATAAATTATATTGAATGATTTTTAAGTGAATTTAATGTGATTTCATTACAGATTTTTATCAGTCTCACGTTTCGTTTCTCCACCAACTTCTAAAGAAAGAACAAAACTGTAAAAGTCGAAACACAGGAACGAATTAAATGTAATGTATCGGACCAGAGAGAGACATTGTAATCGATTTAGGATTCTAAAAACGGGAATTCAAAAACCGAAAGAACTTACGTGACTCTCTCTACTTAAACTTATTGCTAAAATCAATCGTCGAACAGTGAAGATTTCTTTACAGTGAACAGTGAATGTCTTAATTAGCGAGATTTAGAAAATACAAATAATTATTGAGCTTTGCAGTATATTTTTATAAGTACTATTTACGTTCACACTGCATGCCATTTAGAAGGCACTTTTTACTAAAATTTAATGCATAAGTTTTAAAGCCTTGCACTGTGTAAACGATTTTTTCCGTCGACTTTACATTAATAACAATGTTAATGTACTAACTATTGTCTAACATTGATCATTAATAAGTCGTATTAACGAACAAGAGCGTTAACAGGCTATTAATGTTGAGATCTGTCAATGTCAATATTTTTGATCAGTCGCGTTTTTTCATCATGCCATTTTATTTAAAACGTCATTAAATTGAAAGCAAATCTTTATATAATAAAACATAGGCAAAGTTTATTTTATGGTGTAATACAAAAAATATTACTCATTATTCAGAATCAGTAGGTACTAGCACATTTCTCATACCTTGCTGAAAAAGGCTTAATAGCCAGTTTATGGCCAAAATATTCGATGCTAAGAACAACTTTTAATATTAATACAAATGTTCATATCAGTAAGTATAATAAACTAATTACGTTTATTAAAAAGAAGAAAACTGGATATGTTTCAAAAAAATCAAAAGTTTTTAACAAAGAACAAGTACATAAATTTATTTAATATTTATTTATAAGCTATTTTTTTCTTAAAAAAAGTCGACGGAAAAATTTTGTAACCAACTCGTAAATTAATAGGAAGTTTAATAATCTCAAACATTAATGCGCTCGCTATCGCTCGCGCATTAAAATATTTCGATTAATAAACTTCTATATTAATAAACTCGTTGCTTAAATAACTATTTAAGCTCAGCTCATTTTTATTTTGTCTCAATAACTAACCTGGTTGTTTAATACATTACTTAAAACCATATTGTTTTTAGAGTAATAGTAATTTAAAAATATTAAATATATTAACTTTAAATCCAACTATCAAAGTAAAGGTATAATTTTAATTGATATAAAAAGTAATAATAATAAATAATTACGTTAAAATAATTAAAACAACGAAAAAGTGAATCTTTCGAAAGATTTAAATCCACTACCACACGAAACGAAATATCATTAAGCCACCAGCTACTTTGATCGGCTAAATCAGCTTTCAATTAATATTAAATATTAATTTATTATATTAATATTTAAGTTCCCCTGTAAATTAGGTATATTATTTCAATTTCTAGTAGTATATACATATTTTTTATTTCCTATTATTTTCTAAATAAACGTGTTATAATAGTTATTTATGAAACAGTTCGTGAAGTATGCTTTTTGCGCACGCACGCGATGTTTAGAGCACGAGCGAAGCGAGTGCTATATATCGCGTAAGTGCGCAAAAAGCACTTCACGCACAGTTTCATACAATATTTTATCTACGATAAACAAATAAAAACTAATTACAAATTAAAATTTGAAACTACAAAACTGTCAGAATAACTTTTGTTGAAATTTAATGCTCTCATAGCAACACCATGACAACGCGAATGCTAAGGATATTTGATTATTTGAAGGTGTGTCAAAAACAGTGCAAAAAAGTAAATCCCATTTAAAATACATTGTTACTTCACGCACACTTTCAATCCTTCATGCACTGCTGTCTATAATGACAGTTTTCACGAACTAAAAATTGATACGTAATATGAGGTAGAGTAGATAAAATAGTTATTTATGATATAAGTGTTAAAAGTGACGTTTTATTTTGTGAGTGAAAACGTTTGTGAAATGAGCGGAGCGAATTGAACAATTTCACGAACAAAAAAAAATCACTTTTAACACAAATACCATACAATGTTTTTTGTACAACTTCCCTATTTTGATAATGAAATGAGCGAATTTGCAATGACAATAAACTAAACCGTGTTAAAAGTAAACTAAACCGTGTTAAAAGTAAACTTGTTTACATGGCAGCGTGTTAATAGTTATTTATGTATCAAGGAAGTTATAAGGATGTAAATTATCGAGGGCAACAGGTTGCAATCCCGAGGGACGCTAGTCCCGAGGGATTGTTAAGTTGCACGAGATTATTAACATCCAATAACTCACGTGATAGATAAATAATTTTATTTCATACTAATTAAATATGAAAACCAAAATTTTCTGGTTTTCAAAATTAAACCAACGTTTTTTAATAATTAAGTAGGCATGATTACTATGAATATATCGACTGACAAATTTGTAAATAAAAATTTGTCAAATTCATTAATTTGTAAAAATGAATGAAAACATGGAGAAAAGTGAGATTTCAGGCGATTTGTTACAAAAAGCTGAGAAAGCTCGTGCTGTACTAATACCGACAAAGTCAGAACCGAAATATAAAAAAGAATATGACAAGTTTCTACAGTGGCTGAAAGTTAACCGTATTGAAAAGAAAAATATAACTGAAACCATAATGTTGGCGTACTTTCAAGACATGGTATGTGTTTATTCTTCCACGTTCTAGCATAAGTGATATTGATTTACTTTTATTACAGTCTGAATCGTACAGTCCTAATTCCCTGTGGACTAAGTGGTCCATGTTAAAATCAATGATGGTAATTTATAATAATACTGATGGGAGTAAGTTTCATGAACTGGAAGCGTTTCTCAAACGAAAAAGTAAAGGCTATGAACCAAGAAAGTCAAAAGTGTTCACTAGGGATGACGTTGTCAAATTTTTGATTTATTTTTGTAAATACATTAGAGGGAGTTAAGGATTTATAATTGCCCAAGGGAGTTATGAACATGCTTATAGTTACGGTAACTAAGGATTTATTTGTTTATAATGTATTAGTATGAAATAATAGTATATTACGTATCAAGAGTGGTAAATAGGATATTACGTACGAGTGGAAAAGTTACGCACGAAGCCGCGTAGCGGCGAGTGCGTAATTACACGAGTACGTAATACCTCTTACCACTCGAGTTACGTACTATGCTTTTTCTACGACTCAATATTTTAATTTTAATTCAAAATATTTGACATCTCTTAAAAAATATATGACAAAATTTACCGTTTAAAATAACATTTAGCAAAGTAGTGACAATAAGTAACATCCTAGATTAAATAATAATTTAAAATGTAATATATGTTGCCTATATCTGTTTTATTTTTATTTTATTTTTTAATAAAAACTATTATATATTTATGTTTTTAAATTGACTAAAAGTTTGTAAATAGACCAAATAAAGTAGTACGTACATAAAATTTTTATTGCAATTTGATTAAACAAAGAAATTTAAGTTTTCTTATCTAAACGCACATGTATGTTATGAGATCTCATTACGTGCATGTTATTGTTAAATGTCACTTACACGGAATGTCTATAGTGCGATTTTTGACGTTTACAGTCATGGGCGTAGAAAAAAGTATTTTTAACACGCTGCTATGTAAACAATCGTTTTTAACATTGTTTGCTATCATTAAAAGTGTCACTTTTAATGACAGTTGTACAAAAAGATTTTTATGCAGTAATTCCCGTACTGTAAATTGTGCATTATGTAAATGTATGTAAATTTCGGTTTAACATTAATGTTTTGACATACTTGTTATTATTGGCGAAAATTAAATAAACTATATGACGATTTAAGTATTTCAAAACCTATATTTAAAAATCTTATATTTTTAAAACCTTTATATGTATACTGACAGTTCTGATTTTATATTGTGTGATGAATGCAAAATAGTATGGTGCCTTGAGCAGAAAATGAATTCTCTTTCTGGCTTCGCTTCGTCATTAGCTCATTTGATAGGAAATCATTGTTTATATTCATTCCTATTTTAAGATACAGAACAAGGTCTTTCTGTTGTCCAGCAATCTTTTTGTTAAGCGAAACTAAGGCTTTATTAGATATTTTTTATCTCTTTCTATTGTCTTTATTGATACAGAAGTTATTATTAGGATTTTTTCTAGAACTCTCGTCCTTAAGCGCGTAAACAACCTTACTCTTTTAATTTCGGAGAGTAAACCCGTACAACGTTAGAATGCACCAAAAATAATTGCGACTGCGGGAATAGATTTCTGAGAATTTAATCTGCTCACGTGGTTATTCCTGTTGCTATGCTAAATTTTTTTTCTAGTTTCTTTTTGGCGCGTAGAAGCTTGTTCATACCACGCCCTTAAACTTTAGTATACAAAGAGTGATTGCTGAATTATAGGGTTTATCTTATCTTATCTTTCCTGACATAGAGGCTGGTCAAATCAACTTTATTAAAAGTGTAACTTTAGTTTTTGATTATACAGATCAGTACCGGTGTTTTTCTTAATTCCTTTGCGTTTTTTATATGGCTAACGAGGATACAGTAGTTATTAAAGTCATTTAATGCTCTGCAAAAAAGACAAGTAATTTGCTCACTTAATTTGGTATACCTACTTCTGCTATTTTTAATTTTTTTTAGTAGTTAATTTTTAATATCATTTTTTAATTATTTTATGTATGATACCTCTTCTTTTGTATCAGTTTAACCAATACACCATTTTGTTTTTCTCGAAATACTTGCAGTAGTTATTAAGCTATTAAGGTCGTTTTATAACTTTTTGTAAATTATTGTACTTTATTTGTCCACCTTGTAACTGTTATTTTGTTGTAATCGTTAATATAGTTGCTATCATTAATCATAAAACTTTGTCTTTCAAAGCGTAAAAAACAAATGGTAAGTCTGTAGTAATCAATCTTACAGAGCTTTTAATAAAATGATATTTTCTTCGTATTTATACATTTAACATCCCTATTAGTACTTTTATTTTTCACGTTTTTATAAAAATAAGGTTGAAGCCTATATGTCAGTCATCTATGTATATTCTTTTTTTTTTCTATTAGCTTAATTTAGTTTATCGGCCCGTTACTGACCACTGTAATATCTTCAATCCACGACTCGCTCTTCACCTACCACTGAGTGCTGTCCGCAATGGCTGACCTTGTGACCATCATCATTAGACAAATCAATCAAGCCATTTTTTATGAAGTTTATAAACACTTTAGAAAGCCAAGAAAAGTTGTTACAACTAAAACAACAAAAAAACAATATTATGGAAAGCTAGCCCTTTCGTTATGTTTTATAAATGACTAGCTGAACCCGGCGCGCGTTGCTACGCCAATAACTAAAATAAATTTAAGAAAAATAAAAGAGGAGAAGAGGTAGAGTAGAAAAGAAAGTTTATAGTTTTGTTTTACTTATCGTACCAAAAATATATTTTTCGAACTTATATTTATACGAATTCGTATAGATATCTATTAATCAGTATTGTATTTGATACATGGAAGCGCTATCTGGTGGTAACTTCAATTAATACATATATCGTATTCATCTTACCCATTAAAAATACATCATCATACCGATTTTCATGACAATCGGTTGAACGGGGCAAAAGTTGCTACTCTGCAGCGCCACCTGGTGGTGAGTGGCATCAATGAGCATACCTTACAAACCTTATCCGTGGAAAAATACATATACATACCAATTTTCATGACAATCGGTTGAACGGAACAGAAGTTGCTACTATGCAGCGCCACCTGGTGGCGAGTGGCATCAATGAGCATATCACACAAACCTTCTCCGTGGAAAAATACATATATATACCAATTTTCATAATAATCGGTCCAGTACTTTTTGAGTTTATTGAGTACATTCAGACATACAGATATACAGACAAACATACATTTTTTTTTTATATATATATATATATATATAGATATGTAGATATGTACTTTTAAGCCTTTAAAAGTGTATTTCTATATGAAACAGTATTTATACCAATTTTTTGAATCGATGAGCTTCTTTCCCCTATTGTTGGCGCGCCACCGTAGCTTAAAACATGTAACCAATTTTATATACGCTATCAGTACATCTCTTTATTACATATTATCTATGTGCGCACCACTCTACCTGAAAGGGAGTAGGGTGTAGGGTTAATTTAAGGTTTATTTAATTAAGTAACCACGTTTCCGAACAAACGATGCTCTTTCAATATAGTCTATGGCTGTGAATGACATTGACATTCGTTACGCGCGTTTTTTTAAAATATGCAAAATTAAATGTCTATTTTTCAATATTGCTGAGAGATTTTCTTACTATTTTCTTCCGTAAGAACCGTCTCCTAATAATAACAAATACAACACAAAAAGAATTAGTAAAATCGGTCCAGCCATTCACGCGTGATGCCATGAGCAGGAAAAACGGGTTTCATTTTTATATATATATATATATATAGAAGATTTAATATAATACATGTTTAAACTGTGTTTGGTGAATGAAGTGGACTGTATTTTGAATGTTGATGATATGATAATGTGTTAAATAAAATTGGATGTAACTCAGAACAACTTGTATTTTAAAAATGTAAATCTTACAAAATGTGCTTAACTCTTTCTTGACAATTGACTTCTGTCAACCATACATTCGTCATATATATAACAAGGTGACAACTTACCACTAATACCAACTTAAAGTTGGTTACTCATTTAAAAGATATCAAACAAATACAAAAATATAAAATAAAGATTATAAAATTATACAATACATTTGTATTCTTTAAATGATACCAAACTTTTGCAGCATTATCTAAAATGCTTTTCATCACGAAAATAATTTTGAAGTTACTTTTGTCACTTGCATAGTTTGTTCGTAAGGTTTTGTTCAATATTTCACAGGAAAAAGATCATTCTTTATGTGCAACTAAAGTAATCTTTTCATAAAAGACGTCGACAAAACAGTCATTCCGGACTGCAAACATCTATCATCAATCTTACCGCACCTCGAAAGGATCATATACCTAGTTTTAAAGTTTCGAAGACTTATATCCAGTTTCTATAGTGGTATATAAACCGGAATAAGAGGGATTTTAACTTCAACTACTGGCTCGTTACCAAGCTATTCGCATCCATTTCAAGATATTTGTAGCACTAGAGGAGTTCTTAAATGACAATTAAGAGAAATTTGTATTTTAGATATTTGCATTTTGATGTATCAAACGTTGGCAGATTTAAGTTGCTTTCCAATTTTCAATGTAGAATTTAACAAGTTTTCAAAGCTGAAAATGTTTCAATGTTTCGATTTTCGCTGCCGAAATATAACGCGCCTAGGTCTCGTGTTTGCGTTCAACTGCACTAATTACATAAGTTGGTATAATTAAATTGGCACTCTCGCTTCACAACAAGCTGACTTCAAATGCACTGATCTGCTGTAAACACAAGCACAAATTGGATAGTTTTGGTCAAATAAACTTACCATTTAAACCTTCGAAAATTAAGTTGTCACAGTTAATGCGAACACTTAAGATTTCCTGAATAATACATTATTATTTGAAAAAGATACGTATTTTGAAATGTGGTAGTGGTATCATCTTGTTAAACAAAGTGACGATTTGATTTATCAATAATTTTAAGTGCCTACAGGTCTATTTTTTTTTGTAGATATTTTGTTTGAAAATAAAGTATTTTTAAAGATTTTTAGTAAACAATAGTTTAAAATGTGGTATTTTTGCCATTTTTTTAAATTTTAAAATTATAAAAAGTATGCAAACAAGAATATATTAAATGACATTAAGGAGAAATTAAAAAAATGTCGCATCCAGTAAGAGTCGAATATACAACATTTGAATATACGCGGCAACGCTTTAACAACTAAGCAACGAATGCTTAGTAAATATTTCGCTTGTCAGTCGTAATATTTAAATCATGTCACATGCGACACTCACTCACTTTCTTCTTAAGCACATTTAGCATAAAGGTAATGACAAAGAAATTTTGTTGAATCAAAAATTGAAACATCAAACTCTAAGTCACTTTGTTCTGCCCTGTCTTATATTTTGTATTCGGTTATTAGACCAGAACCATGGATATTTAGTATACAATTAATAAAGATATCTCCCAAGAGATTTTTGAAATGTTAACATGTATAAAAAAAGAATACATTAAATGACAGTAAAAAGAAATTGAAAAAATATCGTATCCATCAAAACTCAAACTCATTCATAACTTAGCTGTTAGAGCTTTGCGGCGTAGAGGGTTCGAGTTCTGCTGGATGCCACATTTTATCCATTTCTTCTTAATGTCATATTTATTCCTGTTTGATGCATTCTAAAATTTCAAAATCCTATGAGAGATATGTCAAATAATTGTTAACTAAAAAACAATGGTTCAGGTCTCCTAAACGAATAAAAATATAAGACAGGGCACAAAAAAGTGCCTTAGAGTTTGATGTTTCAATTGTAGATTTGACAAAATCTCTCTCTCATTAACGTCATGCTATATGTGTTTAGGGAGAAAGTGGGTATGTGTCGCATGTGACATAAAATGAATTTAAAGAACAAAAAGCGAAATAATTACTAAGCATTCATAGCTTAGTTGTTAAATCGTTGCTGCACACAGGCAAAGGTTGTGGATTCGAATCCTGCTCGATGCGACATTTTTTTTTAATTTCTGGTTAATTTCATTTAATTCTTTTTTGTATACTTTTTTAGAATTTCTATATTTTAAAAAACCCATGAGATATACCTATCTCAAATAATCGTTTACTAAAAAACAAATTAAATTATTTGTATCTTAACTTTAACATTATTTCTTACTAGGTGTACCCGCGACGTCGTTCGCGTGGCGTGTTGAATTGTTGTTTAAAAATTTCTTCCCTCACCCCGTTAAAGAAGTGGAAGGAGAAATTTTTATACACCAGATGTTCTGTTAAAAGAAGACAAATACATCTGTGAAAACCGCATTCGAATCGGATCTGTAGTTTTCATGTGATACGCGCACACACATATAGATAGATAGACAGACGTACAAAAAAAATCTAACCACATTTTTGGATTCTATATCGATGTACCCGCGACGTCGTTCGCGTTGCGTATAAGTAGATTGTTGTATAAAAATATCTCCCTCTGCACCGTAAAAGGGGGGATATTTTTATACACCAGATGTTAAGTTGTAAGAAAACAAATACATCTGCGAAAACCGCATTTGGATCGAATCAGTAGTTTTCATGTAATGCGCGCACAAACATACAGACAGACAAAAAAATCTTACCACATTTTTGGGTTTTATATCGATGTAGTATCACCCCCTGCTAATTATTTTTTAAATATCTTTAATGTACAGAATTTTCATTTCCACAGTTTTATTATATGTATAGATATAGATTAGTATCATATTTGTTAATATTAACGGTAGATAGAAAATGCAATCAGTGACCTTTTTGTCTGTCTGTCTGTCTGTCTGTCTGTGTAACCGTTATGAAAACAAAAACTACTCGACGGATTTTAACGAAACTTGGTACAGTTATTTTTTATACTCCTGAGCAGGTTATAGTATACTTTTTATCACGCTACAATCAATAGGAGCAGAGCAGTGAAGGGAAATGTTGGGAAAACGGGAGAAGTTACTCCATTTTTTAAGCTTCCGTCGCGTGTGCTACCTTAATGGTCAAAGCTATACAGAAATCATGTATGACGGAAATGTTCTCCTTAAAATTATATAAAAAATATCCCACGACAGCATGTATCTTTTATGGTTGACTCACAATAACAAGTTTAACTCCTGATAGATTAGCAGTTCGAAACTTTCTGATTATATTTGTTTACTCTTACGTTTATAACACTCTTAGTCATCCCTAATTAAAAAAGTTATCATAGAAAGAATCATAGAAATCGGTATAGAAACACCAAAGTTATACATGAAATACGCTAATAATAAGCCATCGCGCGTGCATGAATACTGAATCATGCTATAAGCATTATTTTTGTAAGGTCGCGAACGCACAGGCAGGTGGCTATTGTTATTTTATTAAATAGCTAATAGTTATTTTGGTAGTATTTAAAATTTAATCCTAAACGGACGAACCATAATATACCTGAACAATTAAGTGATATTTTAGGCAATACGCACAATGGTACAAACCGATCAAATCGAATGTGTCATATCTACCGTTAATATTAACAAATACGATACTAATTTATATCTACACATATAATAAAACTGTACAAATAAAAATTCTATCCATTAAAGATATTTAAAAAATAATGAGCGGGGGGTGATATTACATATAGTACCCAAAAATGATTTTTTTTCTGTCTGCATGTTTGTGCGCGTATCACATGAAAACTACTGATTCGATCCAAATGCGGTTTTCGCAGATGTATTTGTTTTCCTTCAACTTAACATCTGGTGTATAAAAATTTCTTCCCCCCCTCGTCACGGGTACATCGATATAGAACCCAAAATCGTGATTAGATTTTTTTGTACGTCTGCCTATCTATCTATATGTGTGTGAGCGTATCACATGAAAACTACTGATCCGATTCGAATGCGGTTTTCACATATGTATTTGTCTTCTTTTAACATAACATCTGGTGTATAAAAATTTCTCCTTTCACTTCTTTAACGGGGTGAGGGAAGAAATTTTTAAACAACGATCAACACGCCACGCGAACGACGTCGCGGGTACACCCAGTACTAAATAAATGGGACCCCGATGAACAACTTAAGATATACCGATGACATGGTTGTCCTTACAAAGACTTTGGGAAATCGTCAGTTAGTAATTAAAAAAATAGTAGAATGCATTGAAGAATATGGTTTGGTATTTAACCTCAACAAAACAACAATTATGGTAGGATCTAAACCATCACAAAACTTTCCTGACATAACCATGCATGAGCAGAGAATCAAGAGTGTGGGAAGGTACTACCTGGGAACTATTATTAACGAAAATAACAATAGTTTAGAAGAAATCCGAAGTAGAACGGAAAAAGCTAGAGCCACATTTATTGAAATGAAGAAGTTGCTATGCGGACAAAATCTAAGCCTGCAACTTAAAATTCGCCTTATATGATGTTATGTGCTCTCAGTTCATTTTTACGAAATGGAAGCCTGGTCACTTGAAAAGATCGATACAAACAAGAAAGAAGCATTTGAGATGTGGGTGTACCGCAGAATGTTAAAAATATCCTGGACAGAGACAGAGAGAGTAACAAATGTGAAGGTTTTGCGAAAAATGCAGAAAGCGAAAGAATTAGTACAACTATTAAAAAGCGGAAACTGCAATATCTGGGAGATTTATGAGGGAAGATATTGCAGAAATTTTAGACAATTAAAGTGAAAATCCACATAGCACTGGATTGTATTAGTTTATGAGAGCAAAAGATTTAATTTAACAGTAAGATAGACATTTTTTTATTTCTGTGTATTAGGTTTAAACAGTTATATTGCATATAATGATGCCTTGTGCTCTAAAATATAATTTTAAAAGTTATATTAGAATTAGAAAATATATCAAAAAAATATGTATTGTGTTAACAGTAGCCTTACTAGTTCATATGTTAACTATAATCTTTATAGTTTCGTTATAAGTAAATATTGTTTATTTGATTAAATCTTTGCCATAAACTTCATTTTTTAATAATACCTACACGAACACTTAAGGTTTAAAGTATAAGACATTTTTAATTTATTTCAAGTCCATCTCTGGTTAACTATATTAATGATTCTGGGATGGAGACTAGAGATATTCTCCAACAGCATATTCGCTCAGTTGATGAATGAGTCGTAATGATGACCGAGATGTCAATATTTCATTATGTGAAAATGTATTATCAATCTCGATGTCAAACATTTTGTAGAATATTTCTATGTAAAATACCAATCGTTGCGATTGCACATTTAGGTATATCTCCGTATCGTATATACAAAAGTGGAATGATTTTAATTAAATTACTGAATTAGCTTTGACATGAATTTATTTGTTTTACATGAATAGATTGGTAAAAACATTTTTAGATCTCAATAGGGTTCTCAAATGGCAACTAAATGGTATTTGGATTTTAAATTTAATGTAATGTATTACATTTACAATAAGATCAAATCAATAAAATGTGTATGTACGTAGGTGGTATTACTATGATGTTAAAAAGACGCCGTGCAGACATTTAACAATATCGTGTAGGAAGTTCGTTCAAAAGAATTGCTATGGATATTTTGAAACTACATATTTCCGAAGTCAATGCTGAAAATAAAGACATCTTTGTCGTGATGGATTATTTTATGAAATAGGTGGAAGCTTTTGAATATTTTTGTTAATAGTTAATATGTCGATTTGGTGTATCTTTTGAATTACACTCGGTAAAAGGAAATAATTTTGGGAGCAAGTTGTTTCAAGAAATCTGTAACAAACTGATAATACGTAACACCGAACTACTTCACTTTATGCTTAGTCAGATGAAATGTTTAAAAAAATAAACCGAACAATAATCAACTACTTACCAACTGCTTCTAAAGACCAGTTTGGTAGAAAAATATTACAATAGTACAATTTGAAATTTGGCTTATAGCCCGGTAAAGATATGTCTAGTGAAAACTACAAAAAAAGTTAAACAACGTTTATTAGCTACTAGTTTTAGAACAACTGATAAACCTTTATATTTGGCGGACGATCGCCGGTAAACAAATTTGTCTGGTGATAGTTAAGTTAACATGCCCAGCATCAAATGATCACAGATATTTAGTTTGCTTGTTTAGGCAGAAAATACTTTGTTTTTTGAGAGACTGTTTTTAAGGTTTGTATACACATCCATATTCCTAAAAACTGGTAAAAATTTAATAATTGCCAACTTTTTAATATAATGGAATAGTTATTTACGTAACGAGTTATGAAAAGTCCAATTTTGTTTAACGAGTGTGATGTTGCAGCAAGAGCGTAGCGAGTGCTGCAAATGAACACGAGTTAAACAAAATGGCGTTTTATAACGAGTTCCGTACAAGATTTTTTATAATTTTGACGAAATTCCATAATTAAAAAAAAATAATTATCTAATAATAATTAAAAACAATACATCTAGTTCTCGTGTTTATTTTGCATTGACACCTTTCTAATGACAATTCTATTTAATACTGATATAATTAAAAGGTAAGTTTCTGACTTAAATATTAAGTATATTTATTTAATTTTTTATTTAAAAATATCTGCTTTTAAATATTTCTTTAATAAAGTTAGTATAATAGTTCTTAGTTGTTTATATTTGCTTTATATTTTTCGTAACTTGTTTTGAAATGAAGTTTTCAAAACTAGATACGAAAAGTTTTACTTCTTAAAACTGGTTATGAAGGTTATGACTTTCAAAACTGACAGCAGTTTTGAAAAATGTCACTTTACTTGTCAAAATTATAAAAAATAGTATTTTTTAACTGTTTGTAAATAAACAAATAAACAATAGTCCTGTGGCCCAAACAGTATAAAACTTGAACGGAGACACATGTCTGCAACTCTTAAGGAATATATTTTTCAGTATTTCGAGTCCAAAAAAAGCCATTTCAAGCTTTGCAAATTGGCACATTATTAAAAAATGGTTAAAAAAACATGTCCCAAAACTGTCTAAAAATGTCTGCAGGTACTTTTAAACCAAAATTGATAAAAAAAAAAACGACCAAAACTTATTACCAGATAATTATGTATGAGTACTACGTCAGCTTGTAATGAACAAGGAAAATCTTTAGAAAATTCTGGTATCTCGGAACGTCTGCAAAAATTATAGATAATTTTCATTAAAAACACAAATTTGATTATTTTGCAGACAAATCAAAAATCATGTTTTAAAATAAACTTTCAATTAACTATTTCCATGCCATTCCGAAATTTTCAACAGAAACTTTAAATAATAATTATCTATTCATGCTGTGTTTAAAGAATATTTATCAAGAAAACTGTTTTTTCAAAATTACTTAATTCAATTACTTTCTCACTTAAAAATATTGCAGATACATATAACCCTAAAAATACATTTAAAACCTAAAAGTTAAGAAAATCGGCAATGTTGTCATTAACGTCATAGGTCACTAATGTTGCTTTAATAGTTAAGTTTGATCCTGTAATCATACACAAGTCGTAACTTAAAAAAAATTCTAAAAATATATATTTTTTTAATTTAATACAGTATTAACTTATAAACATTAATCTTATTGATATTATGGCGGTTTTCACTGCTTGTCAATTCAGCCATTTAATTGCGGATGACGCATTAACGCTAGTTAAAACTATTCACCCTTATTAAAATCGTAGTTACCAGTAATCAAATTTAATCGGTAAAATTTCTACGATTACTGAGCGAATAACGATGTCTTATCTCCTTTTTTGCACGATAGAACGATTTTGCTTAGTACCGCGTTTGTTGCCTGATCTGTATGCTGTGTTTACTGAAACAGAACGGTAAGTAAATAATTGCATATTATTATGTGATGTATACAGAGCACTTTTGACATTTTAACGTTATTAAAATGTCAAAAGTGCTCTGTCTAATGTCTAATACGGAAAAATATTTCTATCGTTCAAAAAACGTTATAAGCATCACGAACCGTTAAGGATTACCGATCTCAGACAAACAATTGTCTTCAAACGGTAAAATGTCCATACCGTTCTTGATACTTAATATAGGTTATATTTGACGAGACAAATGTTCTCTGTTTTTGTTTAGATTTTTTATTTGCATAATTGTTTTTCACTAATGTTAGTCTTAAATACACATAATTAATTTAGTTTTTAGTTGTAGTAAATATGTATTTGTATATGTGTACATATAATTTATATATGTTAGATGTTATAGTCTAGTTCACAAGTGCTTTTTTCCTCAACTTTTTTCAGCAGTCTCCGAAAATTATGAACGAGGTGTCACTCGATTCGGAATCGCATCTAGATGATTTTTGAAAAAAATGATGTTCCGCATGCAAAAACTGCAAAAGTTATTAACAATTAACTAAAACAAAAAGAAGAGGGTTTGATTTTTTGCAAATATCTTAAAAACTAATAAAGATTTATTAAATTAAAAAAAAGATTCAAATAGAAAAGGAAATTTCCTACAAAAAAGCTTGAACTCTTGGAACTGTAGTACTAATATTTATAATTTTCCCAGATGGTTGAAAATACGGCCGAAAACGGGTGCTCTGGCTTGCGTGAACCACGGCTGGTTTGGACACTTTTTTAATAAAATTATTTTAACATATTAAATATCAAAGTTAGGATATAATAAAAATCAGGTGCTTACTGTATAGATAAATAAACAATAATCCGCCTGAAATTCTTTTTTATCACAATTTATAAATTATTTATGCAATTGTTAATTAAAATGTTTTTCTGCTTGAACATAAACATTGCAAGTGTGATAATTGTTGAACTATAAATTTGAAATTTTTTTCCTTTCTTGGAGCAATTCTTAAAAGGCTTTAGAATAGATTCCCGTTGGTGAAATTTAAA
Source organism: Altica lythri (assembly GCA_964028335.1). NCBI lineage: Eukaryota > Metazoa > Arthropoda > Insecta > Coleoptera > Chrysomelidae > Altica > Altica lythri. The sequence goes on along the minus strand of OZ034802.1, from coordinate 24,797,269 downwards.
AATATATATTTTTCAGTTTTTTATTAATAATTATCGTTGGTGCAAAATTAAAAACTTAAATTAATCATTGAAAAAAAGTTTTTAAATATTAATAATGATCCGTTTTTATGTTATTAGAAGCTGCATAAAAATATTTTTTTAAGTTTTTATCAGTTATTGTTTAAAAAATTGTTATAAACAAATGTGTTGTTTATTAGATAATTGAATTTTTTTTATGGAATTTCAATCTTTGATACAAATGATTTTTAAAAGAAAAATTATTTCTTAAAAAACTTTTTTCTATTGCTTAAAAAAGCATTTATTAATTACCAATTAATTTCTTCCACTTCTAATTATTAATATTAATGAAGAAAGAAACAATTTTTTTAAAATCATTATTTGTTTTTCTTTTCGATATAAAAAATTCGTTTTATTTAATTTTTCATTGTTTATTTAATAAACAATTTGTTATAAACAAATAAATTTTTACCTTATTTTTTTTTATTCTTCGTACTGTCACAAAATCAAACATGAGTTTGTTTGTTTTTTATTTTTTTTTAATTTTGTTTTTAATGAACTATTTTAGTCTCAAGTCTACTTCCAAGTTTTGCGTTTCATTCAATAAATATAATATTGTGAATTTTGCTATTGACGTGAATTATTTGTAAAATGAATCCGAAAGTGAGTTGTTTTATTTGTGAAAATCCATTGCAAATTTTGCCTAATGGAGAATAAATAAGTTTTAATAATTTTTATCGTATCTCCATTAGTTTATAAATTATAATAATTGTAAGGATGAAAAACCAAATAAGAATGACGAAATTACAGAGACCGTATATTAAAAATTAAAAAATAGTAAAAAAAACTGTCATGTCTCTTTTTGTGACAATAAGTAGAATTAGAAAAAAAATAAGGTAAAAAATTATTTGTTTATAACAAATTGTTTATTAAATAAACAATGAAAAATTAAATAAAACGAATTTTTTATATCGAAAAGAAAAACAAATTATGATTTAAAAAAAAATGTTTCATTCTTCATTAATATTAATAATCAGAAGTGGACGAAATTAATTGGTAATTAATAAATGCTTTTTTTTAGCAATAAAAAAAAGTTTTTGAAAAAATAATTTTTCTTTTAAAAATCATTTGTATCAAAGATTGAAATTCCATAAAATAATTTCAATTATCTAATAAACAACGCATTTGTTTATAACAATTTTTTAAACAATAACTGATAAAAATTTTAAAAAATATTTTTATGCAGCTTCTAATAACATAAAAACGGATCATTAATAATATTTAAAAAAAAACACTTTTTTTCAATGATTAATTTAAGTTTTTAATTTTGAAACAACGATAATTATTAATAAAAAACTGAAAAATATGTATTTTTAAATTTCACCAACGGGGATCTATTCTAAAGCCTTTTAAGAATTGCTCCAAGAAAGGAAAAAAATTTCAAATTTATAGTTCAACAATTACCACACTTGCAATGTTTATGTTTAAGCAGAAATACATTTTAATTAACAATTGCATAAATAATTTATAAATTGTGATAAAAAAAAAATTCAGGCGGATTAATGTTTATTTATCTATCCAGTAAGCACCTGATTTTTTTCATATCCTAAATTTGATATTTAATATGTTAAAATAATTTTTTTTAAAAAAGTGTCCAAAGCAGGCGTGGCTTACGCAAGCCAGAGCACCCGTTTTCGGCCGTATTTTCAACCATCTGGGAAAATTATAAATATTAGTACTACAGTTCCGAGAGTTCAAGCTTTTTTGTAGGAAATTTCCTTCTCTTTTTGAATCTTTTTTTTAATTTAATAAATCTTTATTAGTTATTAAGATATTTGCAAAAAATCAAACCCTCTTCCTTTTGTTTTAGTTAATTGTTAATAACTTTTGCAGTTTTTGCATGCGGAACATAATTTTTTTCAAAAATTATCTAGATGCGATTCCGAATCGAATGACACCTCGTTCATAATTTTCGAAGACTGCTGAAAAAAGTTGAGCAAAAAAGCACTTGTGAACTAGACTATTAGTATTATATGAAATTTGTCAATTTTTAGTTCTCAAGATTTTCATGCTTCTTAGTTTTTAGTTTAAATGATTTAGATGGAAGACGAAATTATTTGACGCAATTGATTAACTTGAGTTTGGTTTTCCTCGCATACAAATTATTTGGCGCAATTGATTTACTTAACTTTGGTTTTTCTCGCATACGAAAATAAACAATTATAATGCTGTGGATAAACTATTTTTTTTTTCAAAAAAGATTGAGCTAAAATGTTTTCGTCATAATTATTAATACCAAAGCTCTGGAGAGATTATAAAATAAAGTAAAATTCTGAATCTGCACCTGCAGGTCGTAGAAGGCTTGCAAAATTAATTTTGATGGCTAACACAGGTAGGGCGGTCGAGTTTGTGCGAAAAAGTAGCATTTTTCATAGGGATAGAGAGTGTGATAAGTGTTACTTTCCAATGTGGTCGTAGAAAAGAAGTTTTTGTATATTTTACGATGAAAAATATTTTTTGGAGACCGTCTGTACAAAAAATTTAACGGTTTAACATTTAAAAATAACCATGCAGTCATGCAGAAAACAAACTCTAAACTGATAATAACACACCAAAGAACAAGTTTTTGGTTTCAGGGCAATTTTAAAATAGATTTGTTCAAATCATCTGTAAATTCAAACATTGGATAATTTTTTGTTAGGATTTTTTTAAAAACTTAGGTAAAAAGAAATCAAAATTTTTTGTTTTTTCCGTTTTGCGTCCAAGAAACAGTCAAAAAAAGAGGTTTATTTGACATGTAATTTCTCATAGTAGCGCTCGACTTGAAATTGAAAAAATCTTGTGATTCGTAATTCAAATAATAAATGTACCTTTTTAGGTATATATCAAAAAATTTTCAAGTAACTGAAGACTTTAGTTTTTGACATGCATAATTTTAAAAATTATTAAATTTTTGGAACTATGTTCCTTACGGCAGGCTTGGATGAGATAGGGATTTTGCGGCGTGACCGAACTGAAAAAATGTAATAATAAAAAACCGTAACAATAAAAACCGTAACGCTTGTAATAGTGCCACTATATCTAGTAGGCAGGTTACCGCTAGTCTCCACACAACACTAGCCTATACTCAGAGTTCAATATACGATAGACATAATGTTGACAGTTATGATATAATATTTAACTGTCACCGAAACTTTCTTGAAAGTGTTTACAAAAAATATAATAGTTATAATATAATGAATCAAGCAAAAGATGATCTTCTCATTACAGAATCTCCTAACGAAAGGTAGGTAAGTTTAATAATATAATATAAACATTGTAAACAATATAGAAATATCCAACAATATCAACTTTTGTGATGTCCTATAAATTAATGAAAATCATTGGTTTTTAAATGTAAAATGTGTAAATTATGTTGTAGCATTTTATTTAATTGGACTATCTACAACTGTTACTAATGTTAACCTCAAAATTTATAAAAAATTATTATTATTAATATGGTCAAAATTTATGTAGTAAATACATAAAAATAATTTGACTAGCATATGATAACTCTTCACGATTGGATATCGTTGGAGGATCGAATACTTACGCGGGATGGTAATTTTTGTTGTTTTTTTTTTTCAGTGTTAAACAAAAAACTATAAATATTATTTTAACTTTAAATAAAATAATTAATTCAATTATGTTATTCCGATCATTATCATTATAAAAATTATATCTTTAGAGAATTTATTGATATATAAGCTGCCCAGACAAAAAGTACAAATTATGAAAATATGTACAACCAAAAGAAATGTAATTATTAATCTATAACGTAGTATAATCCAAGGCTTGGAGGAGATAGGGATTTTGCTGCGCGACGGAACTAAAAAAAAAAGTAATAGTAAAACCGTAACAAAAAGTCTATGGAATAAAACCGTTAAATGAGACGTGCGCAGGCGCTACAGTCGTATATACAAACAGTCGTATACACAAGCGAGTAGTGTCGATTCTACATTAGCCAAAGGAACTTAGTTCCTACCTGGTGTCCAACGACACCATTAAAACTTGTTGCAAAAAAGTTACACTTCAAAATTGTTTTGCGAAAACTATTAGATCGATTTTAATGCAACTTGGTGTGATGATTAAATATATGAAAAAAAAAAAATTTTTCACGAACTATGAAGGTTCTATATAAAGGGTTAATGTTCTGATTTAACTTGATTGTTTTAGATAGTTCTTGATAATGTATTAAATTAATGAAAAATGTGCGTTAAGATGTTTTATTTTTTTGCATTAAAACCGCGCCCCATACGACAAAAAGGTAGGAGGGATATTTTGGCACAAATTAAACGAGGATTTCCAAAATGATCTTTAGTTTAAAATATCTCAGTGGCGTACCATTTTTTTCGTCTAAAACATTGAGATCATTACCTGTATGCGCGCAAATGATGAACATAAAATTTTTAATTGTATGTTATGTCAACAAATGTGCAATAGCTACTCCCTAACAACCACCCAATTTTATTTGCATATCTCTACAGGTTTCAAAGCAATACATAAATAGTTACAAAACTTTTGTTTACAATATTAAGATATATTTTCTGAGATATTTGAGAAAAAAATATTAAATTTTTGGTCATTTTTTCATATATTGTTTAATAAAAGTTGAGGACATATTTTGCAACTCACGCATAGTAAAATTATTGATTTGGGAGCGATTTATGCAAAAACTCCATTTATATGATTCCAACCCAAACATAGTCATTTTAAAACAGAACCGCCTAGTCTAATACTGTAAACTTCATAGTAGATTCATCTACTATGAATTCACTTGATAAAAATAACTCTAGTAGAGGATATTTTTTTCGGACAATACCAATAATTGAACAATAAACGGATTTATTAACGATTCTTATTTACATATTTCCTAACTAGACAAGTAACTGTCAACAACACTTTTACTAATGGCAAACACAGCTGTTTTTTTTTATTTATTTAATAATTAGTTATTAATTCATTGCGCATGTTTAGTACATATATGGATTAAATAGGCAGAATAAAACAGTTAGAATTGACAATCTACTTAAGAATAGTTTAAATAAAAGTATTAAAAAAATTGTTGCAAATTTCCATCTCTGTGAATTCAAGTTTACCAGTTTCATTCGCTAGAACCTCCATAATAATTTATTATATATGGTATACTAAATTTCTTTTATTCGTATATTAACCGCATATCCAACAATAAAATCATCGATAAGTCGATTTAAAGATAACAGATAATTCTGTTAACCAAAGTGACATTACGTCAACTAAACAGACAATGCCTTCAATTAATCTCATATGTTTTTTGTCCATTGATGTCAACTTACCACGGAGTCAATGTAATCATACAGGGTCAATCCATCATCCCATGGCTTTTCGATGTCACACGATAAATTCGCTGGCCTAATAGACTGACCGTTCTCCATTCCAGATAATCCCTTGGCAAATACGTACACGGAATCGAACATCAGTGCCGGTTCAGCCTAAAAATGAAAGAAAAATTATGATAAAACTTATCTGAATTTTTATTAGTTTTTTGCTTGAGGTTCAAGTGATAATTTTAGTAGAATTGAGTTAATAGATAATACATTTAATCATAGGCCAAGCCCCAATAGAAATGGGGAATATCTCATAAAACAACTCATTTGAAATAAAAAAAAGCAAAAGCATTTTCTTATGTTATTAAAGAATGTGCGACAGATTTTTCATTTTTTGTCAACTGTCGGTCTTACCAATGTTTCCAACGGTAAAAAAAATATGATTTACACCATGTAACTTCTTCGTAAAAATTTGTATAGTTTTTGGTATATTATGCATATATTTTAAATAAAAAGTCTTTATTAATTAACCACTTATATTTGTTAGAAAGTTTATCTGACAAATACCTTATATAGGTACCAAAAACTATACAAAACATTACGAAGGTATTTGATGATGTAAATTATAATTTTTTATATTATAATACGGCGATTCTCAAATTATCATACATAACACCTCTCTATTTTATTTTAATTTTGCGCCATGCGTTGTATCGCGAGAATTAAATAGTCAACCCGAGGATACAAATTAGACCGGGCAACACTATGTATCCGTTTGGACGATTCTGTTTCGCGAAAGATCTCGAACGTCATCAAATTGTCTAGACGGAAGATGCGCGCCTCTAAATAAAGAAGCGCGTTTACAGGTGAAGCATTTTGTTTTAAGACAGTTGTTGCATTAAAACTAGTTAAAGTTAAACAAGAATTTTTAAGTTTAGTGCTCTTATGCTGAATATGTTCTACGCTGTAAATATGGATAAATTTCTAGTTGAAGCCAAATGAAAACTAAACGAGTAAGAACCTTGTACGTTGACTGATGTTCGAGGATATAAGTCTAATACTGGAAAACGAGCATTGAAATTGGTGTAGAAGAAAAACTGCAATGCGTTATTTGTGTAAAAGTTTTAGCTGCTAATAGTCTGAAACATTGCGCAAAGAATATATTAGTAAAACGCGTGAAATTTTCGAGAAAAATCTCAGATTATTTAAAAAACAAAAGGAAATATTCAGAAAATGTTAGCCTTACACAAAGTAGCTCACAAAGTAGCTAAATGCAAAAATACACATTATAGTAGAGAAACTATCCGCTACCAAAGTCATTGTAGAAATATTGTTTGGTGAAAGCTATGCTAAACAACTTGATAATATTGCTTAGTCAAATGATACACTCTGTCAAAGAATTTCGGATATATCTAATCAGAAGAAGCTTAAATCTCGCCCCAAATTTTAAGAACCGCTGCCGTAATACACAAAGCAAAAAAATAAAAATTAACAAAATCAAAAAGTTTGCCGGGTATTACTTATTACCATAACATATTTATTTTTGTTAATTTAATTTAAGGTGTTTTATGTTGTATGTCTTAGTGCTATGGGAGCTTGAACTATAATAATTAGATTGGTATTTAAATTCTACATGTATCTGTTAACCTTTTTGGGAAAACAAACCAAACATCAAAAAACCGTCCTGTTTCCCTGTTTTTAATAAAATAACAGTTTTAAAAAACTGTATGGTCAGAAAAATCTCTGAAAACTCAATATATTTTAGAGATATAAGAAATCACAGACAAACTGTATGTATTCGCTACACATACAACAAACATAAAATACACGAAATTATAGTTAACAATAATCCAAATACATTAAATCACCCTACATGAGGTTGTAACATTCTTTGTTCCAGTAAACTTTATATTTATTCCATTGTTTTTTGCAAGTCAGAGCTTTAATGGTCTTTTATTAGCTTAAATATACATCTCTAGTTTGTAAGGCATATATTCAAAATTCAAAAAATTCAAAATTCAAAAGCTCTTTATTAATTTAGAAACATGCAATTACAGAGTATAATTTAAATGCACATATGCTCCGAAGATACGTATTCCTTGATGACAAATAAGTAGGGTCTTTCCTATAAAAAAAAATTTTTTAGAGACTCCTGTCAGAGTTATAACCCTTTAAAGAGGGGTGGTAAAATACGGTTTTAATTTAATATCTTCTGATTGGTCCAAGATAAAAAATTAAAAATTTGGGTGAACATCATTTTTATAAAGACGCATTTCTCCTGCCACTTTTCACCTGCCCTACCCCATTCTAAGGGTGCAAATCAAGGAACCCCTCTTAATATTTTTTTGTAACTTCCTTAGCAATTAATATTTGCAATAACAAAAAATTATTTTAGGAAGTTTTGATTATTTAGAAACTTTTTTGTTACCTGTCATTTTTTGCGAAATCGTTTCGGTTTGGAGTAAAAAAATAAAAAGTAGGACCATGTCAATTGAGTATCGTGTATCGCGATCAAGTAGCGCACATTTTACTTCCCCTCTTTAAGGGGTTATAACTCTGACAGGAGTCTCTAAAAATTTTTTTTTTATAGGAAAGACCCTACTTATTTGTCATCAAGGAATACGTATACGAAGTTTCCGTAGTTAATTCTGGGACACCCTGTATAATAGCCTTAAGGTGATATCCTCCAACATTTTGGCGCGAAACCTAGAAAGAGCAACGATACTCAAACAAACCCAGTACAGAGAATAAATGTAAAAATTTTGTCCGGTATAAATTAACCCCGACATTTAAAACAGATACTGCTTCACCGAACTGTACAGGGAGGTTCATAGTAGAGGGCGTTTTAAATCAAAGAATAGAATATTTTAAATCTGTATTGCGTTTTTCTCAAAAATTTCAAAATATTTTGATATGAAATTTTAGTCATGAATAGTTCGTTTCATTTTACGTGGTAGTTTTTATTACAAGAGAAATTTATTTACGTATGTAATAAAGGTGTATACATATGTGACATGGTCTTATATACTTGTTTTATCATGCGTTTCTTTTATTTAAAACAATTTTTTTGTATATAGGAATATAAAAAGGTAAGTAAGTGGTTATCATGATTTAAAACAGTTTTAATCAAAGAAAGACACCATAAAATTTAGTTAACCTTGTTTCCAAAATAATAAGGTTTAAAGATATCCTTTTTTATTTTGGACCTTTTTAACAATATATATCTCTTTAATTTAAGAACTTTAACATCCTTTTTTATCAAATTAAATCCTTGACTTTCTCTCCTCCTACTGATTAACTTCCGATGCCGTACGCAATTGTGAGAAATTACTTTTTTTTATAGTTTTGACTTAAATTAGCCAATCCTACCCTGGTATTTTGATGTTTGATTAATTTCTGATAAAGTAGATGGTACAATGTTATTAACGGATATCTGATTCCTAGTTCTTGTTTTGTTAATGAATATAAAAAGTCATATCGCAAATAAATACTAAGTAAAATGAATTTCATATATTTGGCTTTAAATGGATACTGGTAAAAATCAAAATCACCTTGTATAAAAACATATGTATTGCTGATAATAAACTGATCATTTTTATTATAATAGTTTTTGTTTCCTCTAGATCCAAATAACTATCGAATTTGAAAATTATTTAGTATTAGTAATTGCTACAAAATTATGCCTAGAAAGCATTTATAAAACATTCATCATCAGCTAATTTGTAAACGGTTTCTGGAAACTGATGATAAAGTAAAAAAGCCATATTGACCTCGAGCACGCATTATAGCTACTACACATCATGCAAATCTACTACAACAGCATATGAAAATACCTACTTTAACTCACACAAGAATTAGTTAAGAGATATGATTAAGATCTTGACAGTCACCAAGGGTAACAGAATTAACAAAACGAAACCGTAGAATTCGTCTAGCATTTTGCCACAAACCTGAAAACATGACTAAACAGGAAATAAACAAGGTTTGCTCTTAGACGAGTCTAGTTTGGGATTATATGGACCTGATGTATGTGTTCGATGTTCGAGTGAAAGATTACATGACATGATACATAACAAGAGACTCAAATGTTATCTGTGGGAATAATTCTAAAGACGAACTTATACTAGAGTTTTTAAAAAGGAAATATTTCATTAAATTTAGGAATTAATTTAAATTTTGTATTTAAAAATATTTAATAATTTTTTTATAATTCACGTTCACAAAGTTTCTATTTCGAGACTAAAAACAGTATCGAAATAGATTCATTGTAACACTGTTTTTGGTAACTTTTTGTTTTACACAATTGGTTGCACTGCACTGATTTTCAACGAAAGAGTTCAGGTAGTAAATCAGGAAGTATGTTGTAGTAAATTATTAACTACATTATCAGCGTTATTGCTAAATTCGGAATATTCTATACAAATTTGACAAACATTCTAATTTAAAATCATTAAAACTGACAATTGTCAAAACTGTCAAGATTGCCAACATAAATAAATATTTCGAAAAACTCTCATTTTATTTTTTTTATACTTCTAAAAGTTCATTATAAAAAATAGTATGTAACACTCGAATTACAATGACGGTTTGTAGTACTCGTTCTTTGCGAAACTCACCGCTTCGCGGTTCGTTTCACAAACTGAACTCGTACTACGAAACCTCTGTCATTGTAACACTTGTATTACAATATACTATTGTTACATTCAGTTGATACATTCTCAAATACGTACGACTAAGAAAAAGTTTCTTTTGACTTCCAGAAATCCATATTCAAGACGCTTTTTTATATGTTTTTCTTAGGCGATTTTGTAATTATTTAAAATTCTTCATATACGTTTTTTACATTGTATTTTTTATTATTGTTTTAAAATTTTTCTTTTTTATTCCATGATTAATGATGTTTTTAAAGTTCTTAAGAGATTTTATAATTCTACACATTTCTTAAAATAATCATCGAATAAACTTACAATATACCTATAAACCCACTCTTTTTGTACTTTTTATATAATCAAACTTCACAAATCATTTTCCTGAATCTGTGGTTGAAGGCGCATACATTTACCAGATTTAATTATGCAGGCAAGCTTAAGTTTAAAACTATTCTTATCTTTTATCATATATAATTCCATCATTCAAACTTCAGAAAGAAGTACTTATCGTCTGAGTAATTCTATGATATACCGACAATTAGAGAATATTCTTGAAATTGAAATTTTGATACATTAGTATAGGTCCTTCTTCGTCAAATCAAAAATTATACATTTCAGAAAATTTGTTGTCGTCGAATAAAAAGCAACTTTTAATAATTTTTTGTCATTTTATTAGTATTGTTCGAGCTCTCTTGCTTACAAATTGGAACTGACACAAAACGTTTTTTAATGAGGCAATTTAAATATAATCACCCCAAGTTTAAAAAGATATATTGGAAAATGATTTATATCTTAATTTAATGCTTTAATTAATGTATTTAAATAACAAGAAAACATTTTAATTAAACAACCATAAAACTTGTAACGTGTATACGTCCTAAAGGGCGTTATTTTCCTAGCTAGTTCACTAAGTCTTGGGTTACCTTTAAAGAGTATTACCAGTTTCCCCGTAACAGTTATTTAAGGGCGCCAATTTATTAAAAACTTAATTATCTCAAAAAAAAAAAAATTTAAGAAAAAAATTAAAAGATGAAATGTTATATTAAAGAAGATCAATTAGGTTAATTAAAGAATGAATTATTCTTTTATCTCTTTAATGCAACTCTTTAGAAACCCTTGAATAGACTCATATGTAACGGTATCTATTCTGTGGAGACGACTTTTTTCCAAATTCCAAAATTCGGGACGATAAGTCTTAAAATTCTCTTCCTTGTCCTCCACATAAAATGGCTAATATGTATCCAAACTAGTTATAGCTCAGTAACTCGGGTGGACCTATTCGAATAAATGTGGAAATACATTGTATTTCAAAGAGGTTTAACACAAAAGAACCAGATTGTTTAACGTACCAACTGGTAATAGAACAAAAATTCTAATCACGACTAGAAAATCTCGATAATTTTACTGCCACATCGCTTACGGCAATTTTTTAAACTAAACCTCAACTAAGTAATTCTTACCGATATGCGCACTGTAACTGTCTTCTGAAATTATATATAATACAAAAGTATTAAATAGATTGTTACCAACTTAAACTGCGTTATTTAATTTACATTTTACCGATAATAGACCGGGAGCCCGTGGGCATTTTTTTTTAATGATACATAACAGGCTAATTTTTTATCAGTGGCTTCGTATCGATGAGTCGCCCAAATTCTGACATTTGCAACATGGGTGCATAATATATATAGATCCTAGAAATAGACGAACATGTATATTTTACAGATGTCCCAAAATTAACTCATAACAGATTAATTTTTAAATATTTTGTTAAAATAAATTTTAAACGAAGGAAAAGCCATTTGTCCTACAAAAATGATAATATATATACCGGGTCCTCCATTTCAAATGTGTTAAAAGCACAGATAGGTATGACGTTATTAGTAACAAGCTTAATTTTTTGGATATTGTTTAAAAAGTCTGTTTTATAACTATTAGCGTTACCGTCCTACAAATTGCATAATAGGAACCCCCAGTCCTCCAATCCAAATATGTCGTGCTCGCTGATACCACTTTACTGATTACTAACAACTTAATTTGTATTTCATTTTATAAGAAATACTATTTAATACGTAAAAAATTATTTGCCCTACAAAACATATAATATATACTTATGAAAAGTAAAATAAAAGTAGTCGCAACTGGCAGGCTTCGATAGAACTTGCAATATATCTTTAAAAATAAAAAGAGGGGAAGGGTATGTTTAATTTAAACATTTTTTAGTATTTTTTAATATTTTAATATTATATTATTAACTGAAAGAAATTTTTTTATGTGCAAAGATATAATTTAGTATAGTTTATCCAATCTAAATGTGAAATTTTGTGCTCTTTGGCGGTTTTTAAGTGCCTTTGATGACATTTCCGACCATTGGCGTGGAATTAAATAAAAAGGGTTCATAAATTTTTATTAATTTTTGTTTTAAATTTCAAAAGAAAAACGGTTTTTGTATATTTGTAAATTTTGTATCAATTTGAAAATAACAAATTAATTCTTTCAAATTAAAACTTGTTAATTTTAGTTATTAATAAGAACATTTGACTCATTATTCAAATAGTACATAACTCATAAGATTTTAAAACAATTGTCTACAAATAATACTCATTTTGTCTGACAATCTTAAAAGATTGTCTGTCCAGCAAGGAACACGAGGAGGGATGAGCCTTCCTTGCCTGGAAAGGAAAGGGTTGGGTATGTTAGTAAGAATATAAAATTAGTTTGTTTTTGAAAACAAGTTTTTAAGATACATCACGATAGCTGTAAGGAAATTGGTTGGAATGACTAACAAGAATTGTCAGAGTCTTCTGAAGTAGAATCGTTTCCAAGTTGAATTACTAATGGTGCTATTGGCGGTAAAACAGGATATTCCTTTTCTATTTTTATAACATGTGTTTCGCATTTTTTCCATACATCGCTATTAAAGCCACTAATTACCTCTCGAATATTATCAAGAACAACTGCGCTTAAGGTTGGTGACTGATTATATTTTCGTAAACGTTTCTTTAGAGTACTCCAAACCATTTTGATTGGATTAAAAATACAGTAGTAAGGAGGTAAACGCAAAAGGGTATGACCATGCCTGCTGCAAATGGTGTCAATGACGTATTCATTTTTAAAATTCTGACTTTTGATTATTCTTACTAATTCCTTCTTTACTGGAACCTTTTTAGGAACATCGATATTTTTGATTGCCATAAGTCTTAAAATTTAATTCTTTTTTTGTGTTATTAGGTATTTTGTTTAATATGCGGAAATGATACGACACATTGTCCATAACAATTACTGAATTGTAAGAAAACCCAATAGATAGTGTTGAATTTCGATTCATAAATAAATAAATAAATAAATAAACGAAAAACTAAGAGAAAGTGAAAAATTAAAAACAGAAAAAATGCGAAAAAAATAAAGTCTAAAAAAATACCTTTCTAAATCAAATAATATAACGCCACCGTAAGGTGGCGTAGTTATTATCTTATATATTTAAACGAGAAATTCTTACTATATTAAGTACTATCAAGCCACCGTAATATATAATATATCTAATATAAAAAATCAATAAAAATCAATCACGCTACTGTGTATTGTAATGGGGAAGAAGACTATTGGCGGTATTTGACTGTTGTCGCATTTTGCAATTTTGCTCTTTAAAGTTTCGTTTGATAAAAAGCGCACCGTCGGCATTTGTTTGCGTTAAGATCAATGCGTTACGAACCGACTTTAAAATCCCGACAGTACATACACAATGTTGCCGGTATTTAAAAATTTCTTTAAGTATAAGTAATATATACAAAATTGATATCATTAGAAGTAAAAACTGTTTAAATATGAAGAACCTAGTTAATTAATTTAAGTATATATTTTGTAAGAATATTTTTATATTATCTTTCTAAGAGTCATTGACGAACAATTGAATAGTAAAGTAGAGAAAAAATTTTCAAAATATATAAACTTAGGAATATTCGCAAATATATCTGACAACCTAGAATCGAAAGTCGGTTCCTTTGTTGGGGTTAAAGGGCGTGGTTATGTTTTCACATTAATATTAGTTACACTATAATAACTATTTATATACCGTAATATATATTTATATATCAGATAACGAAAAGTTGGCGTTTTCTCTCATGACATTGTAGCATTTCCAAAAAACCACTTTAAATAATATTATCTTTTCGTTTACACTTTTGTCGGTATGCAACCAACTTTACCTATTTCATAGACACAGAATATTATATTCTCATTTACACTTTTGTCGGTATGCAACCAACCTTACTTCAAATTTTGACAGGCGAAAGCGAATATCGAGCGTTAATACTCGATAAGACCCGAGTTAAGCAACGAGGGTGAAAGAGCGCTTTTTGGAAGGAGAGACGTTTTTATGTTTGAAGCGAAAGGAAGCATATTTCCTTGTTTGTGCAAATTAATGGCTGCCGGTTAATTCACAGCATTAAGATTACCGTTTGTTTTTGGTTTATTCCGTATCGGAAGTGTATAAAAAATACTGCATTTCAATTTGGATGTAGATGTGCTTAATTTGGAAGTACAATCTGTTTGATTTATGGTATCAATAAAATTCATGGTGGTACGTGCTGTCTGTTGGAAGACTCCATTTTGAAATTTTGATAAAATTATATGGTACCGAGGTAAATGGATACCTAGTGATCTAAAAACCTTATGGATGGTTTTATAGATGATTTCCTATGTGCTGATGTTTAATTCTACATGGTTCTTGGTTAATTATGGTATGTTTTAAGAAGCTTTATTATAGTAGCAGTGTGACTACCCGGTCACGAATTATGATTTTTGGTTCTGGATTACAAGGTAAACTTTCGACTATTCTTTCTGTTATTTCTCTATGTTCGATACTTAGTTGAACTGCGAATATTCTAAGAAACAGTCACAAATTTAGTGCTTATTCAGAAGAATATGCTTTTGGAAACTTTTTATAGTGATTCTATTTAAATTTAAATTGTTATAAGCTTTTAGCGGTATTAAATCAGTTAATAACAGTAGTTACTATTAAAATCTATGGATCTATGATTGAATGATAAATATGTAGTACTTTTAAATTTTGTTTTTTAACTTTCTCCAAAGTGTTGGTGTTCAATCGCAATCTTACATGATTATTACCTCTATGGTACTTGTATTGCTAAATTTCATATTTATATTCATGTATATGTTAATCTTTAGATATTTAGAACACTCAGAGTGCATTCTTTAGAGAACTGAATTTTGTTTTTTAAGAAAGGAAATATACCTTCAGTATATATTTCGTTGTAATTGAGTTCTCTACATACTTCCTTTTATTGAAAATAGGTTATGCAATTTAGATAAGGTCTGTAATATTATCTGTACAGGAATATTAGTTTTTTTAATAACCGTATTGTCAAATACCGATTAATATCTTTCACTGTATAAACAGAAGTGTTAGCTTTTTGGTGATAACCGTTCTCGCTATTACTGGTGATTTTTGTTTTATTTTTTTAATACATTGTTTTATTGTTTTTATTGATATCGTTGAGTATTTATTTCTTATACCTTACCAGTAACTGTTCCGATTCAAACCTCTTGTTTAATAAAGATTTAGATTTTAATAAGACAAAAGGATTCAAGGAATTGTAGAATCAATAAGGTAAGTGTAAAATAATTATTGACTTAAGGATAAGCTCAATTAAAGTGTGTTCCTAACCATTTCAGTTTTAATCAACTATTTCACAATAGGTTTCTTATTTTCTTTCCTATTTCACTATAAAAAAAAATAAGTGGCGCCCTTTACCGATTTGTAAATATTTTCTCCCACGACTCGCTCTCCTCCTACCCCCTGAGTGCCGTCCGCATTTGACTAACCCTTTGTGAGCCTTTGACATCAAAAAAAGGGGTTACACAAAAATGGCGCCCAACGTGGGGCCCGAGTATCTTTTCTTTAGAAACTTTTATGTCATTAAATCTTAATAAACTTTCAGTTTTAATTATTCACCCCAAATTGTCTATCGTTACTTCTAAACACACTTTAAAACTTTTTTGTTGTTAGCGAATAAAAAGAAACTTGAATCCTTTTAAACATGTCTGATTTTGAAGTAAACTTTCTAACTACTGAAGAAGTTAACTATGAATTGAAAATAAGAGGAACAATTACTGGAAGGAAAATTGATGAGAAACGTAAGATTTTAAAAAAATTGTTAGCTAAAGATTCAAATAGTAACTTAACTTTAGATGATTCTTGTCATGAGTAGTTCTCATTTGATATGAACTTACCATACCCTTGTATACGTTCCGTTTCCTTTTTCTGCTGTTTTTAGTTTTTAACCCCGTTTGGGCGGCGGGAATAGAATAACCCCCAAAGTGTTAAACTGCTTGTCGTACGAGGCGACTAAATGAAACCTTTCCCCCCTCTGTTTAAGTATCTCATGTACTTTCTGGGAATTTTTTTTCGTTTGCTTTGTTATCGTCCATAAGGTGGAAACTCACCTAAATCATTTCATCGCTATCACATCCCTGATCTTATTCTTTGCTTTCAGTTTAGTGATACGATTTCTTTTGAGAACTTTACCTTTAAGTGAATGTATCACTTAAAGTACCTACCTTACCGTCTTTGTATAATTGGAAACTATTTCCTGTTAATTTTGTCCTTATCTTACCGTTTAGTGAAAATAGTCACTTAATTCTACCGTACCGTTTAATGAAGAATACATTCATTACCCTACCGATAACGTTCAGAAGAATTATTCTCTCGTTATATTTACCGTATCTTGAAGTGTTTAATCACTGCTTGTTTCTCGACGACATTATTAGATGTTGTATTTCCGTATGGTGTATTTTACACATTTTGGTTTAGTATGATCAGTACTAGATAGTTTTAGCATTATTTCCTTAAGTGGAATTTAGTATATCGTTATGTGAGGATTTGTTTAGAGCCGTTGTGTCTAACCTCGCTTTATTTGACCTAAGAGTGTTTAATAGCTAGTCTACGATTTTGATTTGTCTGGCGAATATTGATGAATTCAATCACCACCTGTAAGTTTTAATGAACACGTTCTCAGCTAGATGTTATTTCTTTTCTTCTCCCAGATTATGATTACTTTGACCTTATCAGTTGTCACGAGAGATAAGCCTAGGGAAGCCGTAGGGAATTCTTCCCGGTAGTGGTCTGTTGAGCTTTTAAGGAAGACAAGTAACCATTAATCCTATCTCTATCTCCTTTTGTTTCTTTATTAATTATAGTTGTCTTGTTAGAGTATACCTACTATGACTTTGGAGTTCCATACTATTGGTTACTTCATACCGATGTTGACTTACCGATTTTGTCTCTAAATTATTTTTAGACGTATGATACGCGCAGCTATCAAAATCACAGACAACCATAAAATATTTTTTTTCTTTTCTTATATTTCCTATTTCTAGTTGAAAACCATAATTGTGTACGTCATTTCCAATTCTTACTACCTTTGAGTTCTATCTAAAATCGTGCTAGTAGCTACTATTAAATTAGACTTTACGTATCTCGTATTTACCGTGACTGTTGGATTTAATGGAGTCAATAGACTTATTAAATTCCTGATTATATCTATCGTACCGTGTTTCTTTCTTGCTTTTCAAAATTACTATTAATAGTTTGGTTTAACTTCACCTTTCTTTCTTCATGGGTGTTTCCTAAAATGGAATGACGCGTTGTGCCGCCTATGGGAAATTTTACTTTATAGGAACATAGCCTTCTTTTTCTCTCTTCTTAAGTGTGTAAGTAAATGTTATGTGGTCCTGATATTTTATATCAAGGGACAGTATAGACGCCTTTTGGGCGAATATTTTTTGCTTTGCAATATGATGGTTATTTAAACCAACGTTTAGTGCTACCCATCTAGGTCGAGCTGTACACCGGTGTGTGTTTCCGTACAGAAACTTCGGCGTAGGTCGTTCCTGATCACTCTGTGATCTTTCGGTTGGCCGGTACCGCTTATAGAAATCTGGTCACGAGAATCTCTAGTTTGTATAACTAAGATTCATATATACCTATCGTTTGTTCCTTCAGAGCAACGTTTAGTTTAACTTGTATGACATATGTTTATTGTTAGTTTTGTCTGTGTGGACAAATGACTACCAAGGTAGTTATTATTACTGTAGGGTGCAATCCTATTGAACTCCGCATGTTTTATTTTATTTAGTTTCTGTTGAGTCACCTTTTGACATTTTCCTTTAGCTGGTCAAGTTTACCCTTGTAATAAGTAAGATCATTCGGATAATGCTACTGTGGTTCCCACCTTAGTAGTTTCTTCTCGAAAACTGTGGTCTTCAATGGACCCCAGTTTCCTCTCT
The DNA here is from genome assembly GCA_964028335.1 of Altica lythri. Classification (NCBI taxonomy): domain Eukaryota; kingdom Metazoa; phylum Arthropoda; class Insecta; order Coleoptera; family Chrysomelidae; genus Altica; species Altica lythri. The sequence goes on along the minus strand of OZ034802.1, from coordinate 24,778,971 downwards.
TCGTAGGGGGCTGTGTAGCATTTCCAAAAAACCACTTTAAATAATATTATCTTTTCGTTTACACTTTTGTCGGTATGCAACCAACTTTACCTATTTCATAGACACAGAATATTATATTCTCATTTACACTTTTGTCGGTATGCAACCAACCTTACTTCAAATTTTGACAGGCGAAAGCGAATATCGAGCGTTAATACTCGATAAGACCCGAGTTAAGCAACGAGGGTGAAAGAGCGCTTTTTGGAAGGAGAGACGTTTTTATGTTTGAAGCGAAAGGAAGCATATTTCCTTGTTTGTGCAAATTAATGGCTGCCGGTTAATTCACAGCATTAAGATTACCGTTTGTTTTTGGTTTATTCCGTATCGGAAGTGTATAAAAAATACTGCATTTCAATTTGGATGTAGATGTGCTTAATTTGGAAGTACAATCTGTTTGATTTATGGTATCAATAAAATTCATGGTGGTACGTGCTGTCTGTTGGAAGACTCCATTTTGAAATTTTGATAAAATTATATGGTACCGAGGTAAATGGATACCTAGTGATCTAAAAACCTTATGGATGGTTTTATAGATGATTTCCTATGTGCTGATGTTTAATTCTACATGGTTCTTGGTTAATTATGGTATGTTTTAAGAAGCTTTATTATAGTAGCAGTGTGACTACCCGGTCACGAATTATGATTTTTGGTTCTGGATTACAAGGTAAACTTTCGACTATTCTTTCTGTTATTTCTCTATGTTCGATACTTAGTTGAACTGCGAATATTCTAAGAAACAGTCACAAATTTAGTGCTTATTCAGAAGAATATGCTTTTGGAAACTTTTTATAGTGATTCTATTTAAATTTAAATTGTTATAAGCTTTTAGCGGTATTAAATCAGTTAATAACAGTAGTTACTATTAAAATCTATGGATCTATGATTGAATGATAAATATGTAGTACTTTTAAATTTTGTTTTTTAACTTTCTCCAAAGTGTTGGTGTTCAATCGCAATCTTACATGATTATTACCTCTATGGTACTTGTATTGCTAAATTTCATATTTATATTCATGTATATGTTAATCTTTAGATATTTAGAACACTCAGAGTGCATTCTTTAGAGAACTGAATTTTGTTTTTTAAGAAAGGAAATATACCTTCAGTATATATTTCGTTGTAATTGAGTTCTCTACATACTTCCTTTTATTGAAAATAGGTTATGCAATTTAGATAAGGTCTGTAATATTATCTGTACAGGAATATTAGTTTTTTTAATAACCGTATTGTCAAATACCGATTAATATCTTTCACTGTATAAACAGAAGTGTTAGCTTTTTGGTGATAACCGTTCTCGCTATTACTGGTGATTTTTGTTTTATTTTTTTAATACATTGTTTTATTGTTTTTATTGATATCGTTGAGTATTTATTTCTTATACCTTACCAGTAACTGTTCCGATTCAAACCTCTTGTTTAATAAAGATTTAGATTTTAATAAGACAAAAGGATTCAAGGAATTGTAGAATCAATAAGGTAAGTGTAAAATAATTATTGACTTAAGGATAAGCTCAATTAAAGTGTGTTCCTAACCATTTCAGTTTTAATCAACTATTTCACAATAGGTTTCTTATTTTCTTTCCTATTTCACTATAAAAAAAAATAAGTGGCGCCCTTTACCGATTTGTAAATATTTTCTATGTTTCCTTTTTCCTAGATACTCGCCCAATTGCTCCTTCGACCCACGACTCGCTCTCCTCCTACCCCCTGAGTGCCGTCCGCATTTGACTAACCCTTTGTGAGCCTTTGACATCAAAAAAAGGGGTTACAACATATCATTTTTTTTAATGTATAAAATGTTTATAGCTAGTGTTTATAACCCTGAAAACACTTATTACTTATCAATTGCATTTCAAATATTTTTTTTCAAATAGAACAATAATTTTAATGTTTAAAAACATACATATATAAAAAATAGTAATTTGAAATAATTATTTAACTAATAATTTACAAATTAATACACTCTAAACTATTTCTTGCATTACATTTATTATAATAATTAAATAGCTGCAATTATTCTTTTATTGCTATAATAATATAAGAGTAATTTTTTATATAACAATTAACTTCAAGACTATTAAGATTCGGGAACGTCAATACAAATTTAATTTTTTTGCGATATTACGTTTTTAAAGCAGATTTTTTAATTTTCCGGCTCTCCACTAACTAATTTTTCCAATCTAATTACATATTCGAATTTGACATCCATTTTTAGATGTCCAATATTTTTTCTTTACCCAAATATACAAAATTTAAATTGTATAAAATGGAAAAAAAGTGGATTAGAAATACTGTTTTTTTTTTATACAAAATTTGTAGGACAAGCTTTGCATATCGATCTTTTCGTAGGACAGTTCATTCTTTTTGCAAATAATATAATTATTTATCATTTGGCATATTTGTCCTACAGTTAGTAATCAGTAAAGTGGTATCAGCGAGCACGACATATTTGGATTGGAGGACTGGGGGTTCCTATTATGCAATTTGTAGGACGGTAACGCTAATAGTTATAAAACAGACTTTTTAAACAATATTCAAAAAATTAGCTTGTTACTAATAACGTCATACCTATCTGTGGTTTTTTAACACATTTGAAATGGAGGACCCGGTATATATATTATCATTTTTGTAGGACAAATGGCTTTTCCTTCGTTTTAAATTTATTTTTAACAAAATATTTAAAAATTAAACTGTTATGAATTAATTTCGGGACATCTGTAAAATATACATGTTCGTCTATTTCTAGGATCTATATATATTATGCACCAATGTTGCAAATATCAGAATTTGGGCGACTCATCAATACGAAGCCACTGATAAAAAATTAGCCTGTTATGTATCATTAAAAAAAAATGCCCACGGGCTCCCGGTCTATAAAGTTTTCTTACTGAATTGTCGTTTTCGTACGTTAATTTTTTTCAGCTTTTTCAAATAGTTGCAATAATAGTTATTTATTATACAAGGGGAAAAAGTATTAGATTTCAGCTCGAGGTTGTGTTGTCTCCCGACGCGAAGCGGAGGGAGACAAAAAACCGAGAGCTAAAATCTAATATTTTTCCCGTGTATAATACACTATTTTTTTCTGTGACGACGATTTAATATTTTAAATAAAATCAGAAAATTACTGATGCATAATTTGAATTTTAAAACTAGTAGGCTTTTGTCCTTATAGTGACAATTAGACCTGCGTTATCAATCAACTATCTGTCAAGGAAACCTTTATTTATGTGTATATATCCGGGAAAAAAGTACTCACTTTTTTCTCATGGTACAAAAAGTAATAATTTCATAAAAAGTGACGTTTTGTGACCCGTTAACAGAGATAAAATGTCAAACTTTTTTCTCGTCGCAGAAAAAAATAAGTTATTTTTCCTAATTCAAATGTTAATAAAGCTAAAGTATAAAACTTGTTAGAAAATTATTAGCGTTTTACATTTATATGGTTTCCTACGTAGTAATAATTAATATTTTAGATCAACGGTATCATAAAACCTCCACTTTCAAAATTAAAACAATCATAGCGATAATAAATCTTTTTCCTGAGGGCGATCGTAAATATGTGGTTGTAGACGGTTGAAAGGTCATTACAGGATATAAACTGCTGTTGACAGGATTTTAAATGGATGAAATTGCACTTCTGTTTAATTTTAGCATAAAGCCAGGGCGGAAAATTTGAAAAAACACAAATTAATGTGTTTCATTGTTGAGAATTACACGAATCAAATACTTTTTGCTTAATTATATAAAAAATAAACCAATAATATGGTTAGATTTTGTACAGTTATGATTAGCGAAATCTTTAAATTTTTTTTCAAATTTTTTAGAGAGCAACAAGAATAATAAATGACATTAGGGAGAAAGTGAGTACTAAGTGTCACATGTGACATGAGTTAAATTTAACGACAAAAAAAAACCGATTTGATTGCTATGCATTCAAAGCTTAGTTTTAGAGCGCCAGTGCTTATAGCTGAAAGTTGTAGAGTCGAGTCCTGCTGGATGCGACATTTTTTTAGTGTGTCTTTAATCTCATTGAATATATTTTTGTTTGTTTACTTTCTAAAAAAATGTAAACATGTCAAAATTTTCAAAAATTCCATAGGAGATATCTCAATTAATTGTGATTAGTTTTTTCACTTCTGAAAATGGTGCCTTTTAAATAAAACGATTGTGAAAATATACTTTCGGTGTATATATATACTAAATAATTACAATCGAGCTTTGTTTTTAGATACTGTCTAGAGGGACTACAAAATTTTGTTTGTTTGGTTTATTCATTAAAATGATAAAGAGTTCTAATTTTTAACTTAATTTGATAACGTAGGTCTGATACGTATAACTATTTTCGACCCCAACTCTCTGAAAGTTTAGTTGTCATAGAAACACGCAATTGCAACTCGCACTCACATTGATTTACTTCGGTTGTTTTCAATTGTTATATTTGTTGTGAAAATAACCAGCTGGACAGTATCATGCGTTAATATTAAAATAACAAAATAAGAAAATAAAATATCGTTTTTATCTAAAGAACAAAAGTATTTTTTCTCTATAATAATGCGAGTACAGAAGTTCTTAGTTTCAATAGCTAGAACTCAAGAATTAAAGTTTGAACTAATAAACTATCCACCTTATTCACTAGATGTGACCCTGAGTGATTTTTCAAATTTCCTAAAAATGCTTAACGAACACAGATTTATGTCAACCAAAGAACTACCACAATCGTATTTTTCTAAAGATTTAAAGAAGTTGGAGCAAAGTCTGATAAGTGGAAATTTAAACAAATGTTGTTATCAAAATTGCCCGCAAAAATATTTCTAATTTTTGTATCAAAACATATTAACCGACACTTGTGCTAGCGCTTTGAATTGCAACAGGTTAACTCTGAAGATTTTCACAATAATCCATTTGCGGGAAAGGTTAGGACCTAAAATTTTGTTATCTAAACCATCTTTTTAAAAGTGACATTCGAGGTATATAAAGGTAGAGATAATAGTAGTGGGTGAGCCCAAGAGGGGATTTCGGGATTTACAGAAGCTCGCCAGAAAGTCATGAAAGTAGAAAGTTTATACCCTAATATGAAGTACCTACATGATATAAACCTTTAATATAGGGAGTGTTGTCAAGGACAGCCCATCAGATTAGTAAAAAAAATCGATCCTCAAAGTAACTCGAGCGCGTCAGATTAAAAGAGGGTGAGGTAATTACATCCAGGAAAGTGTATATTTCACTATTTTGACGATTTTCGCGTGACATAGAAAAATTAGCAATTGTCAAAAAAGTAAAAAAAATCGTCACTTGGACATATTCGAGCGCGGTTAAATTTAGTTTATTTTTTTTGGAAATAATATAAAAATCACGAAAATAATGTAATCTGACGATTTGCGAATGTCGAAAAAGGTAAAATCCCAAAAAAAGTGTGGTGCGTGCAGACGCTGAGAATATGGCTTAAAAAAACTAATATTGTAGGAGTTACTGCAAGTTTCTTTTATAATAAAATCACAATATATTGGCTAGTATTAAGACAATCTGTGATTACATACACACAAAATGTAGATGACAACGATCAACCTGCTTTAAACTCCGAACACGAGGATGATAATGATGATGATGATGACGACGATAATGATGATGATTAAAATCATTATTTTTTTTATAAATCTTTTTTTATAATAAGTAAATAGAAAAATCCTGAACTGTATAAAAATCTGACCTGTTCGAGTATTTTAAGGTCACGATTTTTTCTTACATTTTCAAAAAATTGGCTGTCAGTTTTTGTCGCATCCAAATCGTCAGTCTTTTTACTATGACCTCTTCTTGGGTCCATTAAATATCCCCTTTGAATATCTGACGTACTCGAATAATTTTTTTTTTCACTCCTTTTTGCGAATTCCACCATCGAGCAAACCATCAGATTAACAACCCTTCGTCACCAGAGACACATTGCGCGTCTACCTTGTTAATGTCTGACGCGCTCGAGTATATTTTTGTGACTCTTTTTTTTTACATTTTCGAAAACTCATACTCGCTCCCCCCACCAGTAAACAGGCATATATCACTTTTTTTTTCTTTTTAGCATATAATCTAACAAATTTTGAGAGTCCCAGCGACGCTCGAGTAGCACCCCATTTAGCTTATTGGGCTCCCCTAGTATAATAAAAGGTTATAGCAATGAGCGAACCAAATAGTCCAGTCAGGGAAACAAAGTTCTACTGTTTAAAATGAGGAATTAATTATTATAGATTATTTTGTGTTACTGTCATTTAGCAAAAATACTCTTTTTAAAGTTCCTAAAACCAAACAAGAAATTACCTCCAAACAATCTTTTCTTTAAATAGCAAAAATGACCAGAAGTTCTAGAGGTTATTATATAGAATTAATAACACAAATATTTATTGAACTTATTAAGACAAAAGATGGTCATTAGAATAGAATAGAATAGAATAGAAATATGCTTTATTGTCACTGAAAATAATACAATTTTATGGACAAAGCTAAATATAAATATAACAAAATATAAAAAATAAGTAATATATACCAAAAAACAAATACAAACAAACAATTTATATCAACTTTCATACGTCGTCGCCTCGTCGCAAACCTAATAATGAAAATTAGTAAAAAAAAAACAATATAATGACTACAAAATTTGAATGAATTCAAAAATCAGCAGGTTATAATAATATGCAGATAATAATTAAAAATATAAAAAAGATGAAGTTACTGAGAGTGATACCCAACTGAAAATAATACTATTTTATCCCCTGTTATTGATTTTAATCGTTTAATTCATTGAAAAACTCATCAACTGAATAATACGGTCTTGTAGAGAGGTATGCTTTTGTCATATTACGAAATCTGATAAAAGATGTTGCAGATTTAATGTGTATCGGAAGATGATTATATAATCTTTTTGCGGAATATAGTATAGATTTTTTTGCCAATTCCGTAGACGGGATCGGTAAATAAACATCATGATCCGATTTTCTTGTGGAGTAGCCATGGTTAGGTCTTGTCGGTAAAACATGTAGGTGTTTGCGAATTAAACAAACAGATTCTAAAATAAATAAAGAGGGAAGCGTCAGAATTCTATGATTTTTAAAATAGCTCTCGCAATGCGCTGTTTGGTCAAGACCAAATATATATCGAATTGCTCTTTTCTGTAATCTGAAAATAGCATTGAATTGGGCAGCTGTACCAGAACCCCAGAAAGGAAGACCATATCGAAGATGAGACTCGAACAAAGAGAAATATGCTATTTTGGCAGATGATAAATTGATTTCTTTCGACACAGATCTTATTGCAAAGCAAGCTGAGGCCAGCTTCTTATTCAAGGAATCAGTATGACGGGACCATTTAAGATTGCTGTCAATAAAAATACCTAAAAATTTTACGGACTCAACTATATTGATTTGGCTGTTATTTAGAAGCAGTGGTTGAAAGGCTCCCTTATAAGATAAAGCTACTGTCTTATCTACGTTAAAGCAAAGTAAGTTAGAATCAGACCAGGCCTTTATTTTAAGTAAATCGGCGGTAATAATTGCATAAAGAGTTGAAATATCCAAATTGCTCCAGGTAATACTAGTGTCATCAGCAAAGAGAGAAATTTTTCCATTAATGTTTAAGCAAGTGATGTCATTAATGAAGAGCAGAAAAAGAATAGGACCTAATACAGAACCTTGAGGTACTTCACAAGTAGTCGTTTTACAACTAGAATCAGCACCATTTGCTCTAACCAATTGTTTCCTATTCCCCAAATATGACTTGAACCAGCTTAAAGAAATTCCCCGAATCCCATAGAAATTTAGTTTTTTTAATAAAATATCGTGATTCACACAATCAAAAGCTTTAGCATAGTCACAGAAAACAGTGGCTGTAAAGAGATTTCTGTTTAGTGCTAGATATACCTCATGTAATACAGAAAACATGGCATCAGAAGTACAATTATTAGACAAAAAACCGAACTGATTTTGTGATAAAATGTTGTGTTTAAGGAGAAAGGGAATAAGTCGGATTTTTACAAGCCTTTCAATAATTTTGGATAGTACCGGAAGTAAGGCAATAGGTCTATAGTTGCAGGTGTTAGATTTTTCGCCACCTTTATGAAGAGGTATTATAATGGCTGTCTTTAGGCACTCTGGAAATGTACCTTTTTCCAAGGAATCGTTAATTAGGGAGACTAAGCTTACTAACACATTATCCGGAAGGTTTAAGAAAATTTTTGCTGATAGTCCATCGGTACTACAGGACGATTTGCTTTTAATACTTTTGATTGTTTGCATTAGTTCAGATTTATCAACCGGTCTTATAAAGAATGTATCAACGATATTTTTTGAGTTGGGGAGGTAGGAAATAGGATCGTTTTGTGGCAAAATAGTTGACGTTAAATTTTTACTAACATTAATAAAGTAATCATTTAAATTCTCAGGGTTCGGAAAGGAAAAAGTATGATCCGTCGTATTACTTTTATTTCGAAGGTCGTTTATTATAGACCAAGTTTCTTTTGAAGCATTTTTGGAGTTAATTAGACGATTTTGATAGTATGTTTTTTTTGCTATTTTAATTAATTTTAGGTAAGTTGCTCTGTATTTGTTAATATATTCGATCACTGAGACGCTGTCAGTAAATTTTTTAATATTTAGTAATGCACGCATATTTTTGGCTGAGATGCGGATACCTTTAGTAGTCCAAGGTTTGTGATGTTTTGGCCTAATGGTTATTAAAGGAAATGCCTTATTAAAGTTAGCTACTAATTTAATCAAAAATTTACTGAAGTTACTGTCAATGTCGCTAGAAGAAAAATTCCAGTCAGAAGTCGAACATAAATTTTGAAATTTACGGAAATTTTGAGCGGAAAAAATCCTACCTAAACGTCGAGGTTTCGCGGAAGGTACGTTTAGAATTCGAAACTTAGTGTATACTGCTTCGTGATCAGAAAACCCCGCACTAATAACTGTAGATTGAACATCAGGAAGTGAGAAATCTGAAACAACATAATCAAGTATGGTAGAAGATGTTTTTGTGATTCTTGTTGGAGAATTGACGTGCATTGAGAGACCATGGGATTCAAATATAGTTACCAGAAAGAGTTGGGCAGCACAAACAGTAGCGTAGTCAATGTTAAAATCACCACATATAATTTTTCTGCTTTTAATGGGCAGTGCATCTAACAAATTTAGCAGATTCTGGAAAAATAGTTCAGTATCAGAGCTAGGTGATCTGTAAATGCAAAGTGTGTATAGATTGAGTTTCTTATTATAAACTAAAGAAAACTCAAAAAAGCCTTCACCCAGCAGATAGTCATATTTAGTTACCGGTGTGTAATCATTATTTATAGAAAGAATTAGGGTTCCACCGCAAGCTGAACTTGTACGGTTGTATCTAGCAATTGTGGTATACTTATTAATAAAACGCTTTTTCAGATATGTTATTTTCATACATGCATTTTTTTATTATTTAAAGCTTAAAAGTTTGGTGTATATGCCAACAGTACTAAAAGTATATTTTTAGGTTTCATTCATACAGCTATGTTATTATTTGTAGGTAAGTAATAGTTATTATCCTAACAAGTGCGGAAAGTTATACTTTCCCGCACGCGAACTGCCGATGCCCGAACGACGCGAAGCGGAGTTCGAGCAAGCAGTTTAAGTGCGGGAAAGTTAATTTCCGCAAGTGCTAGGATCAATACTTTATACAACTACTGCTCTGGAAGTAGAATTTGAGAGGAATATAACAAATAATTTTTTCTTTTGACACATCTGGCAATAAATTTGTTGTTGCATTTTTAGCTGATTCAACTAGTTCAGGTGAAGTTAAACATCTTGTTAAATCGACCATTATTTTAAATAGTACACTTTTTTAAATACCTACACTTTCTTTTTGAGTTTAATACAGTTGCGTTGTGACAGTTGTGACATAAATTAAAAAGGGTTAGGACTGATCGAGTAGTCTCTCTAGTCAAATAAAAACGACAGATAGTTTAGGCAGAATCCGTGTAGTTATGTGGTCATAACCAAACATGTGCGTTTATGAAATACATATAGTCAAGTATGCGACTATTGTGTACTTCGCAGATGACATACAGCGCTCGAAAAGTCAACTTCCAGAGCAGGCGTTGTATAATAGTTATTATCCTAACAAGTGCGGAAAGTTATACTTTCCCGCACGCGAACTGCCGATGCCCGAACGACGCGAAGCGGAGTTCGGGCAAGCAGTTTAAGTGCGGGAAAGTTAATTTCCGCAAGTGTTAGGATCAATACTTTATACAACTACTGCTCTGGAAGTAGAATTTGAGAGGAATATAACAAATAATTTTTTCTTTTGACACATCTGGCAATAAATTTGTTGTTGCATTTTTAGCTGATTCAACTAGTTCAGGTGGAGTTAAACATCTTGTTGAATCGACCATTATTTTAAATGGTACACTTTTTTTAAATACCTACACTTTCTTTTTGCGTTTAATACAGTTGCGTTGTGATAGTTGTGACATAAATTAAAAAGGGTTAGGACTGATCGAGTAGTCTCTCTAGTCAAATAAAAACGACAGATAGTTTAGGCGGAATCCGTGTAGTTATGTGGTCATAACCAAACATGTGCGTTTATGAAATACATACAGTCAAGTATGCGACTATTGTGTACTTCGGAGATGACATACTGCGCTCGAAAAGTCAACTTCCTGAGCAGGCGTTTTATAATAGTTATTATCCCAACAAGTGCGGAAAGTTATACTTTACCGCACGCGAACTGCCGATGCAGTTAAGTGCGGGAAAGTTAATTTTCGCAAGAGTTAGGATCAATATTTTTTCTACAAGCAAAATCACCTCAAAAATTATTTAGATATTTGAAAACATGCGATTGTGACAATTAAACCTTTCATAGTGTCAATAAATACACAACTGTAGCTATAGCAACCCTACTTAAACAGGTGAGTTTGTTGTTGCTTTGAGTAAGGTTTACAGGGATGATTTAATAAATTATGATTTTTTTAAAAAAATTTAAAAACAAACATTTTAAAAATCCCTAATTTCATGTAAAATAATCTTATTTTTTTTTACTATTTGTATGTAGTCCAACAAGATAAAGATAATAATAGAATAATTTGTCAAAAAGGTTATCGGCAAACAGCTCTAATTAATAAAAAAAATGCGTGCGGGAAAGAGATATTTTCTTAATTAAAATGCGTGCGGGAAAGTGTTGTTTTACGCCTGCTTGTAGAAAAAATACTTTTTATAACCCACTTTTATCCTATAATCCGACCTACCCAGGATAAATCTGACAAATTGGTTTTTAAAGATAGTTTTTGACGCAATTTAAAATTTTTTCACTCCAGCACCGACAGCTGACGATTTCTCGACCCAAAATCACAGATGAAATGAAAATATTTCAGAGCTGTGTTCATTTTCCACTCTGGTTAACCAATTTGACTTTATTCAAATTATTTAATTATGTTAAAACATAGTCGATGAATCTATAAAGTTAGATATATTTGCTTGTATATTGTAAAATTAATGCAATCAAATCGTTGATTTAAAAACTTCCATGTGGAATATATAATAAATGAACTGTTTCTGGTTATAAACTCGACCGCAAAATTGACCGGAGGCTTGCTTCTTTCTAAAAAATATACCACACATTTAAACACTGATGGTAATTTTAACACAATTTATTCACCAAAATTGTAATAGAATTACAAGAACTCTGCAGGAAAACGTCTTAACAGTTTTACAATAGTATTAAACTATATATTAAACTCCCCTTAACTTCTGATACATCCCCTTATATAGTAGGTACAAACAAATACTATAGTATTCCTGAAAAACATGATCTAACCTAATTGCTACATTCTGAAAGAACTTAGAATATTCTGGAATACAGTCACGTAAACATAACCTAAAAACAGTCTTTTAAGTAAAGTTTCTTTCCTTATTCGGTTATCCCATTACAATATATTTTTTAAAATAAAAATTTTTACTATTTCTTCATTAATTTAGAATTTTTAGTAATGGTGAATAAAAAAATTAAATTTTTTGTTCTGGATAGTAGAGATAATACTTAGTGATTTATTTCTCCAACATGTAGAACACTTTATCATGAATTCTGGGCTATTTGCTTTTATTTATTTAAAAGGTCCTTGTAAATTGTACCACTGTAGGAAACCAAAGAATACAGATGCCCATAGAAGCTCATAAGTCGTATTCAGGGTGGAGTCGTATTTTAGGTGAAGGTACCCAAAAATCCCTACCCAACTAACAATTTGATTTTATAACCTTTAGTCAATACAGCGATTCTGTTTTATTATAGTTTTTTACCTGCTGTAGAAATTCAAAATTGTTTTTTAAATGCTGTCCTAACAAGTATTTGGTCGATGGGACTATTTAGTTTTATAATTTAACAGGAAAAACGTTCTAAAAACAAAAGTATAAAATTCTTACAACATCGCAATAAAACTATTTTATAAACGTTTATAAAAAATTCTTCATAGCATTATATCCTATACAACTAAATTGATTTATGACGGTTGTATGTGTTAACCTTTTGAAACATATTTGTTTCTTTAGGAACAATTATAAAGCAGTTTTATAGAAGTTTTTAAAAATATTAATAGAACAGTTTTATTTCTGTGCTATAGAGAATACACCTTTAATAAAATCAAATTGTTTTTACAAAAATTTAAAAAAAACTATTTTATTAAAGCTTTAAAAATATCTGGAGTTCTAATGCAATATATTGATTCGTCGGTAAATAACACAGGCCTTTAATCGTTTTTAGTGCAATTTTGATGATCTCTAGTAAGTTCTGATCCTGTAGCAGGTCTCTTTAATTCGTTAATAATAAATTTACAATAAAACGATTACCTCATACAATACATATATAAATATAAAATTGTTAGTTGGGTAGTACCTACCCTGACCACAAGATGGCAAAAGTAGTACGAAGTCGTTATTTAATGGGTGCATTCGTCTTGGACGCTCACACGCTTTCAGCGCACTCAATCGTCTTTTTCCGCGTTCGACTTGGCGCTGTGAGTAACAAAAAGTCACGCTCGCGGCTAACTTCGTGAGATTAATCTTGTGCTCACAGACGCTAAATCCACAGAGGTAGGGCAGCAAAAGCGTGAGCGCTTTAATGGTACTGTTTTTCTAAACGAATGATGCATGAGCATAAGCTAACCAAACTTTGTAATCAAAAAACAAATTGTTAATATTAAAAATGGCGAGATTTAAATTCTTTGTTCGTAAAAGCTGGTATAACCTGTTCAACGAAATGTTTAAGCCTTTATAAGCATTCTTTTTATTAAATAAATTTAAATATGTACAACAATATTCTCATTTCATTTCATTATCACTATCTTCTATCATATTGTATTCATCATCACTATCGTCAGAATCAATTATAATTTCCAATAAATTATGTATTATCTAAAAAACATTTCCTTTATTCGCCATGGTGATACAAACTAACGCAACGCTCACAACGTCCAAAACGAACGATATTTTCTAAACGATTCTAAGCGTTCTTAGGCCAAAACGAACAACAATAATTTGTGGTTATAAGCGTGAGTGCTCAAAGCGTGTGAGCGTCCAAGACGAATGCACCCAATATGATTACATGCTTACCATCAGAAATTGGCAGCAGTCGCTGACAAGCAGTCGGTCTGATCACATCAACGCTGAAATGCACGAAAAATTTTATAAAAATCCTCCATAAATAAACTAAATATAATATCCATCAGATTATTATTATTCGCCATCTTGTGGTCAGGGTAGGTACTAGGGATTTCAGAGTACCTACACCTAAAATACTTATGGGCGTCTTTATTCTTTGATAAAACTAACCGTAGTTAGACTTAATCCTACTTTAGTACCTGAAAGTAAACTTCAGCAAAGTACTGACGAGTTACTCTGCCAATGTGTGGTGGAAAGTTATTATTGGTAAGAAAAAAATTTGTTTAAACAACAGTGAACTTCTACTATCAAACTGCACGTTAGAAAAAATGTCGTTTTTTTTATAAATTTTTCCAGATATTTCTAAAGCATTGAATACAATCTTCTAAAATGCGACTCAATAGCTATGAGAACACGAAGCCATTAATCTACATTCCAATTGACATGAATTCTAAAATTTTAATTAAGTACTAATAAACAGAATGTATACCTACAAGAAATTTCTTTTTTCGGTGAGAAAATTTTCATACGGAGTTGCATAAAAACCTTACTTTTCTTTCGAGTTTTTATTATCTGTGGATTATTTTTAATGGATGCTTTCCTACGGATTTTTTGCGTTTACCCTATTAGGTCCTATTTGTATGGCAAAAACTAATTTATCTGTTATCTTAAAAGTGACGACAAAAAGTGATTAACATAAAAGATGTGCATTATAAAACATCGCATTTTAAAATTATTTTAAATTATACGGAATATGTCATGGCAGTATAAAGTTATATTTTTTTAAATGGAACACCGTGCAATTTTTTTAAATTTGGTTTTTTCTGGCTTGAATAATTAATGGATTACCTCAATATAAAGTCTTATAGGTAATATAAATCAACATATCTGTGGAATATTTTTGTTTTTGCTAATGTTATTCAAAAAACAAAATTATTGGTAGGCAATTATTGCTTTAATTCAATATGGTAGAGACCAAAGTTTTGTCACTGACAGATTTAGCTGTTTATAAAGTACAGTGCTGCGTGTTTACACTCGATTTCTCGAGTCAGGCTTATGCAGAAGTCGTCTAGAAACAGGCCTATGCATGAGAACTTCCAATCGAGATAATCGTTTTATTGTAAATTTGTTATTAAGAAATTAAAGAGACCTGCTACAGGATCAGAATTTACTAGAGATCATCGTGTCCTCCGGCTGCGATTTGCTAGAGATCATCAAAATTGGACTAAAGGCCTGTGTTATTTACCGACGAATCAATATATTGCATTAGAACTCCAGATAGCTGGGGAAAGGTATGGCATCGAACAGATGAGCGTTGTGCTAAATGTACATTTAGGTCAAGGGTAAGCTTTAAAAGAGATGGTGTTTATTGTTAAATTCAAAACAGCGAAAGTTGGGGTCACTTTAGCCTGATGAATAGGTGTAAACCAACTGTCTGAGGCGATCAATTCTATCCTTCTGGACAGTCTTAGGTATCGATACCATACTGTGTCATCAGGCTAAAGTGACTGTTTTGAATTTAACAATGAACACTATCTATAGGAATTGTTTATAGTTAAATCGAGTTCTAGTTTTCAGTTAGAGGTGAAGATGTCGCTACTATCACATCGTTTACACTTCCACTACTCTGTGGGTATAAAAAGATCGTGATTTTAGTGCATTTTCAGTCAGCGATTATGCTTTAAGCTCGCTGACGTCAACATAAACCTTGTACTGACGAGACCCAATAGGCCGAAACCGGTCTACAAGTTATGTTGTCTCTCTAACTGCAAACGGGTTTTGTTGGCTTCAGTTCTTTATTGTTGAATTGTCTATCGATCTTTTCACTTCTGGGGTTTTGATTAACCTTTGGACTTTTAGCTCTTTTGATGGCCGGTGTTAGGTCGAAACTGCTCAGCTAATAAATTAAAATTTTTCTTTACACACTACCCAGAGAAAAGTACTTGTTTTCCTTTCTTTTCTGTGACTTTATTTTAAATTGTAATCTTTTTTATGAAGACTGTGTAACTCCAAAAAAATTAAGAAACGGAATTGCAATACAAACCAGTATATCGAAAAAAGAGAGGTCTTGATGATTACATACATTTTAAATTTCGTACCCTGTTAAATCAGAGTATTTCAAACTTAAGCAAAAAAAAACAATATTTTGTTTTCCCTTGTATAAATTGATGGCAGTAGATTATTTTTTTTACCTAACAAGACAGTTATAGAGTTATTTAATAAAAAATAGTAAAATTGGCCGAAAGTTATAAAACTTTAAACTGGTTAATCCCAATTACTGTATTTTTAGCTACCAAGCTAGTATCAAATGAAATATACTGCCAATCAATTTCGTTTTTATAGCCAAACATTTTTGACAGCATAACCTATATATTGACTTTTTAAAGTTCGCTACAATATATTTAGGATTAAAATAGTTGTTATGTTTTATCACAGTTTTTCAAATAAATTGAACAGAAGCTTTGTAGGAACGTTATGCTGAGTAACAAACAAAATAGCAATAAAATTAAGTATCAATTAAAAAAGCTATAAAGTGTAAAGAATTATTACAGTGATCTACCAACATACAATATTTCTGTTTGGTTTGTGACTTGTTAATAATATCGTATATAACATTATTTTTCAAAAGAAATGTGTAATTGTGTTGGTTACTAGTTTTAAAACTTTTAATGCTAAATGCATTTCTTATTCTTATATTTGTAGGTAAAGTTAACATTTATTTTAAAACACTTCACATTATGCATATTTAAGTTTTTGCAGTAACAAAACATCTATCGAAAATATATTCTACTGTTGTTTTTCTTCCGATAACATATTTATTTTTCTTATATTATCTTCTTCAATATAATTTTTGATGATCAAAATTTAAAATCTTGTAGCATTTTTAAAAAACTTACATTAATTTCTTTTGAATAAATTCTTTTATTTTTATAATAATACGGCCTGTTTCTTAAAAATGTTTATAACTTTTTAACAACGCAATGCCTACGTGCAAAAAGACACATCAGACTTATCACGTGTTTTTCGGGTGCCAATCTATGATTGACCAGTCTTTTCTCTTGGCGTGGTTACTACTGTAAAGTACGTAATAATTTCCGTCTTAAATACACTATCTTTTGATTTGGTCTGACCAGAAATCAATAGTCATTTTTTTACCGGTTCTTTTTAACTTACTTGATAGTTTTTGCACCGAGTGTTACATTGAAGGGATGTAGTAATTTTTTTGATATGATTAATATTATCCCCTTCAAATAATCGTAAATTGTGACTAGTGATTAGTCAAAATACCTATTGATCTTTACCTTTTATCTACGAGTGCTGCGGTTATGATGCCTTATTTTCGAATTATTTAAAAAGCAATTGGGATGCTGTTATATTTTATACAATTAACTACAGTGTCTTTACCAATGTGCTTGTTAAAGCAGTGCAGTCTATATCTATAAAAATTCTGTGTTTTTTTATTATAACTTGAATTGTATTTACTGTTTGTGTTTATAATAATAATTTTGAAATGGGTACTCAGTTAGCTTGAGTTAATAGTGTCACATACGATAATAGGGTAGTTTAATTGTTTTATATTTCATTGTAATATTTTGTATTATTTTTTATTGTAATCACCCAGTTTAAAGTCAGTAGCTACAATAGATTTGAAGGCGACCTTATATAGTTTAATTCTTATTCTCACGTAGCGTATGAATTGGCTATAAAAGAGCGTCGTTGAGGTCGCACTCGAAGAGTTCGGAGTCTGAGGTTGTCTGTAAGGGTTACCCTTTGGTGTGTCCCTAAAATAGACCCTTGGGTCTGGGCCGTTGTGACTCTTGACGTATTTTCGTGAGTAAATGTGACATGCCACCATGTAGTTTATTTGGTAAGATTAGTTTAGATTATTGTAGTTAAATATCCGTTATTCATTGTTTGTTGCGTTGTTAATATATTTTTTGTTTGTACCCCCAGAGCTATTAGGAGCAAGCACCCAAATTTTAAATTTTTTTAAGACTTCTAGTTCTTTTCAAAAGTATATATTTTCACATTTTAGTTTTTTTTACAATATACATAGGTATTCTATGCTTAGTTGTTCGTATGATACTGTATTTAAAGATTCACTTAATGTGAATATTTTGTGTTTTTTTTAGTAAGATCTATTTTTAGGTTTTGGTTTATTTATTTAACAACTGACTAAACTTTGTTAAGTTTTTTCCAGATATTTTCATTTTTCACTAGGGTGTCTTGTGTTGATTAATATTTTCTTGTAACTTTTCATTAAAAAAAAATAAGTAAATAATAATTTATCTTGAATTTTCTTGTGAAACTAGTTTTGTTTTATACAACAAAGAAAAAGTTAAGGATTGTAAGCATTATCTTATCTGCTTCCACTTTTCGGTTACTGGTTTAAGTATGTTATTTAAAATTATTAATAATAAACTACCGAGTTACTTATATAGTTTGTTTTTTTTACTTTTTTGAGTTTTTTTATCTTTTTATACAAAGAATAATTTTTAATTCCAATAAATATTTTGACCCTTGAAAACAACGTTTTTAAAATTTTTATTTAGCTCGAATAACACACGACTTGCTCTCCACTAAACAACTGAGTGCCGTTCACACAATTGAACCTGTAGCAAGAAATTAATATCCTTTTAAAAAAATTTACACTCTTATAACTTATACGTGGCTCCTGACCTTTTTCATTTCTTAAAATAAATGTCGTAGCCAATGTTAAGAATTTTTTCATTTTGATAGCAAGTGTGTAAAAGTAAACACTTGCAAGTTCGAATGTTTAATTATGACTCTTTGAAAAATTTATTATATTATATCGGCAATACAATCCAGCGTTTAATTTAGGAAAGTTTTTGTAAGATTATAAAACTACAGAATAATTATTAAATCGTTTGATGAAGACAAAATAAGTTTGCAGTTGATTAAGATTCAAATTTTAATTAAAATTGAAAACCTTCTCACCTGAATTACTCCGCTGCGATTGAGGATTGCGTGGCCAATGGGTTGAAACTTTTCCATAACTTCTAATGTTTCTTTTACTTTTGGATGCTCTACATCAACGATCCTAAAAGCTGTGATATTGACGGAATTGTATTTGAAGTCTTCCAGATCGAATGTCTCCAGATCCTGAAATAATAAAAGTGCTGGAGGTGATACTAGTCTAGACTTTCGTCTTTTTCTTATTTAAATCGAAAAGTATTTTTAAGAAATTGAAAGAAAAATAAAGTAAATTGTTAAAAATTATTTCAGTATTGTTTTGAGAATTAGTTTGTTTAATAGAATAATATTTTTTCAGTAAAACTAAATAGTATTGTCGGTCATATTAATCTTTATTTGTATTTAAATTCTAATATGACTTTTTGTTGCAGTTACCCATATTAACGATACATAATAATTACAAATAAAAGATAAAAAATAAAAATAAAAGGGTTATAATCAGCAGGAACCTGAATTTGTTGTTTATCTGCAATGATGCTTTTAAGTAACCACTTATCCATTATGCAGTAATAAATAAAAAATGACTAATACAAAAATACAAGTATGTATTAAATAATTATACAGTTATTATGATAACAAATAAAAATAAATAAGTGGTTACTGCTAGTGACTTTTCAGCTATTAACACCTTTTAACAAAATTCTTCAATTTTTAGACAAACTTAAGAGCTTGTTGAATGTATAGCTTTATTAATGTAAGTTACGTATAAAGCTACTAGAGCCCTAAAACATATTATTTCTGAAAAATTGTAACCACCATTAAAAGAACCAAAAAATCCCAGCCAAATGATCAAACAGTAGGTATATCAGATTTCGATATAATAAAATAAAATTATTAAGTTACTTCCTCCCACCGTCATTTCAGAGTGCTACTTAGATCATTTATTTTAGAATTAAACATAAAGTCTGTGAATCCAGTGTCATTAGCTCTATATTAGCTCTAATCAATATCTAGAAATTACTTGATTAATAAATAGATTTACGTAAATAAAATACTTTTCTTTTTTTTTCACATAGTAAAACAATATACAATGCTTAAAAAAATTAATGGAACACCTTCCAGTGTAAAAAACTTACACAAATTAAAAAAGCTTCCTAAAAAGTGAAAAACCGACAGTTTTCTATGAATACTATTTAGTTGTTATGAGTATTAGTATCGCGTGTGTTTTTCAGCAGTGCGAATTACTTACTTCGTGACATCTCCTTAGCATACTTTGCAGAAGCCGTTAACTTAATAACCTCTTTTTACACGATTTGTATGAAAAAAGCTTGTCGCACGATTTACCTACTTGTTTAAATAAACTAGTACCAATATATAAAAAAAATTAAATTTTTAGAAAGCATACAAACAAGATTATATTAAATGATAGTACGAAGAAATTGAAAGAATGAGGCATCCAGCGTAGAGACAAAGGTTTCTGGTTCGAGTCCAGCTGGATGCGACATTTTTTCAATTTTTGCTTAAATGTCATTTAATATACTCTTGTTTGTATAATTTCAAAAAAATTCAATATTTGTGACATTTTCAAAAAAAATTTAAGTTAAATTTTTTAAATTTCAATTTAATTAAATATTGATAGATTCAAGCTGTTATTATCATTTACGTTGTGTATATTCAGGGTATTAGTTAATAGTAAATATATAATTTCTTCTTTTTACAGCGTTTAACTTAAAGCTTTTTTGAAAAAAGAATTTCTGGTTTTACTTTGTTACCTTATTTTCGAACATGGGAAACAGCGTTGATATTGCAACTGCCGTTTTGTAATCTGTATAGCTGTTCCACAGTAACATAATCAAGTGAAGCAAATAATAAGATACCAATTGGAACTAAGTGTTGGATGAATGAGTAAAGCCTACTATTATAATATATTATAGTTTATATAAAAACTGATGGTTTATTATATATTTGCCTACGTATATACTATTTTATTCTATGTCTGTGAAATTTTAAGTAACAATTATATTTTCGTAACTATAGGTCACAGGTAACAACCCTTTTACGATTATAATATAGGCATTTTTACTGTAATATATATATATATATATACTAGCTTTTACCCGCGGCTTTGCTCGCGTGGAATTGGGACATTTACAAATGATTTAATGACTATTTTACATATAAAAATTTAATTTTAATCATTCTGTAGGTATATCCCTAGTAAAATAAGTCTGGCCTAACTACTTTTATTTTTTTTTATTTAAAATTTCATGTTTGTTAATCAATCACGCTGCAACCACTGAACAGATTTCGATAATAATAATTCATACAACACCGATTATGACTATCTTATAATATTGATCTGTGACAGTTCTACATTGGACCTAATTATCTGTAAGATATAGTAATTTGTGTGTCATTTGTATATGTACCTACTTGCGATAAAAAACAACGATAGCGCGTTTTAATAACCTCTTGCGTCATCTAGTTTCGAATATCAAAACTAAATTATAACACGTATGTATGCATGTTGTGTATTATTTTAGTGGTATTTTTAAATGTATTAATGAGATACTTTCATACAAAATCTGACCCCCTCAATTGCCCGGCTAAAGGGGTGGGGAAGAAATTTTTATACACCAGATGTTCAGTTGAAAGAAGACAAATACATCTGTGAAAACCGCATTCAAATCGAATTAGTGGTTTTCATGTGATGCACGCACAAACATCCAGACAGACAGACAATAAAAAATCTAACCACATTTTTGAGTTTTATATCGATGTACCTGCGACGTCGTTCGCGTGGCGTGTTGATTGTTGTATAAAAAGTAACCTATTTCACTCTTCATGTTTTCAACTATCTCGATACAAAAATCATTCCAAGATTTTTATACACCAGATTCTAATCGAATCAGTAGTTTTCATGTGATGCGCGCACAAACATCCAGACAGACAGAAAAAAAAATTCTAAGCACATTTTTGTGTTATAAATCGATGTAGGTACCCGCAACGTCGTTCACGTGGCGTGTTGATTGTTGTATAAAAAGTATCCGATCCCCGTTCAACCCTTATGAAGGGGGTTGATTTCTAAAAATACAATGTAAGTACACCTCCGCAACCTCTAAAGAACACACGTTTTAAATCAGTCCCATATTTCAATAGGACTTTCATACAAATTTCCAACCCCAGTTTGACCCCCTTAGGGGTAGAGGTTCATAAAATCCTTTCTTAGCGTACGTCTAGGAACCTGCCTGCCAAATTTCAAGTTTGTAGGCCTTATATAGTTTCTGAGATATGGTGATGAGTGACCTTTCGCTTTTATAGTTAATAGGAATCAATACGTGAAAATGTCCTTCGTTAAAATGTCCGTTAAAACACATTCTTTTTATCCCTTGTATCGACTCTCTAAATCTGGCAATAAGTCTGCTACTTTGAAACAGTTGGAATTCAAATGGAAATATTTCTTTAGCTGCTTTCAGTTCGCAAGTTGTGCCATAAGTATACAACCTACCCATATCGGCTACATAAAAGCGTTTTGTATCGTAAGGGGTCCCGGATCGGTCCATAGTAAAACACCTAAATCTTTGCCAATCGTTGGACACGTGGCTTACTATATTAGCTCTAACTTGAGCAGCCATTGAAATATTTCCATAAAGCAAATAAGAAAGAGATAAAAATAAACTCGCTCCATCGCCAGGTATCTCATTCACTCTACATCGGATTGCTAATCCTTCAACTGTGACTGTTACAATTTCTCCATCCATTTTTCAAACAAACGTAAGTTTACTTAACGAAAAATTCAAATTTCTTTAAGTAAGTAATCGATATGACACTTTGATATAAACGTCAGTATAATCAATGAAAAAAAAAACAAATCTAAGCTAGCACCTATAATAATTGGCATGAAACTTTGAAATAAACATAATTTTAATCAACGAAGAAAAAAACAAATATTACTAACTAATTTGGAACGAAACTTGTACACCTCCACAGCCTCTAAAGAAAACATTTTAATTTTCAAGTCCCTTATTTTAAAAACATAGGACTTTCATACAAACTTCCAACTCCCGTTTTACCCCCTTATGGGTGGAGTTTCGTAAAATCCTTTCTTAGCGGACGTCTAGACCCTATAAGGAACCTACCTGCCAAATTTCAAGTTTGTATGTCTTATAGTTTCTGAGATACGGTGATGAGTGAACTTTCGCATTTATATATATAGATATATATATATATATATATATATATGCTTTAAGATATCGGGTAGCAGCCTTGTAAGGAAAAAAAGTGAAACTCTTTTTATTATTCTTGAAAGCTTTCGAAATATGTTTATTTCTTCATCAGTCAATACTGAAATTATTACATATTAGTGGAATTTGGCTAAATTATGATTTAACTACTTACAATAAGTGAGATTATTCCTTAAAAAAGTTTACACAAAAAAACATTGCTAAGAAACACCAATTTTTCTTTAAAAGTTGAAAATTATTTGATTATTTCCACGCCATTACTACTTCAACTGATTGTTTTAACAACTTTTTTTTTAAAAATTTATCAGCTTGTCAGTGCTTTTTATGTCGAGAGGGGTCAACCTTGAAACTTGTCTTTTACTTTTGAGATTTTGAATTAATTTATATCGTATTGGATAGATCCGTTCGTTTTATATTTTTGTTAAAATCATAATTTAAGATATTTGCATATATGATGCTTAAATTTTTTATATCTGATTTTTTATTCATTGCTAATGGTTCATTATTAATGTGTACCATTTCTAAGAAATTTCTTTTATAGTAATTGTTTTCACAGGTTAAAACTTTGGGGTTGTTAAAGTTAAAAGAGTGACCAGTCTCTATATGGTGGGTAACTACTGCACAAGATTCTTTATTTAATCTTAAATCACTTTTGTGTGAGGTGATTCTATCTTTTAAAAGTCTAGAAGTTTGACCTATGTAAACCATTTCACAACTATTACAATTGATTTGGTAAATAACGTTGGATCTTAAACCATCATTCACTTTGTCTTTCAGTTTACTAAAAAGTTGGTTTATTGTTTTTGTTGTTTTATTTGCAATCGTCACTTGTAATTCTGTTAGAATTTTCGTTACTTTTGGAGTGATTTCTTGTATGTATGGCATGCTAACATATCTTATGGTGGGTAAATTATTGTTAATGTTGTTTTCCGTGGGTACAACTCTGTTCACAATTCGGTCATTGTTAGGTGTGGACCAAATTAGTTTTTTTAATAGTTTAGGTGGATATGAGTTATCTATTAAAAGTTTATATAACTTAGTTAAACTGTCTTTTTTGAAAGATGGGTGACATATTTTAATAACTCTGGTTTTTGATGCTGTTACCAAGTTAATTTTTATTTTATAAGGATGGTAAGAGTGATAATTCATGTATCTACCAGAATTAAAAGGTTTTCTATACCAATTTAATCTTATTTTGTTATCGTCGTCTCTGATAACTTTGGTATCTAGAAAGGGGACACCTTTGTCCACACTTTCTTCCTCAATGGTAAATTTAAGGTATTGATTATAATTGTTGAAGATTTCTAATAGTTCTGGACTTTTATCTTCAGGGATAGTACTAATAATGTCATCGACATATTTTTTCAAAAAAGGAATGTTAAAAGACAATTTAGGAAGACAACAATCCAGTAAATCATCCATAATGAATTGTGCAAGAATTGGGGACAGAGTTGATCCCATAGGGCATCCATGTGTTTGTCTATAATATTGTTTATCAAAAGTAAAATAAGTATTATTAAAAACAAATTCTATCAGTTCTAGAAAGTGACTTTCATCCATTGTGCAATGTGTTTTAATATTATGCCAATGTTTGTTAATACTAGTTTTTACTAAATCCCATGGAATGTTAGTGAATAGTGATTGAACATCCAAACTTATTATTTTATAGCCTGGTGGTAGTTGATAGTTGTTAAATTGATTAGCGAATTCAAAAGAATCTTTTATGTAGTATTCGTTATCCTGGTTGTATGTTTTACTCAAAATATCTGTTATTAATTTAGCTATCTTTGATGTGGGTGAATCTATTGAAGAAATAATTGGTCTCATGGCTAATTCTGTTTTATGAATCTTGGGTAATGCATAAAACCTAGGAGCTATTTCATTATATATTTGATGTTTTTTAGCAACAACCTCCGATATCTGTTTTTCTTTTTTTAATTTAGAAATTAATTTGTAAGCTTTCTGTTGAATTGTGCTGGTTGGGTCTGATCTGCTATAATTTACATAAAAAAAGTAAAATTAAGAAATAAATTCTACATCATAATTAATTTTAAGTTTGTAGTTTTTATTTAATTTTTAACTGTTATGTTTATTTGGCTCAAAACTTTTTAATTAAATCTTGTTTTTAAGTTTTTTAACTTTTTTTTCCTTGAGAAAAGAGTCAAGTGGCGCCCATAATTAAATTAACATCTCTCTTTTATTTCTATGTTTTGACTAAATAGCCCGAGGGCCCTAACTCGTTCACCACTAAAAACAGAGTGTTTCTTCGCTTTTGTTAGCAGAGCTACCAACATCTGGAAAATAGTTTGGTTACAACCTACTTAATGATTTTAACTTTGCATTTAATGGTAAATTCTTGATGCCACAACTACACCTCAAAATCAGGCGGTATATAATATTTTTTATAACTTTTTAAACAATTAAATTACTAACAACAAATTTCTGTTACTTTCTACAGTCACGAGAAAAGTCAAACAAAAAAATGTTATATTTAAAGTTAAACAATTTGGTTTGTTTGTTTGCCGAATCATGGCACTGTAACTATTGAACACATTTTAAAATGACTGACAGTATTTGAAACTTTAAATATATAACAAAGCATAACATTTTGTGGCAACTTTTGTCTTTGTTTTACTTATCAACTAAGCTGAAACCGATTGGTACCTATGTCATAATGCTGCACTACCTAGGAAGCACCACGAAAAATGCTTTAATATTTTGTATTTTCTAATTTCTAGCTGGTCCAATTTCAATATTGGTTGTATTATTTTATAATATCATAGAAAATTTGTTCCAAATTGCAAAGGAAGACTTTTTTGTAAATGTTTTTATTGTTTGCTTCCATTCAATTAATATTATTTTGTAAATACGTTCATTATATCTAAATATATATTTTTAAATTGATGATTTCCTTTTTGTTGTGAAAGTACACTAAGTTTTGATAATTCGATGGCGCTAAAATGGAGTACACAATTTTTACTTTATATATTGTCACTAACACTATAATTTTATTGAGGACGTGACAACAGCGCATTTACAACTGAAAATAAGATTAAATGTACAGGGCGAAATTCATTACGCTTACAAGGCCTACTTTTTAAACTTGGAATGATGTATAAATATCTACTTGTAATAATGAAGTATATCTTGCTAGAATCAGCTCAAAAGGCGTTAAAAGATCAAAAACTTACTGCAATAATAAAGAATGTAAGTATTTTCCTTAACCAATATCCTTCACGTGATAAATAAGATGTCAATCCGCAAGAAAAACAAGTTGGTAATACCCTCTAATAAAAAGTGATTTATGTCATTTTTTACTTTGCATTATTATCTATTATTTAACTGTAAAATTAAGTGTTTTTTAATTCTTAAATTTAGTATTTTACTTCGTTTGTAATTCACGGAGGTATTGGATTAAAAAGTTGTTCATTGAATACACAGTAAATAAACGAATAAAAAAGAACTACTTCTAAACATTTTTGGTTGGTCTTTTTTTTGACTCGCAGTATTATATCTAAATTTGCCTTTATTTGGATACTTACAAAGGTTGTAAACATATAGTGGTAACGGTAGTCATTCATCTGCAGCTGAAGAATCTGAAACAATTTTAAACCAAGTAAAATACTATGTAAATGTTAAAAAACGCTTTTATATTAATTAAAAGAAAACTTATATATAATAATCTTAAAACTTAATTTATATGAATATTAAACCTTTAAAATTAAAAAAAAATAAGTAATGATATAAAACACATTTTGATATAATCTTTCATTAAGAAGACAGTTATAGTACATTACATTATACTCTAGTCAACATGCTCAAAAACGTGAAAATTTAAAATAAAGGTCCTAAAAATCTAAGCGATAGCTCATTGGATTCGGAATCACTTCTGAAAAAATGTTTTTGTAGGAATTTTTTTGCAAGCAAAAAATTGCAATTGTTATTAACAAAATGGGATGAAAAAAATAATATTTATGTTTTTGTTAATAATTCGAAAAATATTAATATTTAAGCAATTTTGAAAAAAGCTCGTTAAAGAGGAGGAAATTTCCAAAAGAAAAGTCCCGGAACTCTCTCCATTATTTATAATTTTAATTTGACGTTTAAAATAGGGCTCCGCGCGGCTTTTACGGCATGCGCGCGCCGCCGCTAAACGGGGTTTATCAGATAAAATATTTTTTTTATGACGTTATTTTAAAAATTTGAAAAAGTTCTAGTATCTGACTGTATTAAATACATGGAATTGATAAGTACTGACATGCGTCGGGTGGCGTGGCGTTGTGGAAATTCTACTTAATTTGTGAATAATTAAAGACGATATCAGTTTTGACTTTTTATTATTATTATAAAAAACATCTGTCCAAAAATCGTAATCATACTAAAACTAAGGTAACGAAATATCAAAATATACATCAACATTTACTCCCCCCTCAGTGTAACGTTAAATCTAACAACTTTTTTTATACTATCATTTGAAGTATGAAAAATGTTAGCTTGTGAAATGTCCATATCTTCTGATTCCATGTAAGCTGGTTTTAATCTATCGATGGAAATGTTTTTTTCTTTGTTGTCCATTAAAAGGGTGAAATATTTATCATTTCGATTAACAACTTTGTATGGACCAGAATAAGGTGATTCCATTTTTTTTTTTAATTTTGTCTATCCTGACAAATACATGAGAACAATTTAGTTATTCTTTAAAAACAAATATTTTGTTATTTCCATGATTTGAAGTTGGAGTTGGTTTTAAATCTTCCATTAAATCCTTAAGGTATTGATTAAATTCATAAGCTGGGACATTTGGAGATTTTGAGGCAGTAAACATTTCACCAGGAACTCTAAGTGTAGTCCCGTAGACTAATTCTGCACTAGAAGTATTCAAATCTTCTTTAAAACAGGTCCTTAAACCCAAAAGGATTGATGGCAAAGCATCAGACCATTTTTGTGTTTTATAACAGTTAATACTTTGTTTCATTTTCCTATGAAATCATTCTACTAATCCAGTTGCTTTTGGATTATAGGGAGTGGTTCTTGAGCGATCTATACCCAATAATTTCGAAAATTCTGAGAAAAGTGCTGACTCAAACTGTCCACCTTGATCCGTCGAAATTCGAAGGGGCACACCAAATCTAGAAACCCAGCCCGCATAAAATGTTTTAGCAACACTCTCTGCAGTCATGTCTTTCATAGGATAAGCTTCTGGCCATCTAGTAAACCGATCAACACATGTAAGGCAGTATATAAATCCATTAGAAGGAGGTAATGGCCCGACAATATCTACATTCACATGTTCAAATGTAGTTTCTGGCAATTCGTAAGATCCTGGAACACTAAAAACATGACGACTAATTTTCGATTTTTGGCAAGGTATGCAACATTTGGTCCATAATTTTATATCTTTATCCATTTTGTGCCAAACGAATTTATTTTTGATTTCCTTAACAGTGGATTTTATACCAGGGTGTGCTAAGTTATGAATTTTTTGAAAAACTGTTTTACGAAAATCTTTTGGTACATATGGACGGGGACATTTCAAGGATATATCACAATAAATTTTGATACAATGTCCAGGAATTTCTATCTCTTTAAAAACTAATGAAGAATTTTTATATGTTAAGTATCCTTGTAACTCTTTATCCTGATTTTGGGCATGCCTCCATTTGGCATAATCAAAGTTGTCTTGTAAGCTGATCGTTTCAACTCTAAAAAGGGCATCAGCTACTACATTATTTACTCCAGAAATATGTTTTATGGAAGTTGAAAACTTGCTAATGAAATCAAGATACCTAACTTGTCGTGGAGTAAAACTGTCTGACTTCTTTGAAAAAGCAAATGTAAGTGGTTTATGATCAGTATATATGTCAAAATTCAGTCCTTCGAGCATATATCTAAAGTATTTTACTGCTTCATAGATAGCTAACAATTCGCGATCGTATGTGCTGTAATTTTTTTGACTGTTTGTAAGCTTTTGTGAGAAAAAAGCAAGTGGTTTTACCAATGAATCATCATGTTGCTGTAAAGTAGCTCCAATAGAAAAATTTGATGCATCTACCAATAAGGAAACAGGGGAAGAAATAGTTGGATGAGCTTATAATGTTGCTTAAGAGATTGAATTTTTAACAGCTTCAAAGGCGTTTATTTGTTCTAATGTCCACTTGAGGACTTTTGTTCCCTTTGGATTTCCTTTTTGAAATTCGTTAAGAGGTGCTTGAAGATCTGCTGATTTTGGGATAGACGTTCTGTAATAATTTACCATGCCAAGAAATGGACGAAGATCTTTAACTGTCTTAG